>CAMZMU010000107.1:95894320-96390861 GCA_947311845.1 Poa pratensis | reverse complement strand
CAAGGAATTGTGATCACCACTTCTTTTCATCTTGTAGGTTCAGATTTGCAAGGTTTATCTTCTCCTTCCTCTGGTTGCCTGATGAAGAGTATCCGTGTCGCCTCTGGGTATGGTTCTTCTTTTCAATGTTGCGGCTCTGCTAGGTCAGCTTATTAACCCATCAATGTTTTGCAGGGCCATGCCTGAAGAGGATACCAAGTCTAATTCTCATCCCACTTCTTCTCAGCCAGCTATGAGCGAGGATGATGCTGCTGATGAAAACGTGGGAAACAGTAATGGTGCGACTCATCCAAGGCCCTCCCTGGAGGAGGTATTGCAGATGCGGCTCCTGCCACGACCAGTCGCAGCTCCATCCGCAACTCCTACTGTTGGTAGGGTATCCACTGAAGATAGAATTCCAGCTCCAGGAAATAGTTCCAAGTCAATTGCGGATGCCATAATTGCTGCTGGAGATAAGCATGCTGCTCTGCTGCGCGGCCTAGTTGAGCAATTTTCTTCAAGTCGCCAGGTACATATACCGTAGCCCCCAAGGATCAAAACCTTGTGTCATCGCACGGGGTGTTGATTCTTTTCCTGGCTCCAAATCTCGAGCCCCCAAGTTCCTGGATAGTTTACCCATGCATTTTGCTCTGTTTATTTTCAGCTTGAACTGTCCTTGCTTGATGCTTCTGGCTCAATAAAGGGTAAAGGCATTTCCATAGATCATCCTGAAGTGATGCAGTCTCCCTGGAGCAGCATAATGAGGTCATTAGGGACCAAGATCAGGAAATAAAATCTCTCAAAGGTCAACTCGACTCCTGTGAAGAGCAATTTAAAGAACTTGAAGCCGATATGCAGCAGCGACTCATGGAGAAAGACGAAGTCATTAGATCTTTGCGAGAAGGGCTGACTCTTAAATCTGAATTAATTGATCGTCTGAAGGGAGACCACGCAAAGGAACTCGCCGCGCGAGATGAAAAATATAACTCGCTGTTCAAAGCCTTTGAGGGTTTTGGCTCCATTGTCAAATCAGCCATCCTGCAGCTTGCTGGTTCGTCTTTTATTTTTAATCATATATATTTTGGGTAACCAACGTGAGTCTCTGACTTGTTTCTTGCCTTTTCTTTCTTGACATAGGGCCTGAGGCCCCAGTGTCCCGCTCCAACTTGAAGGATCAACTGGTATATCTGTCTGACTTCAGCCAGCGCTTCTTAAAGGTTACCAAGGAAGTTATGACGGTAATCTCTCCTGCGACTGATGGCCCAACATCTTGCGATATTGGATAAGCAAACTGCTCAAGGCTCCGCATTATGTCTCTGATTGGAAACGATCCTCTGCTCGCACCGGAGCCGCGCATGTCTTGACATTGCTCCGAGCATATTATCCAGAAATAGATGTTGGCAAGATTGGCCACGGCCAGGCGATGAGCGCGGATGATACTGACTGCCAATAAGCAATACTTCGACATCTGGAAAGGGATGCGCGGCTATGCCACAAAATTTGTTGATAATTTAGATTTGGGCACTTATCTCGAAAAATTCAATCTTGATGGGAGCAAGGTGCCAAAGGAAAAGTCCACAGGAGCTGATCATCCGGCTACTACTCCTCAACAGGATCTGGTGGCCCTTCTGCCTCGTCTGGTGGCGCGCCCTGATCATTAGGGCACCTGCGACTGCAAGCGAGACAAGCCGCGCCAATTCCCACTCCTGTAGCTCGGAAGAAGAAAAAATAATGTGGGACATGCCCGTTAGTCTGTAAGACATTCATGTATTATAAACAGTATTTTGGTGACCTATAAGCAGGTTCTTTTCATGATAATTCCATTAAGTAGACGCTCGCGCGGCTCAGTATTTCCTAGGAACATGTGTGTTCAGGGTCGAGAGCGGCCATGATAGGCAATCAAGCTCGATTGACGCCACACCCCAGTACTTTGGCCGCATAATGCAAGACGCTTCTAGCTTAAGGATTGCCACTAGTTTGGCAAAATTTGAGGTGCGATTGGTACTCGCGATGCTCGTAAGGAGCCCTCAAGGGTCAGTGATATATGAAATTCAAAAGACTCAGCGACTCAATGATAGTTGAGGCGAAACGACAAGCCCTTGAATGTCAAGGGTGCCGGCTTTATTTCATAATCACTCGATGTTTTACAGGGTGTTACAGGATGATGCAGGCCCTTTAATGCGGGTTTTCTATTCCCCGCAGGCCATGCATACTTGATACTCATCGCACTTAGTTGCGAATTAATACTCCTAACGGAGTGGGTTGAACACCTGATTGGTTCAATTTTGAGTCGCTAAAAGCGACTCGGGTCGAGCATGATAGCTCCGATGTATGTCTCATGTTGAAGCAGAGAGCAATTTGTTAGGCGATTAGCCGCACTGAGCTGCGACTTATGTGAGTTGAGTTTGCTTTGTAAGGACTCACGATAACTGAGCCTCTTTGGCTGGGGTTGTTGATCGAGGCTGGGTCTATGCACATGCGCCATTCTTGTCTTCTTTTTGTATCAAAGCGACCTCTGGGGCATTATCTTGCTGATGCGCGACTTCTCGGTGGGTATTTACCATCCGGTGGCTGCATCCTGTTGGCCGCTTCCGCGGTACCTCCAACGCGACTCGCTTTGAGCTGCGATTACCGATCTGCGACTGATATCCGTGTGAGGAGTTGGCGATGCAAGCTTCTTCTGCGAGTGCTGAGCCTGCGTTCTCGCATTCTAACGCTCTCTGCCTGTCTCCATATATTGTAATAACACCGTTTGGTCCTGGTATCTTTAACTGTAGGTAGACGTAGCAGGGGCGGCGGTAAATTTGACATAGGCTTCTCTTCCAAAGATCGCATGATATGAGCTTTTGACTGCTACAACCTCAAAGTCTAGGAGCTCTGTGCGGAAGTTCCGCTCTGTTCCAAAGCTAACTTCAAGTGTTATCTTTCCGATTGGTCGCGTAACAGCTCCTGGGATTATGCCTTGAATTTCTTTCCTGGATGGTCGCAGCCTCGTCTCGGGTATATTCATTCTTCGGAGCGTGTCTTGATATAGGATGTTACTCTTCCTCCTCCGTCCATTAGGACCTTACTTAACTTGTATCCCGCGACTTCAGGCGTGACCACAAGAGCTGGCTGTCCTGGATCTCTTACTTCTGGGGGGTGATCGCCGCGACTCCAAATAACCGATTGCTCTGTCCAGCGACGATACCTTTCTGGCGTTGAAATCTGACCGCTCTTCCGGCTTCCATCCGTTGTTTGTACTTCCACTGTATGAAACTGTCCTATGTTTCTTCTAGGTAAAACGTCAGGCCCTTGATGAGAGCTAGATTTATTCTTGTGCTGCATTGATCCGCTGCGAGCCGCATCTGGCGTGTCGCCTTCTTTCCACCTCCGGTAATAATGACATTGCGCCTTTGTGTGACTCGCTGGCCTGCCATCTCTCCTGCGATGTAAGTCGCAAGGAACGTCGAAGATCCCCTTGCAGTTATTAGGGAGTAAGGCCTTATCACTCCTTGCTCCTTCATCTGGTGTGCGCGATGTTCAGTTTGCGCGACTTGCAATTTCCCTGTTGGGTTCTGTGATAAGCCGCCTGTCCCTTATCTGTCTTTGCGTACTTGTCAGCTGTTGCCAAAAGCTGGTCGAAACTATCAATCTTGTGCTCAGCGCGACTTAATTTGTGCACCAGCGGCTCAAATCTACAGTTCTTCCTCATAGCTTGTATTGCAGCTACTGTTAAGTTTTTGGCGGAGCCAAGGATCTCCGCGATTCTCTTGATCCAGTCACCGCTTGATTCGTCCTCTTTTTGAATGCATTGTCTAAGGTTTTTCATGTCTTCTGTTTGGAATCTGTTGATGAACTTGTCCTTCAAGTCTTCCCATGTGCTTATTGATTTTGATGGCAGCCTTAACAGCCAATCCCTGGCTTCTCCCTGTATTGCCAAGTGGAAATATTTCGCACGTACTTCCTGAGTTACATCAGTCCCTGTCATGCTTGCCTCGTAATCTTCTATCCATAAGGCAGGGTCTTGGTCACTGCGATAGGTGGTGACTCGCTGCGACTCACGAAGTTCGGGGGGAAACGAGTGAGCCGTATTTCCTCTCCAAAACATGCTGGTCCTTTCAATAATGAATAGGAGTTTACTGGCGCTGAATCTTCATCTGAATCAGTTTCAATCTGGGCTGGCTGAGTCGCTCCGGACGTCTGTGACTCGCCTTCTTCTTTTCTTTTTCCAATGATACCTGCAAACCTGCTAGCTGGTTGACCACTTCTTCGACGCTGCACTTTTCTCCTCCCCATGATACCTCGTTTTGCGGCTCATTGGGCGTGACTCCATACATATTTGCTTGTTGTAAGGCAGCGGTTTGCAGTAGGTCGATCGCATGGCGAGCTTCCTTATCAGCTCGTGTGTCTCCAACCGGTGTTATCTTGACAATATTCCTATCGCGGCATACATGTTGCTCTCTGGGTCGCCGTGGAACTGGTTTCATCTCTCCTCTGTCCATCTTGATCTGATGCTTTTGCTGCCAACGACGGAGTCGCCAATCTTCTTCTTGGAGTTTCTTGCGCTCAGATGTCGTCTTGGTTCGGACCGCCTGGTGCTTTGGCTGCCAGCGACGGAGTCGTCGACCTTCTTCTTGGAGTTTTTCGCGCTCAGCCGCGAGTCTTTGTGCCTCTTCACAGAGTTCCGTCCTGATAGCTTCAATCTCTTCAATCTTGAGGTCTCCTTCCTGATTTGGTAGAGATCCCCAAACAGGTCTTGACGGGACGGGGATGGGTAGTCTTGCTAGCTTGTTGTAGCTCCTCCAACACGCGGACCCTGACCGGCCGCAGTTCCTCCACCGACTCGCTTCCTTGAGTCGCATCTATAGTCTGCGACTGACGGATCCGACGAAAACTTTTACTGATCCGATGGGAACAATGTATCCAAACTCGATGTGATCTGCCTCGGGTCCCCACTCTGAGTCGTCGATGAAGGGGACCCATTGATGTCTTCAACTTGGCCGATGGCGATGTCCTTGAAGCCTGATTTCGATCCTGCGCGGAACGTGACGCTTTTGACCGCAGGCCCCACGGTGGGCGCCAACTGTCGTGGGTTTGTCACGTCAGGTGTCATAGATGACTTCGTAGGTGTGGGATTACGCGAGTCAAGCATCTCCGAGCTTGGGATCGCAGGAACAAAGATCAACACAGATTTACCCAGGTTCGGCCCCCTCAATGTGAGGTAAAAGACCTACTTCCTGCCTACCCTAGATTGGTATTGATATGATAATCGAGGTGTTACAATGGAGGCGATCCGATCTGGTACTCGCCGTATGAGCTAGGGTTTAGGGCTTGATAGCTTGACCCGTCTAAGTCCTGCGAGTCCTCTTTATATACACAGAGGCTCGCCAGGTTACAAAGGAAACTTCCCCCATAAGGAATACGTCCACAGAGGCCTACTCGGAGACTACTTGGTCTTCACGTCCTCCGGGATATGTCTTCTAGATCTTTCTCCTTATGGCGGTTCAATACTGGGCTTGCTCCCAAGTGGGCCTTTGTCCGTGCGAGTAAAGTAAGTCGCACTGGGCCGCGGGTTAATCCAGAAAGTATTCCCCCGACAACCGGGTTTATAGTTTGAGAGTTTAAACATTTTCAAGTTTTAAGTATGCAAAGAACCTTGATGATGCCAACGATCTTGATTGCTAATCCATGCATGCATGTGTCTTGGCACTCTCGTTCCGTAATGCGCATACGATTCACGCATGTTATCGGCCTAGAAATTGAGTGACATCGGTAATGGAAAACATTTAAACTAGAAATATCAAAAATTACTTTTGAAAAATAGTTATAAAGCGCCTCTACACTGCCATCCTCTCCAGCTTGGATGTGTGTGGGAACAATAACCGAATTCTGATACACATTTCCTACATAGCCTTCCAACTTTTAGGCCACTACTTTGACTCCTAGAAATTGGGTGACATCGGTAACTTTGATCCATATTTTGGCTCCCGGAAGCATATGCTCCTAATTTTAAAATGCATTTTGAAATATTGAAAAAGTTCAGACGTACGTCTCGACATTCTATGTGTTTGCAAAGTTGTTTCACGAAAAACAGACCTTTTTGTTGTGTGTGTGAAAAAAGACATATTTTAGTGCTAAAAAGGGTTTTCATGTGACATATTTTTATTTTCTGCACAAGGCAGAAAAAATATCGTTTTTTCTTGAAACTTGCCTTACACACATAAATATCGGGATATACATGACAAAATTTTGTTTCAATGATCTTGACATTTATGAATGTTTTTTCTAGTGGCAGAAGTAAACCCTTGCATGTGCCAAAATGAATTTCCCGAGCATACACTTCTTCCTTGTTAACACATTTGCCAGTATGGCCACTAAACATCACATGAAGCCTTTCTATATGGTAGATCAATCACAAGTAAAAGGTCTTGCTAAATTGTCTAGCGTAGGGATTTTTTTTTAGCGACCACGAGGGACGTTTTTTTTTGGACTCGGCAAAAACAGTACTTGCGTACTGCATATTTTATTGATTTGCTGGGTTTATGGTACGGAGGAATAAAAGTACAAGAGGGTTGTACTAAAAGCAAAAGGAAGATTCAAATAAAACTGTCCACCCAGGCGGCAAAATTGGCATAGTCCTTCCTGGTCGCTCTGAATTTCAACATATTCATTTCCTCTTTAAATACTGCCCAACATCTGTATGAATTTGGGCGAATCTATTGGAAAATAATGCATTCCTTTTTTTCCAAATGGCCCATAACCCCATCAGGATGATCTCCGTGAAGAAAGGCTTCGCAATTTTATATTTCAAAGTCTGAACGCATTCTAGTCCAAGTCTACCAGTGAGCACTGCAGAAGGAGCAAGGGAGCGCCAAAAAATTTGAGCAAAAGGACGGTGGAAAAATAGGTGGTCTCTAGTCTCGAGAGCAGCCACGTTTGATAAGCAGTGACTTTTGATGTAAAACTATGGTTGGATCAAACCATCCATCTTAACTGAATCGAAAAACAAATTATAGGTACCCCTAGAGGCGCTGATTATCTGCTTTTTCTATTGGGCCGAATACATATAATAATTACGAGTGAAATCTTGAATGTCCACTAGGCATTGTAGATCGTTTAGTGTTTGTGAATTTTGATATTGTAGTTTTCCACGGGAGTCCTATGGAATAAAATAGTAAGATCTTACTAAAAATACATATATGCAAAGTTATTGTAAGTATTACCGTGACTCAGACAAATTTGGTGGATTTTCTTGCTTATGAGTTACCGTGCCCTCTTTACTCTGACAATATAAAAATGGGGTTCAAAGCGACAAAATGCCCCAAGAAAGTTTTAATAATATTAATACATTGTGAATCAGTCAACTTTCATGAAAAAATGAGTTCATTCGTGGTCGTCACTAAAAAGACATGGATAATAGGATGATATACTATAGATGTACTTTATGTGTGCTAAATATGTTTTTGGAGGAGACACAAAAAAAATACAATGTTTTTACATCGAAATCCATTTACGAATATAACACTTGATCGTCTACTTGATTTTATTATAATTTTTAAGCATGAGATTAAAAAAGGCCCATGCAATTGAATTATCGGTTATGGTGAAAACAAACATACTTTTAATAAAATAATATATATCCTAGAAAGTGTAGTTAATGAATATTTTAATAGAATGGAATCCAAAAATATGATGTGAAAACTCACACTAGTCAAGAAAAGGGTTCCAAGATAATCGCAAAAAAAGAAGGTTCCAAGAGATCGCAGAAAATGTTCCGATGTCACGAAAACTGTTTGAACACAAACGAAATTTTAACCTCACTCATATGATTCACAAACATTTGTATTCCCGAATAAAACGAGAAAACACTATTGAAATCCTATAAATTATCACTCAGGAAAAGACATTAACTGAAGAACTATTTTTATCAAAAATATATTATGTTCATATTATTTCTAAACCGTGTTTAATTTTTCTTTCATACTTTGTTTTCTATAGTTTTTTACATTTTCTTATTTATTTTTCGAAACATATTTAATCCCTTTTCACTTTTGTCACAAGTTATGCAAGATTTATGTCTACATAACAAATTAAGTTCACACTACTCATAATGAACATATATGGTGCCATATGTACAATTACTTTTACACTAATAGCAAAAAATATTCATATGTTTCAAAGCAAATGTGCATGACTTGGGAAAAGGCTACACTTTTCCAAATAAAAATATCCATGTATTTCAGAGCTAATGTTTGTGACTTTGAAATAATATTCATGTATCACAGAGAAGTGTACATTTAAGTGCAAAAAATGAAAAAATAAAAGAAAATAACCGATTAGAAAATCGTGCATCTCATAATAATATTCTTGTGTATGAAATTGCATATGAAAATAAAACAGTGCAAAGATACCATTTGCTTTCTTGGGCCTTGGATATTGGGCTTCTTCTAATGAGAGATACAACTACACACGTATATTTCCTCCTGGGTTGGGTCCAATGGCCAAAATCTATATGAGAGGGTGGTCGTATTCGCCAGCTTTTAGGGTGCGCCGTTGTCCAACCTTGAAGGAATCACCTAAGAGCATCCTCAATGGACAACGCTTATTGAGCCGCTTATAACTCATAAAAATAAATGGAAACAATAAAAGTAGTAGAGAACCGCTCGTACCTCGCGACGCCAGCTTTTATTTTGGGACGCTAATCAAACCGATAGGAGGCAAAACGAGTAGCGCCGACCATCTAGTTTTGTGGCCGACGCCCGGGATTGAAGCGATTAACTACTAATCGACCGGGATTTGAACCCTGGCTTCGGCATAGAAGCATCGTGTTGTGGATGATCTAATGGGCCGTATTATCGCAACCTACTGAGGTGTTGTTTTAAATAAAAAAATTAGACAAATATAGGGATTATTGTCAATTATATAAAGTGAACCCGAGTGAACCATTTTTAAAACTCTTTATGAACTATTTTGCGTACCCATGAACGTTTTTCAAATACATGACCACGTTTCAAAATATGAACATTTTTAATGTAAAGAAACAAAAAAATAAAGAAAAAAAGGAAAATAAGAGGAAAAAAAGAAAAGAAAAAACTGCCGTCATATTTTGTTTTGGAAAAACAGGAGATCACTCCCGGTTCCATTTAAGAAACCTGCGATCAGGCTGATGGGCCGATGGGCCGTCATATTAGAGCCAGCCATGTACCATGGCGCGAGCTGCGCACACCGCAGCGGGCTTGTGCATTTGAGAGGCCTTTTGGGTCATGTGGATATTGGGTAGAAGCGAATGATTCATGTTGGGGGAAAGCCCGTGAAACATGGGACAATGGTGCCGCCTTTCACGGCATTCCATTTTGGAGCAGTTAACCATCTCCATACTACGATCATAGCCACAACCATCACATCATGTCATGTGTTGGTGTCCACTTGTGCCTCCCGTGGCTTTGCTTGATTTGTGTGTGCAACTGACCATCGATAGCTTTAAAACGCTGTGCGTAGTGAAGATTTACATAAGCCTTGTCCAGCTAGGCACACTATCAGCTGTACTGATGTACAATGGTGTTAAACCACGACCACATAGGTCTATTGTATGTGCCACTGAAAATGGTTAGTAAGCTATTGGTGTGTTTCGTGGGTTATTTGTGTTGGACGGACAAAATGGGTTATGTTGATGACAGAAAATATTGATGTCTCTTGTTTGCGTCAGGATTTTTATGGGCAAAATAAAATAAAGGTAAAGTAATGAAACGTACATGGGGTAACAGATTTTTGTAGCACATTTGACCCCAAAGCGATGGAACCATAGAGAACAGAGCTCTTTGACTCATCGACTCACTTTCAAGTCTAAACCCTAAAGCCATAGGACAACACCAGTATCTCGGGAGGACCTATACAGCGCGTTACGCGAATGTTTCCTCCGTTCGCGTACCCCTCCATCCCACGCGGCGCGCTAAATGGGCCTGGCCCAGTTCGGTTTCGCGTTACGCCATCAGTGTCGTACGTCTGCGTGTCGTACTGTTTCGTGCTTCGTTTCATTTTTAAAATTTTGGCACGTTGAACTGTTGTACGGTAGTTGTATTTTTAGTTGACTTTTTATTTGACTGTTTCGTTGACTGTCAATTTCACTGTTTCTTGGCTTTATTTTGAATAAATATTTTAAATTATTGAATAAAAATCAGAACAAATTTCGAAGAACCATTTTTATAATTTGGAATCATTTTTAAATTTGGAACCATTTTTAAAATGGAACCATTTTTAATTATGGAACAATTTTCAAAATGGAACCATTTTTAATTGTGTAAACTTTTTAAAAATGAAACCATTTTTTAATTTGAACTTTTTTAAAATTTTGGAACCATTTTTGGAACCATTTTAAAATTTGGAACCATTTTTAAAATTAGAACCATTTGTAATTTTGGAACCATTTTTAAATATTGGTTTTTAAAAATGGAACCGATTTTAAATTTGGAACCATTTTTAAAATGGAACCGTTTTTAAGTTTGGAACCATTTTTTAAAATGGTACCATTTTTGAATTTGGAACCATTTTTAATTGTGGAACCGTTTTTAAATTTGGAACCATTTTTGAATTTCGAACCATTTAAAAAATGGAACCTTTTTTATTTTTGGAACCATTTTTAAATTTAGAACCATTTTTGAATTTGGAACCTTTTTAAAATTTAGGAACCATTTTTCGAACTATTTTAAAATTTGGAACCAATTTTAAATTTGGAACCATTTGTAATTTTGGAACCATTTTTACATATTGGTTTTTAGAAATGGAACCTTTTTTAAATTTGGAACCATTATTAAAATGGAACCGTTTTTAAATTTGGAACCATTTTAAAATTTTGGAACCATTTTTAAATTTGAAACTATTTTTTAAATTTCGAACCATTTCAAAATGGAACCGTTTAAAATTTGGGACCATTTTCAAAATGGAACTGTTTTTAATTTGGAACCATTTATAAATTGTGTAACCATTTTTGAATTTGGAACCATTTTTAAATTTTGGAACCTTTTTTGAATTTGGAATCATTTCTAAGTTTTGGAAACATTTTTGAATTTGGAACCATTTTTTACATTTGGGACCATTTTCAAAATGGAACCATTTTTAAATTTGGAACCATTTTTTAATTTGAACCATTTTTGAATTTGGTTCCATTTATATATTTGGAACCATTTTAAATTCGGATTTTTTTTAAATTGGAACCATTTTCAAAATGGAACCAATTTTAAATTTGGACCATTTTTAAATTTGGAACCATTTTTTAATTGGAACCATTTTTGAATTTAGTTCCATTTTTTTATTTGGAACCATTTTAAATTCGGAACAATTTTTAAATTGGAACCATTTAAAAATGGAACCATTTTTAAATTTGGAACCATTTTTAATTGGAACCATTTTTGAATTTGGTTTCATTTTTATATTTGAAACCATTTATAAATTTGGAACATTTTTTAAATTGTTCCATTTTCAAAATGGAACAAATTTTTAAATTTTATATTTGAAACCTTTTTTAAAATTTGGAAACATATTTAAAAATTCAGATTTTTTTATATTGGAACCATTTTCAAAATGGAACCATTTTTGAATTAAACAAAATTTTAATTGGAACCATTTTTAAATTTGGAACCATTTTTAAAATTTGGAACCATATTTAATAGTTCGGAACAATTTTTAAATTGGAACATTTTCAAAATGTAACCATTTTTGAATTTGAACAAATTTTTAATTGGAACCATTTTCAAAATGGAACAATTTTTAAATTTGGAACCATTTTTTAAATTTGGAACCATTTTAAATTCGGAATAATTTTTAAATTGGAACCATTTTTAAATTTGGAACCACGTTTTAATTGGAACCATTTTTGAATTCGGTTCCATTTTTTAATTTGAACCATTTTAAATTCGGAACTTTTTAAATTGGAACCATTTTTTAATTTGAACCATTTTTGAATTCGCATCCATTTTTATATTTGTAACCATTTTTTTATTTGCAACCATTTAAAATTCGGAACAATTTTTAAATTGGAACCTTTTAAAAATGTAACCATTTTTAAATTTGGAACCATTTTTTAATTGGAACCATTTTTGAATTCGGTACCATTTTTATATTTGGAACCATTTTTAAATTTGGAACCATTTTTTAAATTGGAACCATTTTCAAAATGGAACAATTTTTAAATTTGGAACCATTTTTGAATTCGGATCCATTTTTATATTTGGAACCATTTTTGAATTCATGTTCATATAAATGTACAAGTATACCTTTGTTTACCATTCGCATTAGTCACAGAAATAGACACACAGACAAAGAACTCAGTACTTCAAGTTCTTCTGCACATACCGCTTCATCAGCCTCGCCGGGGAAGGTGATCTTCTGGCAGTGCTGCATACCCTTCTCGACCACTACCTCCAAAACCTTCTTCTCTCGCACAGTCTTCTCACCCTTGCACTGCCCGCATCGATCCTTCACTGATGGTCTCACCAGTTCCCCTGCAGTCGTTGCAAGGCTGCTGCATTTGCTGAATCATTCCTGGTCCCAACTGGCGTATTTGCATCTTATAACCAGCTCCCTGGCAACTGGAGCACTTCATGGAAGCTCCAGACTTTGAGCCCTTGCTGTAGGACGTACGCAGCACAGTCAGAAATTAGAGCTGGGTCGCAATACTATATGTGATATGAGGTTGCAACAAAAGACAGCAGGGCTTACCCATTGCACTTGGAGCAGAGCATATTGCGTGAAAGGGAGAGTTTCTTCGATGTGCCATTGTACAATTCCTCAAGGAAAACCTTAAGAGGATGAACCACATCCTCACCCCTGCGTTGCCGCCTGCATCTGCTGCTGCCACCACCTGAAAAACACAACATGGCCGTGAATTTGGGAAACAACATTGGCAGAATACAGACAAATTAAGTTACTCAGTGTTGGACATACCTCCTGAAGGGGCTACCACCAGGATTATTGAAGAATGACTGGAAGATGTCAAATGGATCATGCCCTCCACCTCCACCTCCCATACCCTCCTTGAGAGCATCCTCGCCATACTGATCATAGATCTCTCTCTTCTCAGGATCACTCAGAACCTCATATGCCTGAGCTAGCTCCTTGAACTGCAGTGGCACAATTGTTAGTTTTCCAACTAAGCCAAAAAAGCAATCGTGTCATCCAAACAGATTAACGACACAAGCATCAGTTTCAAGTTTCAACACAGCTTGATACGACAAACAGTTATCAGTTTTGGTACTAATTCAGTAGGTTGACACATGGTAATAGGAATCAAGCATGCTGCATATCAAACAGTATACTTTAGTAAACCATGACAGATTATCTGAATAAAAGCAACTGCTGCATTGCCAAAAATGGCATTGGTCAACATCGACTGCTGAATTGCTTATATTGAAGCTAGCAAAAACAAATGAACAAATGAACAAGGACAATCTCACAGATTCATACTGAATGGTAAACAAAGGTCGTCTAAATGTGAATTAAAAAGCCGCGCGCTATCCTAATCATCCACCCAGATGCACAGAATTCTCACGTGCTAAACAACAGGCACACATCCACCAATTCGAGACACTAAACCCATCGAATCGCACACCGCGGCCACAGATCCGCCACCGCCCAAGTCTAGATCACCGTGCCAAATCGCCTAATCCCGCTATCGGAACCCAACGGGCGCGACACGAGAAGAACCGATCAGTACCTTCCCGGGGTCTCCGCCCTTGTCAGGGTGGTGATATATGTGAGATTGTTACAGCAGAGGTTACCCATATAAGTGAGATTGACAAAACAGAATACAATATCAAGTAACAAAGTATAAAAAAAGAAAGTAGACCAAAGGAATACAATCCTCACTATAATTTACAAAGCTAATAGAGCGAGGAGGGGAAGTAAAGCACCTGCTGCAATGGGAACATCAATATTCATTCACTGCCATCCTACAAAAAAGGAAAAGAAGGTCAAAATCGAAAGAGACCAGTAGGCTAAGTACACTTCTTTCACCTTAAATAACTGTAATAAAGAATTTTCAGAATGTGAGCAAAGGAATTTAACAATGGCATAGGACATACGTATCACTAACAGCTCTACCTGCTGCACTAACAGGAACTGATGAGCTTCAACGGAAATTCCACTACGAAAATTCAAGAAACAGCAGAGGATTTAAGGGGGAGAGAGAGACAAATAACAGAGGGGGAAGGATTGAGACAAGCTCACCTTGGCCTAATAGGCAGCCAAGCTTCTCGTGGTTCGACGCGGGCGTCCCTCCCCAAGCTGCGCGCTACAAGCAAGAAAAAACAGAGCATCCAAATACAAGAAAAATCCAAGGGAACACCCCAATAATAAATAGAGGATTCAAACTCAGACAACAGAACACAACACAAGTGGAGACATAGCAGTTTCAACATCCAGCGATTAAGATAAAAAGATCCAGGGGTTCAAACATAGAAATCCAAGGGAACACCCCCAATATTACATGGTACTAGACGGCACAAATCACTCTCGGAGAATCTAGTCACCACCACGGCCCCTCCAGATCTTGTATACGATGTAGGTGGCGGTGCCGGCGGCGGTCTTGAGCCTGTCGTCGACGCGCCGCATCTGGGCATGGTGGCGGTGGAGGTCATAAATCACTCCAATGATGCCCGGGATGTCTTCCTCGCCGCGTCGTCGCGGCGGAGCAGAACCAGTGCGCTCGTCGCCGGCAGAAGCAGTGCGCTCCTCGCGCGGAGCAGAAGCAGTGCGCTCGCCGCGCCGGGAAGGAAGAAGAAGAAGCAGTGCGGCGCGATCGGGCGGTGGAGGAGAGTGCGGCACGGTCGGGGCGGTGGAGAGTGCGGCGCGGTGGGGAGGATGAGCATGTGCGGCGCGGTCTGCCGAACTGGGCCAGGCCCAAGTGGAGTCGAGGGTACGCGTACGTTAGTAACGTACGCGGTACGCGTATTATAGGTTTTGCCCAGTATCTCTGAATCCCTCTCTCCAGTACTACACGCACCATCGAGAACGAATCTCTGTTCAAGCCCATTCAAGGTAACGAGATCAAAGGTCGCCCAAATCTTCCAAAAATGCAGCAAAAGTATGCCTCGCTTGTAGCATTTGCGTCCGTCCAAAAGAAGATCCAAGCCAAGTACTTTGGTCCAAATTTTTAATAGCACCGTCAGCTAAAGTGCTAACGCACATGACCACGACCATTACTTGGCTAAACTATTCTGCTTTCTCCAGATTTAATAACCTGTTAAGAAAACAAACAGTTAATTGTGTTATTTCTCTTGACCACTCGACGGGTCGTGGATCTTCGCAGTCGATCGGGATCAAACGGCTCATGGTCAGCATCATGGAAGCACAGAGGGATAAGGCCGCATGCCATGCCATGCTAGTTCTGTGCGCTGGAATGATGGCAGCCGGCATTGCTGTGTCTATACGGTTTTATTATTGGATCCAAGTCCGTCTTGTCCCCTCAGATCCCCTAATGTACGGATGGCATGCATCATCACAGTTCAGAGTTAGGACATTCCTGATGAGCATGTTTGTACTGGAGAAGGGGCACGCATGCAATTATTTGTCTCACTGTTGGTTAATATATACAGCCCACATCTGAACTTTATGCCTCTTCATTTCTTCAAGGCAATGCCCCCTTCATGCGAATTTATTTCATCTGTAAGTAGTAGGAGATGAGGCCAAACTAATTACTTGAACCAAAAATGTGCGGCGGAGATCACTCTCACAACCACTACTAGGGAAAAGCCTATAGATGCAAGGCTGTTACTGACGGGCAAAAAAGCCGTGCGTCAGTGCTATATAGCACGTCAAGCGAAAAAAACGCGCGTCGGTAGTGCCCTGATACCACTGACGCAAGGCCTAAAGTGCGCGTCAGTGGTAAGTGGGTCCCGCAACGGTAGCCGAGAGAGGCGTACCGCTGACGCGCGGAATTGCCGTGCGTCAGTGGTATCCAGGATACCACTGACGCACGCACCAATCCGCCCGTCAGCGGTACGCCTCCCCCGGCTAGGACAAGACGCCCGTGCAACATTAGGACCCCCGCGGCTCGGCTAATCGTGATGCAGTTCGTTGAACGTTCCGTCCTGGAGAATAAGGACAAGACGACCCTTCTTGTGCCTTACTTTGCCGAGTAAGTCATTCAATTCGATCGCTAGCCGCCATAAAATAATTTCGTACATTTTGTAGAATACCAATAGTCTCTTTTTGGCAGGAACGAGCACTGCACCCTCATCATGTTGGACCTGGAGGTATCTTCAGCCACATACTTGGACTCAGGGAGGGATAAGAAGAAAGACTACACCAATATCAAGAATGTTCTGAATGATGCTCTCACCGGCTACGCCTTCAAGGGGGGATAGTTAAAAAGAAAAATACCAAGTAAGGCAACCTGGTATTCGGCCACAAGACAGACTTCCTATGCGTCAAGCAGGCGGAGCACAGCACAAGTGAGGCCTACTACGCCATAATGTACATGAGGGAGTTCGTAAGGGACCAGGACAATCTTGCGTTGCCATCTCATCTCCGAAAAAAGTACAAATTCGTATCGGACTACACTGATTATGAACTCAGACAAGAGTTTGGTCGTATCCAGCGCATGACCGTGCGAATCATCCAAAAGGATATTCGCGGTGGCGATGGGACATTCTACCACGGCTTACCAATACCACCTAACCGCGAGATAGAAAGCCGCTTGGAAGCGCAAGGTGAAGACAGGCCGTTCAACTCGTTAGAGGGCTTCCGCCCGTTCCCGCCAAAGCCGAAGCCGAAACCGAGCAACAAGCAGTGATCGACGGTTGATCCCTTAGTCCGTTACTGTTTCTAGCGATCGATTAACTTATATGTCTTGTAGACGTTATTCGTAAACTTGTTGCTGTTTTTTTACTTTCTACGAACATGCTATCTAGGGTTATATATGAATCATGAATTCCTAATTATGTTGCTTTTAAATATTGGGTACATGTGAAATCCTTGTTCCGTTGAACTTGTTTCGTTTCGTCTACTTTTAAGTGCCAAGGATTAAAAATGTTGTGGCGCTACGTGATACAGGGATGGTGCTAGCGAGCCTTGTAATATGCACGAATATAACATTTTATGCATCCTACTTGGCTCGCTAGCACTATCTCTGTTATCTGTGTGTGCCACACTTCAAAGTATATATGAGGCACAAATCCAATCATTTCTTGTTTTGTTTTGTCTTTTTCGTTAATTAGAACTCTTGCTTTCTTTTTGCCTAATACTTCTATCTGTGTCTTGTGTGCAGAGAGATCATGAAGAAGTGGTATGTGGTGTACGAAGGTAGGGTTCCAGGAGTCTATGATGAGTGGAAAGACTGTCTGAATCAAGTGAACAAGTTCAAGAGCAACAACTATAAGGGCTACAGGAGTAAAGCGGAGGCGGAAGTTAGGTGGTTGAACCACCGGCTAGAGGAAGAGAGGAAGAAACGGATGACGTCCAACTTCATCGTCATCCCCTTCTTGCTCATCGTCATTGCCACTCTCTTGTATGTGATTATAGTTTAGATGACACTACTTGCTTTCGAAACCTTTACGAGCTTAAACTATCGACTCTCGAGATGTATTTGTGTATGATACAATATTTGATCACTTTGTGGTATATTTGTCGGTTTGTAATGCATATGTGTGATCGGTGAACAACAACCAATTTGGCCACTTGTCTATTTGTACTACTTGATTATTCATTCTGTGCATTATACTGTATTTGCCAACTATATACGCATATATATACGCTGGGGCAGAAAAATAATAATTTCAGAAAATTATAGCACTGACGCACGGCATAGGATACTGCTGACGGACGTCGTATATTCGGACGGACTACCTCTGGCGTCCGCACTTAAGCTACCACTGACGGGCGTGGCTACCACTGACGTGCGGTGTACACGTCAGTGGTACCTGAGCTACCAATGACGCGCGTCCCGCCCGTTAGTGGTACGAGTTACCACTGACGAAATAGCGCGGCGGACGCCCGCCTGTAAGTAGTAGCTGTTTTCCGGTGTCATTGGTAGCCTTTTCCCTACCGGTGAACGAAAAATCGGAGGGAAGAACGGGAGCTAGCCATCGCTGCACATCAGTGTCCCACTTGCATCTTTGATTCTTTCGCCACATGCATGATTGTCCAGCATGATAGAGCTAAGGAATCCACAACCCAAGCTACAGCCTACAGTTGCTTAATTTGGTCCATCTATGTAAGCCATACGCACACGGCCGGATTCAGCTGTTGCATTGGTAGAGACATCTTCTTATGACGTTACAGCTAGGTAGCGAGTCCACCGCACGTACGCTTGGTTCGTAGCTACGTGCGGCGTCCTTGTTGCTGGATTGCTGGCCTTTTTGTGCTATGCTCTCCTGGCACAGTGGTCTTGGGTCAAAACAATGCTGGACGAGAAGGCGATGCGCACAATGGAGTACGCTCAACTTGTCCGAAAAGACATGCGGATTAGGATGAGAACAGTTGAAATGTTGGTGGGCCCAAGGTCTAATTCACTGAGACCACTATAAACTAACAACTTGATTTTTTTTAAATGAGTATCTCTCTCTGTTTCTCCCTGTCCCTTTCCCTCTCTCTCATTGGTTAGGCGCCTCTACGGGGAACCAGGTTTAAACCTCTAAAATTCTCAAAATAATGATTATGGGTGTAGAGGGATCAAAATGCCTCATGGATCTATTTACAATCGAGAGCTCTTTTATGGTACCTAGGGATAAATATAGGCCCTCCAATGGCTGGGTCCAACCGTCTATTTACAATTGAGAGCTCTTTTAAAACCAGTCGGTCAATATTTTGACTATTTAACATGGGTATGTGTGGGCGGAAGTACATTGGATGGACACATGTGATTTTATTTTACTCGACGGTATTCGATGGATATAGGTGATTTTGTTTTATTTGCCAATCTTGTGGTGATCATGCAAAAACACTATCTTCGAATTATGACCATACGAGAAAGAGAAACTTTAAGGTACCAACCAAACTAATAAGTATCATCATATTTTTTCTGATCCAATGGCTACTAATACTATTGCGTCTTATAGCAGGTAATATCGTATCGACGAGGCATACAAGGCCAGTATAGACTTTACACAAGAAAGAAAGGGAATGATAAAATCATTAGAGTACAATAGTATTGAAGGGATAGAAGTTTTTTTTTTCAAAATAGGAATTGATGCACACATCCATTTTATAAATTTAAAGTCTAGTTCAAAGTAGTCAAAGTACTCACGAATATAAGAATCATGGGCCCATAAAGTGAAAACAAAATCAGTCAACTAAAGATAGAATTAGTAAGGCTAATTATCGTCTCGCAACATGTAGAGTAATCAACTGAAGATAGAATTAGTATGGAGTATTATGTTTGCTCAAAGGTCTTATGATCTGTACAAGACAAGAGGTATGTGCATATTGGAACAAATGAACACTTGTAGCAGACATTTATCTCCAATGCACATGTTCTGCCTGGTAGCAAGGACACACTTGGCAACATGTATCTGATGGTGTCCCATAAAGTGAAAACAAAAATCAGCCTCTACGGGGAAGCATGTTTAAAATTCTCAAAATAATGATCATGGGTGTAGAGGGATCAAAATGCCTCATGGGTCTATTTACAATCGAGAGCTCTTTTATGGTACCCGGGGATAAATATGGGCCCTCCAATGGTTGGATCCAACCGTCTAGATTAACCTGTACCGCTGGAATTCGAGTCTTGGCTGATGAGCAGTATAGGAGTGCACTGCTTGCCGAGAGGCCAGCAGTATATTGATAAGAGGGCATTTTAGGTAGATTAAAATTTGTGGCTCGGTGGACTCGATCGTTCTCCTCCTAGCTTCCCTTCAAAAGAAAAATCACCTCTGCTAGGGTTCCGGCCACAATCCCGTCCCGCCCACAGCCGTCGCAGCACACCGGCCAAGTCGCGCTTCATATCCGGCTACCCTATGGCAGTCTCCTCGCTGAAAGGGGCTTGGTGGGCCCAAGGTCTAATTCACTGAAACCACTATAAACTAGCCACTTGATTTTTATTTTAAATGAGCATCTCTCTCTCTTTCTCCTTGTCCCTTTCCCTCTCTCGTTGGTTAGATGCCTCTACGGGGAAACATGTTTAAAGCTGTAAAATTCTCAAACTAATGATCATGAGTGTAGATGAATCAAAGTACCTCATGCATCTATTTACAATCGTATGTTTGTTTTTAAAACCGCTCGGTAAATATTTTGACTATTCATCATGGGTATGTGTGGGCGAAAGTACGTTGGATGCATATATGTAATTTTGTTTTACTCGACAATGTTCGATGGATATATGTGATTTTGATTCATTTGACAATGTTTAAAGCTTGTGGTGATTATGCACAAAAAAGAACTTCGAATCATGACCATGCGAGAAAGAGAAGTTTTAGATACAACCCAAAATATTAAGGATTATCGTATTCTTTCTGATCCAACGGCTACTGATACTATTGTGTCTTATAGCAGGTAATATCTTATCGACGAGGCATACAAGGCCGATATAGACTTTACACATCATACAATAAAGAAGGGAATGATAAGATCGTTAGAGTACGACAATAAGCAAGGGAAGCACAATTATTAAGGCTAA
Organism: Poa pratensis; assembly: GCA_947311845.1. Classification (NCBI taxonomy): domain Eukaryota; kingdom Viridiplantae; phylum Streptophyta; class Magnoliopsida; order Poales; family Poaceae; genus Poa; species Poa pratensis. The sequence goes on along the minus strand of CAMZMU010000107.1, from coordinate 96,370,295 downwards.
TTATCGCCTCAACTTACAGAGTAATCACCCTTATTATGTTTTCTCAACGATCTTATGATCTACAAGACAAGAGATATGTGCATATTGAAACAAATGGACACTTGCAGCAGACATGTATCTCCAATGCACATTTTCTGCCTGGTAGCAACGACACACTTAGAAACATGTATTTGATTGTGTCCACTCGAGGTGGTCTTTCAGGAATCAGGACAGAATTCTAAACTTCATCCTTGAGACCTACATCTCGCCTTTCATAAAAGCCGAGCTAATGATTAAAAGACGAAGTACTATACATGTGAATAAGATCGTATCAAAATTTAGCCTTTCTATGCCGGAGAATTACATCAAATCCACATCGAAAACATAATCTTCCATGGAAACACACGCACACATGAACCAATGCCATTCAAATTGGTTTAAGCAACCAATCATGTATAACTAACATAGTAATAACCAACAATCACTAGTACAGAACGACAGATCGGAAACGGGCGAAAAACCCCTTCGGCAACGGAGAAAGGGTCCGTGTCCCCGACCCTGTCACTGATGTGAAGGCCTTCATCGGTAACGGAGGCAAAAAACCGTCACCGATGAGGCATAAGTTGGCTACGGTTGCGGACCCATCTCCGTTTCCGATGTATCGGTGCATCAGTAACGGAGATTCTATTTTACTCGTTTGCATTGAGATTCTTTCAGAAGTCTACAGGAGCAATTCGGTTGCCAAATTATATTCAAAATCTCACAGCAGAAGCACAAAGTTGCTACCAAATCCATTCATAACGTATATAAGAATTGTCATCATTACATAGCATCAAAAGATGAGTTACATATGCCTCGCTAATCCTATCATTCGCATGCCTCCCTAAACATAACTTTTATGACACTCCACTCTTCTCCAGCTCACATCTGCAGCGGTTTCATGCTTCTCCAAATCACATCTGCAGCCAAATTGCTACACACATACACAAAATAGATGGAGAAACTAAAAACAAGAAACCACACCGAGCTCGCAAGCCTCCTTAGCAAATTAATCTTGCCAAATTCTTCGTAGCGAGGCTTGCTCCATCTTGGACGGTGTCGCCGAAATATAATAACGTCACCGCTGTGACATTTCGGCCACACAGTCCAAGACACTCTTAATTAAAAAAGTGTTTTGAACAGTGCAGCGAAACGTCACAACAGCGACGGTTCACGGATATGATCCCACTTTGTATTTAGCTCTTTTAAACCTTGTTTGGATCTGCATGGCGCTTCTGCATATAAAATACATGGATGTCTACTTAGAAAAGAGCCAAATATGATGTTACATGACATAAATACAATTTAAGATGAAAACAGTTTACACCTTAAGCGCCAATATCCGTGTGCTTGCTGTCCGATCGAAACGATTTGGAGGCAGAACTTGAAGGTGATGTTACCTTCAATTGCCTCACCATTTTTATGCATTGTCGCCGAAATATACTATTACTTCATACACTAGCTACACAAAACCATAACGAGAATTAGCACATTGACAAAGGGTTGAAATTAATCTATTAGACTTCAAATACTAAAAACAAACACAACACAATACTAGACTTCAAATACTAGACAAGTTGAAGGTAATGTATTCATCATCGGCAGTACTAAAAACAAACACAACACAATACTAGACTTCAAATACTAGACAAGTTTTATATGCTACTTTAAAAAAAATGTAACATCTAGTGTTGAGGGGTGTATTCATCATCGGCAGTACTACAATACTAGACAAAACACAATACTACAATACTAGACAGTACTACAATACTAGATCGGTAGATGCTACTTTAAATAAAATGTAAGATCTAGTGTCGAGGGGTGTATTCATCATCGGCACTAAACAGAACACAATACTGGACTTCAAATACTAGACAAGTTTTCTGTGCTACTTTAAACAAAATGTAAGATCTAGTCGGCTACATACCGAGGGGAAGATGCACGGCAATAGACCAGTAGATCCGCGTCGGCGACATACTCGGGGAAGATGCGCGGCGGCTCGCCGACGAGCCGCTGGGGGGGATGCGCGGTGGCTCACGACGCGCCGGGGGGATGCGCGGCGGCTCACGACGCGCCGCTGGGGGAAGATGCGCCGACGCGCCGCTGGGGGAAGATGCACGGCGGCGATGCCGGCCGGACGCGCCGCTCAGATCTGCGAGATAAGGGTTAGGTCTGGAACCGCCGCCACACTATGACTGTGGAGTGAGAGTGAGAGTGAGAGTGAGAGTGAGAGTGAGAGTGAGAGCGAGAGCGTTAGGGTTGCCGCAGTGGCACATTTATAGCATATAACATCGCAAACGGAGGCGATAAACAACCGTTTCCTCTAATTTCTTCACTGACACACTGGGCCTACTTACAAAGGATCGATAGAGTAATTGAAGTAACTATCTACTCTACTTGTTCTGCTTATGCCCTGCCTCCGCGCCATTGTCATCCGCGGCGCGGCGTCGCTTCTTGCCGGTTGTCTTTTCCTCAGGCGCGTGCTCCTCCTCCTCCTCCGGCTCGTGCTCCTCCTTCTCCGGCCGTGCGTCCTTCTCCGGCGAATCCTCCTCTCGCGCCTCCTTCTCCGGAGCGTGATCCTCCTTCTCCGGCGCCTCCTCCGGCGCCTCCTCCTCCGGCGCCTCCTCCGATGCCTCCTCCTCCGGCGCCTCCTCCGACGCCTCCTCGTCACCGTCGTCGGCGTCGTATTCTTCCTGACTAGAATAATACGGCTCCGGCGGGTCCTCCGGCTCCTCTTCCTCCGACGACTCGTCCTCTTCGGAGTCGTCTTCTCCTTCGCGTGAAGACGGCGGGTCCGAGTCGTCGGAGACGTCTTCTACAGAGCGTGAAGATGGCGGGTCCGAGTCGTCGGGGTCCGAGTCCGGCGGCCCGTCTTGATCCCACCGTGGAACTTCACCGCGGTCTTCCGCGCTCGCGTCGTCGCTCGGGACTTCCTCGTTCTGCCACCAGGGTTCCTCCATGGCGCTTGTGCTAATGTGGTAGATAATGTGGGAGAGAACGAAGGGGAGAATGCGGGACCTGCCTGGCTTCGCGCGGTTCCAGTCACATTTTATTAGCGCCGATCAGGCGGTTCCAATCCCTCGTGAATTAAGCCACATTGAACAGGCGCGCTTCCAGATTGCAACTGCAATTTCCCAAGCACATCGCAAACGGATATATATAAACAACCGTAGCCATAGAGATACATATTGGAAACGGAGACAAATTTATGACCGTTGCCAATACTTTTGGTAACGGAGATATAAAATTCTCCGTAACCAATGTTGACGGACCAGCCTCTGCCAGGCCTCGTCCGCAACGCTAAAATCGCGATTCTCTGTCGCCTAACTCGTGCCGTTTCCATAGAGGGTATCCGATGTGTCGTTCTGTACTAGTGAATATCAGTTTACATTGGTAATTAAGCTGTAAGCTAGCACATGGCATCTTGTGTTGTTGCTTTTTTCGACGTTGTCCCGAAGCAACAAGATCCGTGAGTGGTGCGTCCATGGATTAAACAAGGTGACAGTTGGTAGTAGTTAACTCAGGTGTTAACCCTCCCGAGTGGGGTGGATGAGCCCGGTGTGTTCGTTTCTAGAATGAGGTGGAATGGAATGGAACGGTTCTATTCCGTGAGCCCATTCTTGCGTTCTTTTCTGGGATGGAGTGGAATGGAGTGGTTCCAGAAAAGGGAATATTCCCTCAATATTCGGAACCGACCGGTCCGGCCGATTCGGCCGGACGGGGTGGAATTGCACAGTGATTCCATGCGATTAACTCTAATTTAATCATGTTTAGCAATAATTAATCAAGATTAATTATAATTAATCAAGATTAGGAATAATTAATCAAGATTAGCAATAATTAATCAAGATTAGGAAAATAATTAATCGAGTTTGATGCCGTTCTCATTTCTTACATTCTCATTCCATTCCACCCATCCCAGAAAAGAACACAAGAATGGAACGGTTCCGTGACAATTTTTTGTCCAAAAAAAACACAGAAATGGAACGGTTCTATGACAGTGGAATGGAATCCATTCCATTCCACTTGATCCGAAAAACGAACACACCTTAGTCACGGTGCTGCGTGCCTCCATGGCATGGCAGAGGATCTAGATCTAGAAGATGACATATATATGGCCATATGGGTGTCATCGAAGAATGCAACAACTACTGCCTAGGTATCCTCATATGGGCATGTGTCCTTGCACTGTGCAATGCAGTTTTCCATAATGGTGTCTCTCTGGATCCATTAATTATTTATTTTACAACCTCAACTCACAGGACATGTCTCAGAAGTTGGTTGTATCTTTTCCTTTCGCATCAATTATTCCAAACTTTGCATTTTCTTTTCTTTCTCTTCCACCTAGAAAGACAGAAATGTTCTGTAGTTAAGCACGATCGACCGTGCCCATTGTCAGATCGATGATGTAAGGGGTGTCTCGTCCAATCTATTTTGGTATTAGGTGTCAGTGTCATGTAATCTTCAGATGTGTCTAGCCACAGTATGAGACCATGCCTAGCAAGCTAGTACTTGACAAAAAGAAAGAAAAGTAAGGATGACTCCAACGGGCCGACCCAAACGGACGCGCGTTTGGTCCGCGTTTTGTCCGTTTGGGTCGGGGAACGGACGCGCCCAGTCCGCCCCTGTCCGCCGTTGGTGGCAGTGCGCCCAACGGTCCGACGCATCGAGTCTGCCCTGGTTTTTTGTTTTAGCTAAACAGGCCATATATGGGCCTTTTCTATTCATATATAGGGGGGTGGGCCACAAACGGCCTTTTTACATAATATTTTTAAAAACAAAAATATTTAAAAACTACAATATTTGCCCTTCGCGGGCTTCTACTCCTCTTCGTCATCCCCATCGAGGATGACGTAGTCCGGCTGCCTCCAGAGGTGCGCCGGTGGTCCGCCGCCTGCCTGCGGTGGGACGACGGCCGGCGGCGTGGGCGGCTGCTCCTCCTCCGCCTGCTCCACCTCCCAGGCGCCGCCATTGAAGACCCAGCGCTGCCCTCGCAGGCCTTCTGGCAGCGGAGGCGCCGGTGGCAGGTCCTCGTCCATGGCCTGCCACCATGGCTGTGGTTCCTCCAGGACCGCCGCCTGCTGCGCCTGCAGGGCCGCCTCCTGCTCCCTGGCGACGTTGGCGAGGACGATGGCCCAGCGCTTGCGCTCGTCCTCCACCATCTGCTTGCGCGAGGCCTCGAAGACGGCCTCGAGCTCGGGATCCACCTCCGTCTTCACGCGCGGCGGCGGCGGCGGCGGCGGCGATCCAATCCGCAGCGCGCGCGGCGGCGGCGGCGACCCAATCCGCAGCGCGCGCGGCACTGGCGGTGCGTCCCGGCGCCGCGTGTGCGGTGGCGGTGTCCAACGCCCAGATGGCGGCGTCGGAGCCCGCGTGTAGAGGGCCTGCCGCCGCATGTTGTGCTCGTCGCGGAACCACTCCACCCAGTTACGGGATGTGGCCGCGAAGGCGGGGTCGTTGCGGAGCTCGGCCGGGAGGCGCCGGCGGCGCCGCTCGATCTCCTCATCCCGTGCCCGCTCGCTCGTGGGCATCGGGGGCACCGGGATGCGCTGCGGGTTCAGGTGCCAATGCTCGGGGAGCTTGACATCTGGCCACGGCAGCGGGGTGGCGTGGTCCCAGTACCACTGGCAGTCTTCTTTCCGCACGTAGACGCGGTCGCGCAACGCGCCGCCGGGCGGCGCGAGCTCAAAGACGGCGGGGACCGGCGCCGGGGGAGAAGGTGGGGAAGGGGGAGAAGGTGGGGAAGGTGGGGAAGGGGAAGGTGAGATGTAGCGGCGGCGGCGGCGGCCAGAGGATGACCCCGCCTCACCGTCATTCTTGGCCTTGCCGAATCCAGGCCACCGGAGCGGCATTGCGACGGTGGCAGTGGGCTAGGGTTTGGTCGCCGGAGACGGTGCGGCAGTGGGGCAGTGAAGTGGGGTTGGTGGGGGCTGGCCGTCCCTATCCCCTGGCATTAAAAAGGACTGGGCCAGGGGGAAGCTGACCGGTGCCCTGTCGCTGACATGTGGGCTCGGGGCGGACGCCACGCGTGGACGCGCTTTCACTCCGCCGCGCGTCCGCCCCGACGCATCGGTGACCCAAATTTGGGCCAGGGATGCGTCGCGGCAGACCAAAAAACGGACCGCGGTCCGTTTGCGTCGCCCCGTTGGGCCGTGTTTTTGGCCCCCGCGGACAGGAACGGAGGCACGCGGACTCGATGCGTCGCCCCGTTGGAGTCATCCTAAGATGCCTTTCTCTACCAACCAGATTGCGGTCGCATGCACGGTAGCCTGAAGGATGATCGATCAGGATGTCTGGATACAATCGATGCATGGGCGCATGGCTCTCATGTTTAGGAACATGTCAGTTCAGATCATGGGAAACCATAGCATATCTATTCTTTTTTTTTTTTGCGAGGAAATTCAAATCTATTCATCAACTGTCAAGACAGTACAAAGAAATCTAGAAGCGAAAAAAAATTACATCCAGATCCCAAAGTTGTTTTAATCGTATTCATGTTTTCACCTGTCAAATCGATCCGATAATACATATTTCAGTGCTATGTGTGTACACCACCCACGGTTCGTCGGTTCCTACCCTCGCACGAATAAGAAATGTTGCGGAACCTAAAATTATCCTTGATTTTAATGGCTCCTTTGTTCAACGAAAAAAATGAAGGAATAACATAAGAATATTTTTTCTACCAGGGGCGTACCTACACTATGCTAGCCGGTGTCACATGACACCGGGTAAAATCCATTTTCTTTGCTATATTCTGTACATTTATAGCGTGTGACACCGCTATCTCTAGGTGAAATTATGTATGACATGTACAATGACACCGGTGTAATTCTTCGCTGGGTCCGCCCTGTCTACGATGACACTATCCATCTTTTTTGTTCAAAAGGAATAGAGTGAATGAAAAACACAATAAAATTTTCTCTGTAATCTTCAAAGAAAAACATTTTTTTGACAGTCGCATGCACGGTAGCCTGAAGGATGATCGATCAGGATGTCTAGATACAATCGATGCATGGGCGCTTGGCTCTCTTGTTTAGGAACATGTCAGTTCAGATCATGGGAAACCATAGCATATCTATTCAACCTTATCGAGTGGTCGGAACCTCCCAAAGTTGTTTTAATCATATTCATGTTTTCACCTGTCAAATCGATCCGATAATACATATTTCAGTGCTATGTGTATACACCACCCACGGTTCGTCGGTTCCTACCCTCCCACGACTAAGAAAATATTGTAGAACCTAAAATTATCCTCGATTTTAATGGCTCGTTTGTTCAAAAGAAAACAAAAGAAGGAATAATATAAAATTATTTTTATCTACGATGACACTATCCATCCGTTTTGTTCAAAAGGAATAGAGTGAATAAAAAACACAATAAAATTTTCTCTATAATCTTCAAAGAAAAACATTTTTTTGAAACTGTTCAAAGAAAAATATGGGCAATTTGTAATCCACTTAGACCTCTTTTTCGAAATCTTACGCAAGAAGATTGAGACTGAGGTCTTTACTGGTATAATAACACGAATTATACTTCTCATGTGGAATGTGTGTATCTTTGTTATGGAGAAGGACGAAAACTCTTTGATGCAGAGTAAATGCTCTCTTTATTGAAAAAAATCCTATCATTATCTCGTAAAAAACCAGAGGGGATAACATGCAAGGTACTATCCGAAAGAGTTTTATCCGAAATAGTATTTCGGAAATACGCCAGGTGTGAGACTAGCTACAAAGGCCACATGTTGACCCAAATCATGGCACGCGAACAAATTCGGCAGCTAGAGAAAATCAATGCATGGACTTGATGCGGAGACGAAGACCACGTAAGACTGCTACGTATAACTAGGCGTTCTACGTACGTACGTAGTATGTTCGATCGGTGTGGTGTGTACAAGTGCGAGTGGCATACTTCCGATTTGTTTATAGCCGCCGGCAACAACCATGATTTTTTTTTTTGAGCCTCTTCTGAGTATACAAGCTGTAGTATCTGTTCGGACGCACAGATACGCACACCCCACACACGCACACCACACGCACACCCCCCACCTATGCGTCTAAACTAGAACTACAACCTATATCACTAATACGTCTTGAGAGACTTCCGAAGTTCAGAGCTCCGGGAACGACGGGCACGTCGTCCTCGCCTGTGGCACGTAGACGTTGAGAGGCATCTTCGATTTATTACACTGTTCGATGAACAGTGCCGCGGGTACTGTTCCTGTGAACAGTACCGCGGTGGTGAGACACCCGAAATTCGTCCCCGCAGGGATCGAACCCGGGCGGGTGGGATGGCCACTGCACATACCCACCACTGCGCTATGAAGCGCGTCTCCGGCAACAACCATGATGAGAGCCCTATGGAGGGATTGGTATCCTGCTAATTTTGCGAAATTCCACCCGCTATTCGCTCACATGTTTCAGCCCGAGCCCGCGGAATTATTTGGTTCCTCTTTACTGCTCAATCTCTTGGGCACTTTGGTATGTCAGAAATAAGCTCGCTATTGAAAAGAAAGTTGCCAAACATCCTGCTGATATCGTCTTCAAATCTATGCTCTTTATGCAGGGTTGGCTTCCACTTCTAAAACCACAGGATCGGGTCGGTGCAACCTGGCTGGTAGGAAAGCTTAAGGAGATCCATGCGTCATGCTTTGGCGAAGCTGTATGCCGCAACAGTGTTGTTTTTATCTTGCCTAAGATGTATGCCGCAGCCTGTAACAGACTATGTTTCGAACTCCTGCTTTGTTAACTCAAAGCTGGGCATCTATAAAATACCTTTTATCTAAAAAAACAACGATGATGAGAAAAACAAGGCTAAAGGCTCGCTTGGATAGCTGTTTTCGGGGCAGAATCTGTCAGGAAATAATACGAACCTCATTAGGTCCGTGTATTTTGCAGGTTTGAACGGTTGAAAAATACGGAAAGTAAAAGCACACGGGCTTTCCAAGCGGGACCTAAGTAGATATTTCTTACTCCCGAGCTCGAGTAGTCCTCCATTTAAAAAATAAAAATAATATTTATGTGTTTCATTTTTTTTTTGAAAATAAGGATGAAGCCAACGATATATCCTATATGTATGGAAAATCTCAATGCAAAATTATTTGTATTATCGGATACACAAAAATGATAAGCATTGTGATTTTCCATGCTTGTAGGACATATCATTGGCTATGTCCATATTGTTTTATAGAATTTTTTGAAATACGTAAATCTATTTATTTTTGGATATTTTTAAAATGCAGGGAGCACTATAGTTAGGGAGTCAAAGACACTTTCCGGCTATACCGCTCATAAATGCACATCTCGCCATCAAGGCAACTTTCTTTTGTACTTCAAGTAAAAAAAACTTTCTTTTTTACGTTGTGTACCTCCAAGATTACTGCGGGCGACTCTGTTATGTAGTCTCGTTGACGTCATCTGTACCGAACAAATGCTATTTTGCAGGTAGTCGTGGATATATAAACTGTGGTGTACAATGGTGAAGAAATTAATATATTGGGTCCGTATTTTATATGTTGATATTTTTTTTGTTGTGACTTCTTTTTTTACCTTCTACCGTGCGCATGGTGGACGGTGGTAGGGTGTCAACTAACCAAATGGACTAATGGAGACCTTGTTAGGACACATGTGGTAAATGGTCATAACTCTTGTGACAATTTACATGACTGAATTTCTACTCAATACACGGGCGTGATTTTTTCATCATTTTCAATTACTGAAACCATGATTCTCTCTAAGTTTGAAAACTAAGTGCACATATAGCCATATGGAATTCATGTTAGTGGGAAAAAGACATTCGGGGGGGGGGGGGGGGGGGGGGCTGACCCCAAAACCGTAGGAGACATGGAAAATGTGATGAATATGGCCACACAAACTCCTAAAATGTAAGTTAAAACTCTCAGTCAATGATTGCATACCGTTATTTGTGTGTAATAGCTCGAACATCTCGATGGTCCGTCCTTGTCTCTCATTAATTTGTTATTGTTGGAGTTGGACCAATTTTGTTTGGATATTTTTGGGTTTTTCATGCAAAATATTACTTTTAAGATACTTGCATTTCACTAGTATTGCCATATGGGCAGAAAGAGCAAAGTAAGCTAAATTAGATAGTCAAGGAACCATTATGGTAAGCTGGATAGCCTAGAGATGAAAAATGAACCGCTATTAGTAATATTAGAGGGAAATGTGTATTAGCTGCTTTAAATATACAAGCTTCAGATGGGCCTCCTTACCCAATCATCCATGTGATTACGTGACAATCTTTGAGGACGACCGTCAAGCACCGTGACAAGAATGTACTATGACCGCCGATGTGAGTCAAAGACATTTATAAGCTTCAGATGGGCCTCCTTACCCAATCATCCATGTGATTACGTGAACATCAATCTTGGAGGACAATTGTCAAGCACCGTGACAAGAATGTACTATGACCGCCTATGTGAGTCAAAGACAAAGACATTGGCATTTATAAGAAAACCCGTTATTGCATGCAAATTGTACGTAGGACTATTTGGTGTGTTTCCCTCAACTTACAGAGTAATCACCCTTATTATGTTTTCTCAACGATCTTATGATCTACAAGACAAGAGATATGTGCATATTGAAACAAATGGACACTTGCAGCAGACATGTATCTCCAATGCACATTTTCTGCCTGGTAGCAACGACACACTTAGAAACATGTATTTGATTGTGTCCACTCGAGGTGGTCTTTCAGGAATCAGGACAGAATTCTAAACTTCATCCTTGAGACCTACATCTCGCCTTTCATAAAAGCCGAGCTAATGATTAAAAGACGAAGTACTATACATGTGAATAAGATCGTATCAAAATTTAGCCTTTCTATGCGGAGAATTACATCAAATCCACATCGAAAACATAATCTTCCATGGAAACACACGCACACATGAACCAATGCCATTCAAATTGGTTTAAGCAACCAATCATGTATAACTAACATAGTAATAACCAACAATCACTAGTACAGAACGACAGATCGGAAACGGGCGAAAAACCCTTCGGCAACGGAGAAAGGGTCCGTGTCCCCGACCCTGTCACTGATGTGAAGGCCTTCATCGGTAACGGAGGCAAAAAACCGTCACCGATGAGGCATAAGTTGGCTACGGTTGCGGACCCATCTCCGTTTCCGATGTATCGGTGCATCAGTAACGGAGATTCTATTTTACTCGTTTGCATTGAGATTCTTTCAGAAGTCTACAGGAGCAATTCGGTTGCCAAATTATATTCAAAATCTCACAGCAGAAGCACAAAGTTGCTACCAAATCCATTCATAACGTATATAAGAATTGTCATCATTACATAGCATCAAAAGATGAGTTACATATGCCTCACTAATCCTATCATTCGCATGCCTCCCTAAACATAACTTTTATGACACTCCACTCTTCTCCAGCTCACATCTGCAGCGGTTTCATGCTTCTCCAAATCACATCTGCAGCCAAATTGCTACACACATACACAAAATAGATGGAGAAACTAAAAACAAGAAACCACACCGAGCTCGCAAGCCTCCTTAGCAAATTAATCTTGCCAAATTCTTCGTAGCGAGGCTTGCTCCATCTTGGACGGTGTCGCCGAAATATAATAACGTCACCGCTGTGACATTTCGGCCACACAGTCCAAGACACTCTTAATTAAAAAAGTGTTTTGAACAGTGCAGCGAAACGTCACAACAGCGACGGTTCACGGATATGATCCCACTTTGTATTTAGCTCTTTTAAACCTTGTTTGGATCTGCATGGCGCTTCTGCATATAAAATACATGGATGTCTACTTAGAAAAGAGCCAAATATGATGTTACATGACATAAATACAATTTAAGATGAAAACAGTTTACACCTTAAGCGCCTATATCCGTGTGCTTGCTGTCCGATCGAAACGATTTGGAGGCAGAACTTGAAGGTGATGTTACCTTCAATTGCCTCACCATTTTTATGCATTGTCGCCGAAATATACTATTACTTCATACACTAGCTACACAAAACCATAACGAGAATTAGCACATTGACAAAGGGTTGAAATTAATCTATTAGACTTCAAATACTAAAAACAAACACAACACAATACTAGACTTCAAATACTAGACAAGTTGAAGGTAATGTATTCATCATCGGCAGTACTAAAAACAAACACAACACAATACTAGACTTCAAATACTAGACAAGTTTTATATGCTACTTTAAAAAAAATGTAACATCTAGTGTTGAGGGGTGTATTCATCATCGGCAGTACTACAATACTAGACAAAACACAATACTACAATACTAGACAGTACTACAATACTAGATCGGTAGATGCTACTTTAAATAAAATGTAAGATCTAGTGTCGAGGGGTGTATTCATCATCGGCACTAGACAGAACACAATACTGGACTTCAAATACTAGACAAGTTTTCTGTGCTACTTTAAACAAAATGTAAGATCTAGTCGGCTACATACCGAGGGGAAGATGCACGGCAATAGACCAGTAGATCCGCGTCGGCGACATACTCGGGGAAGATGCGCGGCGGCTCGCCGACGAGCCGCTGGGGGGGATGCGCGGTGGCTCACGACGCGCCGCTGGGGGGATGCGCGGCGGCTCACGACGCGCCGCTGGGGGAAGATGCGCCGACGCGCCGCTGGGGGAAGATGCACGGCGGCGATGCCGGCCGGACGCGCCGCTCAGATCTGCGAGATAAGGGTTAGGTCTGGAACCGCCGCCACACTATGACTGTGGAGTGAGAGTGAGAGTGAGAGTGAGAGTGAGAGTGAGAGCGAGAGCGTTAGGGTTGCCGCAGTGGCACATTTATAGCATATAACATCGCAAACGGAGGCGATAAACAACCGTTTCCTCTAATTTCTTCACTGACACACTGGGCCTACTTACAAAGGATCGATAGAGTAATTGAAGTAACTATCTACTCTACTTGTTCTGCTTATGCCCTGCCTCCGCGCCATTGTCATCCGCGGCGCGGCGTCGCTTCTTGCCGGTTGTCTTTTCCTCAGGCGCGTGCTCCTCCTCCTCCTCCGGCTCGTGCTCCTCCTTCTCCGGCCGTGCGTCCTTCTCCGGCGAATCCTCCTCTCGCGCCTCCTTCTCCGGAGCGTGATCCTCCTTCTCCGGCGCCTCCTCCGGCGCCTCCTCCTCCGGCGCCTCCTCCGGCGCCTCCTCCTCCGGCGCCTCCTCCGATGCCTCCTCCTCCGGCGCCTCCTCCGACGCCTCCTCGTCACCGTCGTCGGCGTCGTATTCTTCCTGACTAGAATAATACGGCTCCGGCGGGTCCTCCGGCTCCTCTTCCTCCGACGACTCGTCCTCTTCGGAGTCGTCTTCTCCTTCGCGTGAAGACGGCGGGTCCGAGTCGTCGGAGACGTCTTCTACAGAGCGTGAAGATGGCGGGTCCGAGTCGTCGGGGTCCGAGTCCGGCGGCCCGTCTTGATCCCACCGTGGAACTTCACCGCGGTCTTCCGCGCTCGCGTCGTCGCTCGGGACTTCCTCGTTCTGCCACCAGGGTTCCTCCATGGCGGTTGTGCTAATGTGGTAGATAATGTGGGAGAGAACGAAGGGGAGAATGCGGGACCTGCCTGGCTTCGCGCGGTTCCAGTCACATTTTTATAGAGTCGATCAGGCGGTTCCAATCCCTCGTGAATTAAGCCACATTGAACAGGCGCGCTTCCAGATTGCAACTGCAATTTCCCAAGCACATCGCAAACGGATATATAAACAACCGTAGCCATAGAGATACATATTGGAAACGGAGACAAATTTATGACCGTTGCCAATACTTTTGGTAACGGAGATATAAAATTCTCCGTAACCAATGTTGACGGACCAGCCTCTGCCAGGCCTCGTCCGCAACGCTAAAATCGCGATTCTCTGTCGCCTAACTCGTGCCGTTTCCATAGAGGGGTATCCGATGTGTCGTTCTGTACTAGTGAATATCAGTTTACATTGGTAATTAAGCTGTAAGCTAGCACATGGCATCTTGTGTTGTTGCTTTTTTCGACGTTGTCCCGAAGCAACAAGATCCGTGAGTGGTGCGTCCATGGATTAAACAAGGTGACAGTTGGTAGTAGTTAACTCAGGTGTTAACCCTCCCGAGTGGGGTGGATGAGCCCGGTGTGTTCGTTTCTAGAATGAGGTGGAATGGAATGGAACGGTTCTATTCCGTGAGCCCATTCTTGCGTTCTTTTCTGGGATGGAGTGGAATGGAGTGGTTCCAGAAAAGGGAATATTCCCTCAATATTCGGAACCGACCGGTCCGGCCGATTCGGCCGGACGGGGTGGAATTGCACAGTGATTCCATGCGATTAACTCTAATTTAATCATGTTTAGCAATAATTAATCAAGATTAATTATAATTAATCAAGATTAGGAATAATTAATCAAGATTAGCAATAATTAATCAAGCTTAGCAATAATTAATCTAGATTAGGAAAATAATTAATCGAGTTTGATGCCGTTCTCATTTCTTACATTCTCATTCCATTCCACCCATCCCAGAAAAGAACACAAGAATGGAACGGTTCCGTGACAATTTTTTGTCCAAAAAAACACAGAAATGGAACGGTTCTATGACAGTGGAATGGAATCCATTCCATTCCACTTGATCCGAAAAACGAACACACCTTAGTCACGGTGCTGCGTGCCTCCATGGCATGGCAGAGGATCTAGATCTAGAAGATGACATATATATGGCCATATGGGTGTCATCGAAGAATGCAACAACTACTGCCTAGGTATCCTCATATGGGCATGTGTCCTTGCACTGTGCAATGCAGTTTTCCATAATGGTGTCTCTCTGGATCCATTAATTATTTATTTTACAACCTCAACTCACAGGACATGTCTCAGAAGTTGGTTGTATCTTTTCCTTTCGCATCAATTATTCCAAACTTTGCATTTTCTTTTCTTTCTCTTCCACCTAGAAAGACAGAAATGTTCTGTAGTTAAGCACGATCGACCGTGCCCATTGTCAGATCGATGATGTAAGGGGTGTCTCGTCCAATCTATTTTGGTATTAGGTGTCAGTGTCATGTAATCTTCAGATGTGTCTAGCCACAGTATGAGACCATGCCTAGCAAGCTAGTACTTGACAAAAAGAAAGAAAAGTAAGGATGACTCCAACGGGCCGACCCAAACGGACGCGCGTTTGGTCCGCGTTTTGTCCGTTTGGGTCGGGGAACGGACGCGCCCAGTCCGCCCCTGTCCGCCGTTGGTGGCAGTGCGCCCAACGGTCCGACGCATCGAGTCTGCCCTGGTTTTTTGTTTTAGCTAAACAGGCCATATATGGGCCTTTTCTATTCATATATAGGGGGGTGGGCCACAAACGGCCTTTTTACATAATATTTTTAAAAACAAAAATATTTAAAAACTACAATATTTGCCCTTCGCGGGCTTCTACTCCTCTTCGTCATCCCCATCGAGGATGACGTAGTCCGGCTGCCTCCAGAGGTGCGCCGGTGGTCCGCCGCCTGCCTGCGGTGGGACGACGGCCGGCGGCGTGGGCGGCTGCTCCTCCGCCTGCTCCACCTCCCAGGCGCCGCCATTGAAGACCCAGCGCTGCCCTCGCAGGCCTTCTGGCAGCGGAGGCGCCGGTGGCAGGTCCTCGTCCATGGCCTGCCACCATGGCTGTGGTTCCTCCAGGACCGCCGCCTGCTGCGCCTGCAGGGCCGCCTCCTGCTCCCTGGCGACGTTGGCGAGGACGATGGCCCAGCGCTTGCGCTCGTCCTCCACCATCTGCTTGCGCGAGGCCTCGAAGACGGCCTCGAGCTCGGGATCCACCTCCGTCTTCACGCGCGGCGGCGGCGGCGGCGGCGGCGATCCAATCCGCAGCGCGCGCGGCGGCGGCGGCGACCCAATCCGCAGCGCGCGCGGCACTGGCGGTGCGTCCCGGCGCCGCGTGTGCGGTGGCGGTGTCCAACGCCCAGATGGCGGCGTCGGAGCCCGCGTGTAGAGGGCCTGCCGCCGCATGTTGTGCTCGTCGCGGAACCACTCCACCCAGTTACGGGATGTGGCCGCGAAGGCGGGGTCGTTGCGGAGCTCGGCCGGGAGGCGCCGGCGGCGCCGCTCGATCTCCTCATCCCGTGCCCGCTCGCTCGTGGGCATCGGGGCACCGGGATGCGCTGCGGGTTCAGGTGCCAATGCTCGGGGAGCTTGACATCTGGCCACGGCAGCGGGGTGGCGTGGTCCCAGTACCACTGGCAGTCTTCTTTCCGCACGTAGACGCGGTCGCGCAACGCGCCGCCGGGCGGCGCGAGCTCAAAGACGGCGGGGACCGGCGCCGGGGGAGAAGGTGGGGAAGGGGGAGAAGGTGGGGAAGGTGGGGAAGGGGAAGGTGAGATGTAGCGGCGGCGGCGGCGGCCAGAGGATGACCCCGCCTCACCGTCATTCTTGGCCTTGCCGAATCCAGGCCACCGGAGCGGCATTGCGACGGTGGCAGTGGGCTAGGGTTTGGTCGCCGGAGACGGTGCGGCAGTGGGGCAGTGAAGTGGGGTTGGTGGGGGCTGGCCGTCCCTATCCCCTGGCATTAAAAAGGACTGGGCCAGGGGGAAGCTGACCGGTGCCCTGTCGCTGACATGTGGGCTCGGGGCGGACGCCACGCGTGGACGCGCTTTCACTCCGCCGCGCGTCCGCCCCGACGCATCGGTGACCCAAATTTGGGCCAGGGATGCGTCGCGGCAGACCAAAAAACGGACCGCGGTCCGTTTGCGTCGCCCCGTTGGGCCGTGTTTTTGGCCCCCGCGGACAGGAACGGAGGCACGCGGACTCGATGCGTCGCCCCGTTGGAGTCATCCTAAGATGCCTTTCTCTACCAACCAGATTGCGGTCGCATGCACGGTAGCCTGAAGGATGATCGATCAGGATGTCTGGATACAATCGATGCATGGGCGCATGGCTCTCATGTTTAGGAACATGTCAGTTCAGATCATGGGAAACCATAGCATATCTATTCTTTTTTTTTTTTGCGAGGAACTTCAAATCTATTCATCAACTGTCAAGACAGTACAAAGAAATCTAGAAGCGAAAAAAAATTACATCCAGATCCCAAAGTTGTTTTAATCGTATTCATGTTTTCACCTGTCAAATCGATCCGATAATACATATTTCAGTGCTATGTGTGTACACCACCCACGGTTCGTCGGTTCCTACCCTCGCACGAATAAGAAATGTTGCGGAACCTAAAATTATCCTTGATTTTAATGGCTCCTTTGTTCAACGAAAAAAATGAAGGAATAACATAAGAATATTTTTTCTACCAGGGGCGTACCTACACTATGCTAGCCGGTGTCACATGACACCGGGTAAAATCCATTTTCTTTGCTATATTCTGTACATTTATAGCGTGTGACACCGCTATCTCTAGGTGAAATTATGTATGACATGTACAATGACACCGGTGTAATTCTTCGCTGGGTCCGCCCTGTCTACGATGACACTATCCATCTTTTTTGTTCAAAAGGAATAGAGTGAATGAAAAACACAATAAAATTTTCTCTGTAATCTTCAAAGAAAAACATTTTTTTGACAGTCGCATGCACGGTAGCCTGAAGGATGATCGATCAGGATGTCTAGATACAATCGATGCATGGGCGCTTGGCTCTCTTGTTTAGGAACATGTCAGTTCAGATCATGGGAAACCATAGCATATCTATTCAACCTTATCGAGTGGTCGGAACCTCCCAAAGTTGTTTTAATCATATTCATGTTTTCACCTGTCAAATCGATCCGATAATACATATTTCAGTGCTATGTGTATACACCACCCACGGTTCGTCGGTTCCTACCCTCCCACGACTAAGAAAATATTGTAGAACCTAAAATTATCCTCGATTTTAATGGCTCGTTTGTTCAAAAGAAAACAAAAGAAGGAATAATATAAAATTATTTTTATCTACGATGACACTATCCATCCGTTTTGTTCAAAAGGAATAGAGTGAATAAAAAACACAATAAAATTTTCTCTATAATCTTCAAAGAAAAACATTTTTTTGAAACTGTTCAAAGAAAAATATGGGCAATTTGTAATCCACTTAGACCTCTTTTTCGAAATCTTACGCAAGAAGATTGAGACTGAGGTCTTTACTGGTATAATAACACGAATTATACTTCTCATGTGGAATGTGTGTATCTTTGTTATGGAGAAGGACGAAAACTCTTTGATGCAGAGTAAATGCTCTCTTTATTGAAAAAAATCCTATCATTATCTCGTAAAAAACCAGAGGGGATAACATGCAAGGTACTATCCGAAAGAGTTTTATCCGAAATAGTATTTCGGAAATACGCCAGGTGTGAGACTAGCTACAAAGGCCACATGTTGACCCAAATCATGGCACGCGAACAAATTCGGCAGCTAGAGAAAATCAATGCATGGACTTGATGCGGAGACGAAGACCACGTAAGACTGCTACGTATAACTAGGCGTTCTACGTACGTACGTAGTATGTTCGATCGGTGTGGTGTGTACAAGTGCGAGTGGCATACTTCCGATTTGTTTATAGCCGCCGGCAACAACCATGATTTTTTTGTTTGAGCCTCTTCTGAGTATACAAGTTGTAGTATCTGTTCGGACGCACAGATACGCACACCCCACACACGCACACCACACGCACACCCCCCACCTATGCGTCTAAACTAGAACTACAACCTATATCACTAATACGTCTTGAGAGACTTCCGAAGTTCAGAGCTCCGGGAACGACGGGCACGTCGTCCTCGCCTGTGGCACGTAGACGTTGAGAGGCATCTTCGATTTATTACACTGTTCGATGAACAGTGCCGCGGGTACTGTTCCTGTGAACAGTACCGCGGTGGTGAGACACCCGAAATTCGTCCCCGCAGGGATCGAACCCGGGCGGGTGGGATGGCCACTGCACATACCCACCACTGCGCTATGAAGCGCGTCTCCGGCAACAACCATGATGAGAGCCCTATGGAGGGATTGGTATCCTGCTAATTTTGCGAAATTCCACCGCTATTCGCTCACATGTTTCAGCCCGAGCCCGCGGAATTATTTGGTTCCTCTTTACTGCTCAATCTCTTGGGCACTTTGGTATGTCAGAAATAAGCTCGCTATTGAAAAGAAAGTTGCCAAACATCCTGCTGATATCGTCTTCAAATCTATGCTCTTTATGCAGGGTTGGCTTCCACTTCTAAAACCACAGGATCGGGTCGGTGCAACCTGGCTGGTAGGAAAGCTTAAGGAGATCCATGCGTCATGCTTTGGCGAAGCTGTATGCCGCAACAGTGTTGTTTTTATCTTGCCTAAGATGTATGCCGCAGCCTGTAACAGACTATGTTTCGAACTCCTGCTTTGTTAACTCAAAGCTGGGCATCTATAAAATACCTTTTATCTAAAAAAACAACGATGATGAGAAAAACAAGGCTAAAGGCTCGCTTGGATAGCTGTTTTCGGGGCAGAATCTGTCAGGAAATAATACGAACCTCATTAGGTCCGTGTATTTTGCAGGTTTGAACGGTTGAAAAATACGGAAAGTAAAAGCACACGGGCTTTCCAAGCGGGACCTAAGTAGATATTTCTTACTCCCGAGCTCGAGTAGTCCTCCATTTAAAAAATAAAAATAATATTTATGTGTTTCATTTTTTTTTTGAAAATAAGGATGAAGCCAACGATATATCCTATATGTATGGAAAATCTCAATGCAAAATTATTTGTATTATCGGATACACAAAAATGATAAGCATTGTGATTTTCCATGCTTGTAGGACATATCATTGGCTATGTCCATATTGTTTTATAGAATTTTTTGAAATACGTAAATCTATTTATTTTTGGATATTTTTAAAATGCAGGGAGCACTATAGTTAGGGAGTCAAAGACACTTTCCGGCTATACCGCTCATAAATGCACATCTCGCCATCAAGGCAACTTTCTTTTGTACTTCAAGTAAAAAAAACTTTCTTTTTTACGTTGTGTACCTCCAAGATTACTGCGGGCGACTCTGTTATGTAGTCTCGTTGACGTCATCTGTACCGAACAAATGCTATTTTGCAGGTAGTCGTGGATATATAAACTGTGGTGTACAATGGTGAAGAAATTAATATATTGGGTCCGTATTTTATATGTTGATATTTTTTTTGTTGTGACTTCTTTTTTTACCTTCTACCGTGCGCATGGTGGACGGTGGTAGGGTGTCAACTAACCAAATGGACTAATGGAGACCTTGTTAGGACACATGTGGTAAATGGTCATAACTCTTGTGACAATTTACATGACTGAATTTCTACTCAATACACGGGCGTGATTTTTTCATCATTTTCAATTACTGAAACCATGATTCTCTCTAAGTTTGAAAACTAAGTGCACATATAGCCATATGGAATTCATGTTAGTGGGAAAAAGACATTCAGGGGGGGGGGGGGGGGGGGGGCTGACCCCAAAACCGTAGGAGACATGGAAAATGTGATGAATATGGCCACACAAACTCCTAAAATGTAAGTTAAAACTCTCAGTCAATGATTGCATACCGTTATTTGTGTGTAATAGCTCGAACATCTCGATGGTCCGTCCTTGTCTCTCATTAATTTGTTATTGTTGGAGTTGGACCAATTTTGTTTGGATATTTTTGGGTTTTTCATGCAAAATATTACTTTTAAGATACTTGCATTTCACTAGTATTGCCATATGGGCAGAAAGAGCAAAGTAAGCTAAATTAGATAGTCAAGGAACCATTATGGTAAGCTGGATAGCCTAGAGATGAAAAATGAACCGCTATTAGTAATATTAGAGGGAAATGTGTATTAGCTGCTTTAAATATACAAGCTTCAGATGGGCCTCCTTACCCAATCATCCATGTGATTACGTGACAATCTTTGAGGACGACCGTCAAGCACCGTGACAAGAATGTACTATGACCGCCGATGTGAGTCAAAGACATTTATAAGCTTCAGATGGGCCTCCTTACCCAATCATCCATGTGATTACGTGAACATCAATCTTGGAGGACAATTGTCAAGCACCGTGACAAGAATGTACTATGACCGCCTATGTGAGTCAAAGACAAAGACATTGGCATTTATAAGAAAACCGTTATTGCATGCAAATTGTACGTAGGACTATTTGGTGTGTTTCCCTTTTTTTTCCAAATGCGAAACTTGAGAAGTAGTATTACCCTTCTTTGATAAAATAAAAGGTCGTTTCATCGTGACGACAATGATCTATTCTCAATTTTTTCTATCTTTCTTTGAAATTCTACTTACTAATCTTTTCGAACATTTAACTTATTTAACAACCGAGACTCACATGGTAGGCAGAACTACCTCCTCCAAAACCAACACACACATGTATCAAGTGAACGGACAAGGATGTCGCCTAGAGGGAGGGTGAATAGGCGATTTAAAACTTTTCCGGTTTAGACTTGATAATTGCGGAATAAAATTAGGTGTTTAAATTAACAAGCCAAACAACCTAAATATACTAGGCTCACCTATGTGCACCAACAACTTATGCTAAGGAAGACAAGCAACAAGGTGACAGCAAAGTAATACTTCAAGCACAAAGGCTATCACAATGTAAAGTGCATAAGTAAAGAGCTCGGGTATAGAAATAACCGAGTCACACGGAGACGATGATGTATTCCCGAGTTCCTCCTTTTTAGGTGAGTACGTCTCGTTGGAGAGGTGTGAACCAACACAATGATTCAATAGCCACAAAGGCTTCACCTTCTTCTCCGATGAACCGCACCACAAAGGTTTGGTTCACCTTTCACTATCGGAATCCTTCAAGGCGGAATCCAGAGCCTTTACAACAACAATCCGAGGCACAACCCACAACTGGATTGGGGGCTCCCGAATGGCTACAAGTGATCACAAAGGTCTCAACCACCACAAAGGCGTCTAGGGGTCCAAAGACCCAATAGTAACAAGTTCACAAACTTTCACTTCCATGAATCCTCGTGGAGAGCACAAACCGATGCACAAAGCAATGGCAAGAGTACAAGTGCTCAAATCCTTCACTCTCAAATCCTACCAAAAGCAACTAATGCTAATGGGGGGAGAAGAGAGGAAGAAAAAAGTAGGAGAAACATCAAGAACTCCAAGATCAAGATCTACTAGGTTCCCCTCACTTAGAGGAGGAATGGATTGGTGGAATTGTAGATCTAGATCTCCTCTCTCAAATCTCTCAAATATATGCAAGAATCATGGGAGAAATTGGGAGAGGGGCAAGCTTTCCAAGGTCAACAATGGAGGTGAGAGAGGGGAAATTTCGTGCTTGGAAGCTCTGACCCTTTGGGGAAGAAGGGGGCCTTTTTATAGGTCCCCAGAAAAAGAGCCGTTGCAGGAAACTTACACCGGAGACTCCGGTCCAGGAGGGCTGGAGACTCCGGCCTGGGCGGTCCCTCCGGACCAACTCCGGACCCAACACAGAGGGCGTTGTCTTGTTGCGCACTTCGCAACAAAAACCTGATGGGTCAGAGACTCCGGCCCCTGAGCACCCCTGAGGCCGGAGACTCCGGTTGAGGCACACCGGAAACTCCGGCCCTGGCACACCGGACACTCCGGCCAGGAAAAACAGCAGCAAATCAGCAAAACTGTAAACCCAATAACTTTCTCGTTTGAACTCCAAATTAGGTGAAACCAATTTTGTTGGAAAGGTAACGACAAGAACTCCAAATTAGGAGAAAGAGGGAAAAAACAAGCTCAAGAAGTTAGGGAACCATTGGGGAAGAAAGCCCCTTAAATAGGTCCCCTCAAGAATCTGCCCGTTTGAAGAGGTGCAGGGAGGCCGGCCTAGGAGCCGGCCTTGTGTGCACTGCGCTGGGTCTCCTGAAGAGCCGGCCTGGGGCCTAGCTTGGCCGGCCTCCAGGCCGGCCACCCACCCGAGACACCCGGCCTGGAGAGCCGGCCTAGGCCAGCCTGGAGGCCGGCTGGGTCCCCGACGCGCCCGGCCTGGAAGCCGGCCTAGGGCCCGGCCAGGCCGGCCAACTAGAAACAGAAAGAGATCTTCAATGACCTCTAACTTTTGCAAGAAAACTCCAAATGGGATGAAACCAATTTTGTTGGAAATATTAAGAACCATAAATAGAGTTAAGTTGACACACATGGGAAGGTGTGGAACTTTCCTCACGGATAAATCATACGTCTCAAACGTATCTATAATTTTTGATGTTCCATGCTTATTTTATAACAATATCACATGTTTTATTTGCATTATATATCACTATTATGCATTTTTTGGAACTAACCTATTAACAAGATGCCACAGTGCCAGTTCCTGTTTTCTGCAGTTTTTCTGTTTCAGAAAAGCTAGTCGGGAAATATTCTCAGAATTGGACGAAAATCAACGTACATCAATATTTCACCGACACGTCCACGGAGTCCAAAGGGGGAACGGAGAAGCGCCAGGGAGGCGCCACACCACCCTACGGCGCGGCCCACATGTCTGGCGCGCCGAGGGGTTGTGTGGGCCCCCTCGGTTGCCGCATTACGCCGCCCTTTGGACCATATATTGCCTCCGCGGAGAAAACCCTAAAAACAAGAAGGATTTTACGAGAAACACTCCAGAGCTCCGCCGCCATCGAAACCTAGTTTCGGGGGTCAGAAGATCTCGTTTCGGCACCCTGCCGGAACGGGGATTGACCCCCGGAGCCATCTCCATCGACCACGCCGCCTCCACTTCGACTCCATGATGGTTTGTGAGTAGTTTCCCTATGGACTACGGGTTCTTGGCTATAGCTAGTTGGTACTCTCTCTCCCATGTTGTTC
Source organism: Poa pratensis (assembly GCA_947311845.1). Classification (NCBI taxonomy): domain Eukaryota; kingdom Viridiplantae; phylum Streptophyta; class Magnoliopsida; order Poales; family Poaceae; genus Poa; species Poa pratensis. The sequence goes on along the minus strand of CAMZMU010000107.1, from coordinate 96,346,562 downwards.
AATACAATAGTCTCATGAGCTGCCGTACATGATTGAGATTCATCTGATGTAATTGGTGTTGTGTTTGTTGGGATCCGATAAATTGTGGAATTATGATCAGTGGTTCATCATGTTATCATTCTTATGTTTTATTTAATATCTTGCATGTTCTCCGGTACTTGTGGTTACCCTGATCAAGTAGTTGCATGTATCTCCAAGAGGGAGTATTTATGCTCGATAGTGGGTTCATGCCTCCAGTAATCTGGGCGAGTGACACAACGTCTAAGGTTGTGGATGTGCTGTTGCCACTAGGGATAAAACAACAATGCTATGTCTACGGTCATTTGTGTTGTTTACATTACACACTTTGCTTAATGCAATTATTGTTGCTTGCAACTTAATACCAACGGGGGACACGGATGTTAACCTGGCGGTGGATTATTAGTCATAGATGAGTTGGATAACGGTCTATGTATTATGTTGTAATGCCCGATTAAATACTACAGTGAACTTTATCTTATCATAATATGCATTGTCATGCCCTCACAATTTTATCAATTGCCCAACTGTAATTTGTTCACCCAACACATGTTATTCGTTTGGAGAGTTACCTCTAGTGTAGATAGCTGGGAACCCGGTCCATCTGTAATCATCATTGCTTTCCCGTCAACTCCACGCAAGCAACTATTTTCTGGTGCCATTGCTCTGTGTTACTGCTACTGTTGCTCTCATATTACTGCTGCTTTCACATCACGTTTGTTACTAGTGCTTTCCAGGTGTGGTGGAATTGACAACTCCGCTGCTAAGGCTTATAAGTATTCTTTGTCTCCCCTTGTGTCGAATCAATAAATTTGGGTTTTACTTCCCTCGAAGACTGTTGCGATCCCCTATACTTGTGGGTCATCAAGACTATTTTCTGGCGCCGTTGCCGGGGAGCATAGCTCTACTCATAAGTTCACCTGGGGAGTACACTCTACCTCTCTCTCTGTTTTTATTTTATTTTGTTTTGTCTAGTTTACTTTTGTCTAGTTTTATTTTGCTTAGTTTAGTTTTGTTTAGTTGTGTTTTGTTTAGTTTACTTTAGTTTATTTTGTTTTTCTTATATACCCGAAAATCCATAAAAATTTAAAAACTGAAAAATCTAAAAAAACTGTTGCTATGGAAGAACATGCTAGAACCTCTATGTTTATGGAAGCTAAAGAATTATATATAAAGTATAGAGAATCAAGAGAGGGTAAAATCATGAGAGGCATGTTAAAAAAGTTAAATCAAATTGCTGAAATTTTGCTTGAACGCCATGATATAAATTGTTGCTCTGAACAGGATACTAAACATCTTAAATTCCAATGTGGCTTTAGTGAAGAAGTTTTAATTATGAACTATCATTGGAATAACTATATTCATTTGGAGCTGAAGAAGTAGAACAATTTGTTTTATTTATGGGAGCTTCTGAAATAGATTCCTTCATGGCTAAAAATTATGAAACTTGTGTTGCTTGTAATAAACTTAAAGATACGGTCTCTTTTATCCTTGATTATTGCCTAGAAAATTTCAGCAATAATTGTTATATCATTGATTATAAAGAGAGACTCATTCATGCACAAGAATGTACTCACAATTTGCAGGAACCTGGAAGAAGAAATTGCTGAATCTGAAATCTCATTGGATGAAAAAGAGGAAGAGAGTGATGAACAAAAGGAGGAAGAATGGATTAGCTACCCATGCCTACCTTCTAATGAGAGTAACTCTTTATCTCTTACATTATTTGATCCCTCCATGCTTACCAAAGGAGGATGAATGTTATGTTCCTGTGGATTCTCTTGAAATATTCCCTATGAGTAAACTTGTGGAAATGATTATGCTACTATTATTTATGATAATCCATGCTATTTTGATAAATCTTATGATAATCCTTTATTTGTGCCTGATATCGAAATGCATGGTAATAAGGAGGTTTGCTTAGAAAATGTTTATGATAAAGCTCTAGATGATGGTCCTATATTGCTTGATAATATTATGTATTCTACTATTGAAAATGGGATTGGAGAGGTCTTGACTTTATCTAGATGGAGTCCCATACCTCTTGAGAATGATCAATCATCTTGTTATAAAATTGTTAAAAGTGGGTTTGAAAGTTTTAATCCCACTATTTTGGAGCTTGATAAAAATTATGTGTTTGTAGATCATGAAAAGCATGCTTTATGTGATAGTTATATTGTTGAGTTTGTTCATGATGCTACTGAAAATTATTATGAGAGAGGAAAATATGGTTGTAGAAATTTTCATGGTACTAAAACACCTCTCATGTTGAAAGTTCTGAAGTTATTTTGTTTTATCTTCCTATGCTTGTCACTTTGTTCTTATGAATTTATTTGTGTACAAGATTCCTATGCATAGGAAGTGGGTTAGACTTAAATGTGTTTCGAATTTGCTTCTTGATGCTCCTTTTGCTTCATTTTCTATTTTTATGTGAGCATCATTAAAACTATCAAGCCTAGCTAAAAGGCATTAAAGAAAAGCGCTTATGGGAGGCAACCCATTTTATTTTTCTGCAATTTTTCTTTTTTGAGTCAAGGAGTTGTTTACTTCTGTAGCAACTCCTTTGTATCTTTACTTTTCGTATTGTTGTGCCAAGAAAAGTCTCTAATGATAAGATGATGCTAAATTGATTACTGCGCAGGAACAGATTTCTGTTGTTCACTGTACGAAATTCCTAAAATCATAGAAACGTGATTTAAATCTGCAAATTTTTGTGCGTAATCCTGATATATGTACGCATCTTTCGTTAGTTCAATGTTTTTCGATCTGAGTACCGTAAGTGCTCGGAAAAATTCGTCTTTACGGACTGTTCTGATTTGGACAGATTCTGTCTTTTGTTTTGCATTTCTCTTTTACAAGTGTTAGTGGAATTCTTTTGGTGGAAGAGCTTCACATAAGGCTAGTAACAGTAGCTAATGTTTAAATGATGGTCATGTTTGCATCTTTACAGAACATGTGAGTTTTTGATTTGATGCACTAACCCTCTAATGAGAATTATTTGAGTTTGGGGTGAAGGAAGTTTTCAAGTGTCAAGAGAGAAGGTGATATAATAGATCAAGAAGAGTGAAGAGCTTAAGCTTGGGGAGGCTCCCATGGATCTCCCCACATATTTCAAGAAGACTCAAGCGTCAAAGCTTGAGGATGCCTAAGGCATCCCCTTCTTCATCGACAAAGTATCAGGTCATCTCTAGTGAGACTATGTTTTAATTTCTTCACATCATATGTGATGTTCTTGGAGCGTGTGTGCTTTTATTTTCAGTTTGTTTATGTTTTATTTTCTGATCACAACTTGTTGGATCCTAGCATCTTGTTTGGGAGAGAGACACGCTCCGTTTTTTCTTGGAATACTCTTGTTCTTCACTTATATCTGTTGAGTATTCAGTTTTCGCACTGTTTAGCTTCTAGCTCTTGGTTTTATGTATCTCTTGTTCAGAGCTATTAGTTCTTTTGTAGAAAGTACTCTCTTGTTTTACTTATATTTGTTTGGAGAGTTGCTTGGTTGATGTGTTGGTTCAGAAAATGTTGTGCATGTGGTAGTGGTATAATGAAAAACTTGCATAATCTTGTAGATCATTGAATTTTGATAACCTGATTCTTTGCAAATGTTTTGAGGTACTAAGTAATAGATGGTAATGCTTGCTGGTTACTTACGTTAAAATCATTAGTGGATCGTTTTCTTTAAGCTTGTACCGTACTACAAACACTGCTAAAATTGTTGAAGGTGCAGTTGGGCTTGATAGCTTTCCATGTCTAAAGGTAATTCGTAATAACGTAGTTGTGTGAAGGTCGAGGGATCTAACGGGGTATTTGTGCCGCCGTGAACGGCCCTTCTTGGAGTAAATTTTAATCATGCTCTTAATGTTGAACCTGCTAGTTGTTTGCAATAAGCTTGTGAGTTCTTTTTGACTAATGTTAAGCTACGATTTTTGGCACTTCCACCATCCAAATTTGCTAGCCTCTTCGGTGCTGTGCATTGCCCTTTTCTCACAATGAGAGTTGGTCCATACTTTGCCAGTACATCCAAAACCCGTGGGAGGACTTCCTCTTGTTCTCCTACACATAAGCTCATACATCTTCCTCAAAACAGCCACCATACCTACCTACCACAGCATTTCCATAGCTGTTCCGAGATATATTGCCATGCAACTTTCATTTTACATTACATGACTTGTTGTCATTTATCATTTATATATTGCTTTGCATGATTCTATACAGCTGATGTGTGGTTTACCCATGTTACGCTAGATCATTACACATCCTGCTACACTGGTAGAGGCATACAGTTTTATACATCATGTTTTATTTATTATGAGTTATTTGTACCAAAAAGTGTGTCATCATATTAGAATGTTGCCCCTACAGTGAGGGAGAGAAAAGTGAAAAGAGCCATGGAGGCCATCGAAAAGTGAAACAGAAAAAGAAAAAAAAGAAAAAAGAGAAAAAGAAAAAAATAGAAAGAAAGAAATAAAGAGAGAGGGGGCAACATTACTATCTTTTATCCACACTTGTGCTCATGTTTAGCACCTATACTTCATGTGAGAGAGTTTTCATGTTTTACTAGTATAACTATGTGGGGAATATTACGTTATAGAACTTGGGTTGTATATTCCAATGATGAGCTTCCTCAAAAGTGCTCTATGTGCATCCGTTGCGTGGCAATCGCTACTCCTTGCATAGCTTCGATTATAAGACTTCCTCTTGTCTAATGATCACTTATAGCTTTGTGAGACTTTCTTCCATTGGCCTTCCAAACCCCCATTAACGTTCTCTTTGCCATAACATCCTGGTGCCTATACCGAATGCTCACGCTCACCAGTTGAGTAGGCTTCGAAACAGTTGATTCATGACGTTCATGTTTATTTTTACTTGACTGGATCCTTTTTCTATGTTGTGAAAATTTACTTGATGCTTGGAATTGAAGGATAGAACTCCTACACTGAATACTTAAAACATCTATAATGAACCTTGTATGGTTTCATGTCTTTAAAGCCATCATTCATGAAAAGTTTTAACTTGTTTAACTATCTTGCTTTATTATCTCTTATTTAATATCAATTATAGACATTTGCTTTGAATGATTTGATCTCAGCTCACTTGCCATTACATCACTATTAGATCAAGATTGTGTTGGTAGCATGTCACTACAAAAATTATGTTGTTTTATCGTTTACCTACTCGAGGACGAGTATGAACTAAGCTTGGGGATGCTGATACGTCTCAAACGTATCTATAATTTTTGATATTCCATGCTTGTTTTATAACAATATCACATGTTTTATGTGCATTATATATCACTATTATGCATTTTCTGGAACTAACCTATTAACAAGATGCCACAGTGCCAGTTCTTGTTTTCTGCTGTTTTTCTGTTTCAGAAAAGCTAGCCGAGAAATATTCTCGGAATTAGACGAAAATCAACGTACATCAATATTTCACCGACATGTCCACGGAGTCCAAAGGGGGAACGGAGAAGCGCCAGGGAGGCGCCACACAGATACGTCTCAAACGTATCTATAATTTCTGATGTTCCATGTTGATATTATACCAATTGTTACATGTTTTACATACACTTCATAGCATTTTTATGCATTTTCTGGGACTAACCTATTAACAAGATGCCACAGTGCCAGTTCCTGTTTTCTGCTGTTTTTGTATTTCAGAAAAGCTAGTCTGGAAATATTCTCGGAATTGGACGAAACTTGGACATGACCTCCTATTTTTCCAACGCGTACACGGAGTCCAAAGGAGATACGAAGGGGGGCCACGAGCCAGCCACACCATGGGGTGGCGCGGCCCCACCCTCTGCCGCGCCGTGGGGTGGTGTGGGCCCCACGGGCGTCTCCAGCCGCCGCCCTTTCGCCTATTTATTCATCTTCACGGGAAAACCCTAGACACCCGAGCCATTATCCACGAAAAGTTCCAGAGACGCCGCCGCCGTCAACCCTAGCTCGGGAGGGTTCAGAAGCTCTTCCCAGCACCCTGCCGGAGAGGGGAATCATCACCGGAGGGCTCTACATCGCCATGCCTGCCTCCGGAGTGATGCGTGAGTAGTTCATCCTTGGACTACGGGTCCATAGCAGTAGCTAGATGGTTGTCTCTCCACTTTATGCTATCATGTTTACATCTTGTGAGCTGACTATCATGATAAAGATCATCTTATTGTAATGCTACATGTGGTGTTTGCTGGGATCTGATGAATATTGAATACTATGTCAAGTTGATTATCAGTCTATCTTATATGTTATTTATGATCTTGCATGCTTTCCGTTACTAGTAGATGGTTTGGCCAAGTAGATGCTTGTAACTCTAAGAGTTAGTATTTATGCTAGATAGTGGGTTCATACCTCCGGTAATCTGGGAGAGTGACAGCAACTTCTAAGATTGTGGATGTGCCACTAGGGATAAAATAACCGATGCTTAGCTTAAGGGTGAGCCGTTAGGTCTAATGCATTTGTTTACATTACGCACATTACTTAATGCGATTATCCGTTGCTTGCAACTTAATACCAACGGGGAACTCGGTATGACAACCTGGAGGTGGATTATTAGTCATAGACGCTGTTGGATAACGGTCTATGTATTTTGTCGTAATGCCCACATGAATATCATAGTAATCATCATGTCATATATATGCATTGTCATGCGCTCAATATTTTGTCAATTGCCCAGCTGTAATTTGTTCACCCAGCATGTTAGTTATCTTTTATGGAGAGACACCACTAGTGAACTGTGGACCCCGGCCCATTCTTTTACACTGATAATACAACCAACTGCAATCATTGTTCCTTTTCATTCTCTGCAATTTACTACTGTTTTCCACACCATACGTTTAATCCTTTGTTTTCAGCAAGCCGGTGAGATTGACAACCTCACTGTTTCGTTGGGGCAAAGTAGTTTGATTGTGTTGTGTGCAGGTTCCACATCAGCGCGCCACTGACAACCTTCAGAAGTGATTTCTTACTCCTACTGGTTCGATTAAACCTTGGTTTCATACCGAGGGAAACTGCTACTACACTGCTTCATACCTTCCTCTTGGGGTCTCCCAACGAACGTGTGATCCACGTCATCACACACCACCCTAGGGCGCGGCCCACATGTCTGGCGCCCCGAGGGGTGGTGTGGGCCCCTCGGTTGCCGCCTTACGCCGCCCTTTGGACCATATATTGCCTCCGCGGAGAAAACCCTAAAAACAAGAAGGATTTTACAAGAAACACTCCAGAGCTCCGCCGCCATCGAAACCTACTTTTGGGAGTCAGAAGATCTCGTTCCGGCGCCCTGCCGGAACGGGGATTGACCCCCGGAGCCATCTCCATCAACCACGCCGCCTCCACTTCGACTCCATGATGGTTTGTGAGTAGTTTCCCTATGGACTACGGGTTCTTGGCTGTAGCTAGTTGGTACTCTCTCTCCCATGTTGTTCAATACAATAGTCTCATGAGCTGCCGTACATGATTGAGATTCATCTGATGTAATTGGTGTTGTGTTTGTTGGGATCCGATAAATTGTGGAATTATGATCAGTGGTTCATCATGTTATCATACTTATGTTTTATTTAATATCTTGCATGCTCTCCGGTACTTGTGGTTACCCTGATCAAGTAGTTGCTTGTATCTCCAAGAGGGAGTATTTATGCTCGATAGTGGGTTCATGCCTCCAGTAATCTGGGCGAGTGACAGCAACGTCTAAGGTTCTTGGTGTGCTGTTGCCACTAGGGATAAAACAACAATGTTATGTCTACGGTCATTTGTGTTATTTACATTTCACACTTTGTTTAATGTGATTATCTGTTGCTTGCAACTTAATACCAACGGGGGACACAGATGTTAACCTGGCGGTGGATTATTAGTCATAGATGCAGTTGGATAACGGTCTATGTATTATGTTGTAAACTTGTAATGCCCGATTAAATACTACAGTGAACTTTATCTTATCATAATATGCATTGTCATGCCCTCACAATTTTATCTATTGCCCAACTGTAATTTGTTTACCCAACACATGTTATTCGTTTGGAGAGTTACCTCTAGTGTAGATAGCTGGGAACCCCGGTCCATCTGTAATAATCATTGCTTTCCCGTCAACTCCACGCAAGCAACTATTTTCTGGTGCCATTGCCTCTGTGTTACTGCTACTGTTGCTCTCATATTACTGCTGCTTTCACATCACGTTTGTTACTAGTGCTTTCCTAGGTGTGGTGGAATTGACAACTCCGCTGCTAAGGCTTATAAGTATTCTTGTCTCCCCTTATGTCGAATCAATAAATTTGGGTTTTACTTCCCTCGAAGACTGTTGCGATCCCCTATACTTGTGGGTCATCAATAAATCGATAATATTTCCAACACGAAAATGCAACAAGTTTTCCCAACAAAAACCGTTTTCGAAGAACTTGGGCTTGTCATGAAGATCACGACAAGCACCAAAACCCAACTAGGAGAAAAACCAAATAAGAACCAAGAAAGATGATGATGCCAAGTATGCAAAGGTTTGAGCTCTCCACAAAGATGCGATCAAGTTACTCACTTGAGAGCCTCTCTTGATAGTGCGCCGTCTATCCTATAACCCGGTCTCCCACTAACACCATGAGACCGGTAAAATAGAAACCCTATCAAGATTGTACCTTTGCCTTGCGCATTCCACTTGAGCTAGATGATGACGATCTTGACTCCCTCAAGTTGGAACACCTTTCTTGATTGTGCTTGCTAGCACATGCTTGATGAAGACTTCTCCAAATACTCCCCCATGCTCCAATATGGGAGAGCCTTGCTAAGCTCCGTCTTCATGAATCCATTTGCACTTCATCTTCTTCTCTTGATATATATGATGGCTTGGAGATAAACAAGAATGTTCACTCAAACTTCTTTTCCAAGCCATGCTTGCAATAAGCTCAACTCTAGATGACCATTCTTCATATAAACCCTTGGATAGAACCTTGATCATCATATAATGTTCTAGAGTCCAACACATGAACTCCAATCTTTTCTCATGGACAAGATCTATAAAGATATCTCAATGCAAACATTAGTCCATAGAGATTGTCATTAATTACCAAAACCACACATGAGGGCACATGCACTTTCATCAAGTTCCACACACAAATTGAAGTTGACGCATCACCCATGTTCATGTCTAGACTACCTGGTGTTGAGTCACTAACCCACATGGGTTGATGTGTGCATCGTTGCTTTAATTTTCTTCTTGCAAGAATGTGTTGTGCTATCATTCTTTCGTTCGCTTTCAGGTTTATTTGGGTCCTTGGTTTTTTATGATTATTCTGCGACTCAACGTTCCTAAAATATAAATCATATTAGTTTTTGCAGCCACGCTTTTAAAAACTGGACTAAGTTTATAGAAATAATAAACATGCACAATATCAAATCAATATTAATAGATATGTCATGTTACGGGTCTTTGTGATGTATTTACCACATATTATAAGTGTTAGTATCTTTTTTTATAAATTAATTCAAAATTCATTTTTTTCACGTCAGTCGGCAATGGAGGTAGGTTAAAGCCTATGATTTTAGGGTGGTTTAAAATGTTGCTAATGAGTAATGCCAGTACTAGTTCAACTGTCTTTTGTTACATTTTTTAGAAAAGGGGCAGTCCCAGCCTCTGCATCGATTGATGGATGCGGCTTTTATTTTTATTAAAAACCAGTTAACCTTACAATCATTATTACATCATGGGTCACACAAATTTGCGACATGAACCAGCCATCTAAAGAACACCGACAACATGGAATGACTCTGCATTAACATGCTATCCTAAGATCAGAACGCCAGCTGAACTGGGAATATAGATCCGACACGATCGATTCCAGGCGGCTGCACCCAAAATCCATTGCGCCACGCTTCTCCATTGACTGTAGGTAGGACCACGTACGGATCCAATGTGTAGCCATCGGGATAACCTGCATAAATGAAGTTTTCTTTGCTCTGTTAAAAATATAATCGTTTCGTATGTTCCAAATGGCCCAAAGCAAGGCGTACACACCCACTCGAATTTGCACCTTCTCTAATTTAGAAACTCCCCTTAACCAGCTACCAAACAAATTGTTTACATCATGTGGGGGTTTAATAATGAAAGCCATATGAACGATACGCCAAGTCATTTTTGCAAGTGGACACGAAAAGAATAAATGTTGGGTTGTTTCATCTTGATCACAAAAGCTACATTTTTTACATCCATTCCAATTTCGCTTAGCTAAATTATCCTTTGTTAGAATCGCCTTACGATGTAAGAACCACATAAAAGTCTTGATTTTTAGAGGTACTTTCAACTTCCAAATGTACTTACGTAGAAACCCTGTATGACCACTCATGGAGTCAAGGTACAAAGATTTTACCGTAAACACCCCGGTACTGGTTAAACCCCACTTAAAAACATCTTGTTGATTTGTAAGGTTAACCCTCATAAGCCGATCTACTAAATGTAGCCATCTAGTCCATTTATTTCCGGTGGGCGTTCTTCTAAACCCTAAGTTTGGTGGTGGCGCTTGGGACAGAACATCAGCAACCGAAACTTGTTTCCGATGGACGATGTTATACAAGGAAGGATATTTACTAGATAGGGGCTTGTCCCCAAGCCAAGTATCTTCCCAGAAACGTGTATTCTCTCCATTTCCTACAGTAAACAATCCGTGGTAAAAAAATCATCTTTTACCTTCATAAGTCACTTCCAAAAAGGGGAGTCTGTCGGCTTGCTTGTCACCTGAGATAATGATTTCGAGTGCAAGTACTTATTATGAATCAGTTCTCGCCACACCCCCCATCCTCTGATAGTATTTTGAAAAGCCATTTGCTTAGTAAACATTTGTTTTTCATCTCTAAGACCTCTATCCCAAGACCCCGTTGGTCTTTTAGTCTGCACATCATATTCCATTTAGTTAACCTGTATTTTCTTTTGTGGCCATCACTTTGCCAGAAGAAACGAGACCTAAAAAAGTCCAACCTTTTCCATACCCCTATAGGTACTTCAAAGAATGATAGCATGAACATAGGAAGGTTCGTCAAGACAGAATTTATCAAGATTAAGCGGTCCCCATAGGATAGTAACTTGCCAGCCCAGCTTGCTAATTTCTTCTCAAAACGGTCTTCGATTATCTTCCACTCTCTATTTTTTAATTTTCAGAAATGAATTGGGATACCCAGATATCTAAAAGGGTATGATCCAGACTATCAAGATTAAGTGAGTCTGAGACTGTCTTTTGTTACATACTATAAAGTTATGTTGTTTTTTAATATTTAGGTTTCAGAATGTTTGTCCATCAGCATGTATTTTGGAATTTGGTAATATTAAGATTATATCACCCTTGTCGAAGCAGTTTGCTCATACGTATAGGTTGTAAGGTTTGACCATTGTGGGGACCTACAACTCAATGTTTCCTATTCATCATCTCCATGTGTCTGTTGGATTCAAGTAGAGCGAGGTTGCACCCTACCCTCTTCAGTTTTCTTCTTAATATGCATTTTCTTGCTCTTGAAAGTATCTTTAGTGTGAGCAAAGCCAAAGTAAATAAATAGATAAATGAAATATGTGAAATGGAAACAAATAATTTATCAACTGCTACACATTTGATATAGTAGCCAAAACAAATATTTATTGTCTAATATACGAGAGAAGTGGTGTCATTGTGCCACCAAACGTATGAACACAAGAACACAAAAACTTCCAAATTTTACGGTTGAAAGTTATATGTTAAAGCATCGAGCTGACGAGCATAAGTGCCACCGACTTAAGTTTGGTGAAGTCACTATTTGTCATTCACATGTTCTGCCATCATAAGACCGTCCGCTTACGTTGGTGTCGGGAAGATTGAACGTATTCCGAAAAGTGTCTTTTGGGTGTTATTTGTGTTAAGAAAATCGATTCGTAGAAACACAACACCGAGCTAATCTGGATATCATTGCTGGATTTTTATTTCTTTTTTACATTTGCTTATATTTGGAAATATAGTAGTTGCCCTATAAGGCTATAATATTGTACGTTATAGCTCGATAGGGAATGCATGTGTCAATGAAATATACAACAACACAGACACGAACGGCTCAATTCAGTTCTATTTCACGAAATAAAAAACATGAGACGGCTCTTCTTTTCTCTCTGCATGTCACGCTCGTACAGGGCCATAATCTTCGATCTCTGTATATTACAGACTTGCAGTAGTACCGATTTTTTCCGCGCCGCCCAAAAACCAAAAAGAGCTGGCTTTGACCTGGCTACCTCCAATCAAAGTTAAGCAGACGGTTCAGGTAAGCAAACGCGATCACGGGACAACAACCCCTCGTTCATTTTCGTTCAAGCACGGTCAACCCCCTTCGCTCTCTAGGCTAGGGCTAGCGCCGCCGCCAGCCGTCGCCCGCGGCCCATCCCCCGATTCAGCGATTCCTCCCGGACCCGGGTTAAGCGCGCCGACACCGCACCTCCTCGACTCTGAATTTCTGACGAGTTTGCAATCACCTCCGATGATGCATTTGCCATACAGGGTTAAGTCTGAGTGCTCGCACTGTCGAGGTTTGACAGTTCCGAGTTTATGTTCTACTATATGCTGGTGGATTGTCAGGTTTTGACAAACAGCCGCTTCTATTTTCGTTGCAACTGAGCCTCCAAGCTTGCTCGTTACCTAAATTCAAAAAAAAAAGCTTGCTCGTTACCTTTTCCGGGACGGCGAGCCGAGCTTCAGGCTTGGCTCGACTTTGGAGCCTCCAGCTTTTCTCGACCATATATAAGCTCGGCTTGGCTCGACTTTGGAGCCTCCAGCTTTTCTCGACCATATATACCTCGGCTCGACTTTGGAGCCTCCAGCTTTTCTCGACCATATATGTACGCACACTGAAATACGAGTGAATTGCTTTATTTATTTCCCCCGGCCGTACTGCTCCGTCCACTCCTCCAGTCCACTGCCACAGCTTTGTTGCTCCTCTCCTCAGGCGACAGGGCCAAGAAAAAGAGAAGCCAGAGGAGGAGAGAGAAACCAAAGTGCAAGAGAGGAGAGAGAGGTGAACAGGGGAGGGATAAAAGGGCAGCAAAAGGAGTGAGCACACAACGAGCAGCAATCGCCCCTCTCTCCTTCTCGACTCCTCTGCCCCCTTTCTCCCACCTCAAGACATTTCGTCCCTTCTTCCTTTCTCCCACCGGTACTCTAGCTCCTGCATCCTGCCTGCGTACCTAGAGGCTAAGTTGGCGGAGAGCGCGCTGGCTGCATTGCTTGCGTCCAACTGGCTGCAAGATTCGTGATATTGCGGTTGCTGCGGCGAGGCGGCCGATTCGGGGCCTAATTTGGTCCAAGGTTTGAGCCTCCCGGATCAAATTCCTGGATTTCAGGCTTCTTGCTGCAGAGATCGCCTGAAGCTTGAGGGTGGTGGCCGGATAGGTAGATCCCTCTTGCTTGCTGCGCCCCTGCAGAGGAGCTATGAGACGATGAGGGAAGAGAGCACCAAGAAGAGCAAGGTAAAAGCTAGCTTTTCATCCATCCATTCCATCCATCTTGAATCTTGATGTTTTTGGTGGAGCTATATGTTGATCAGGTTGCTGTTTCTTCTCTCTGTTTCCTTCTTCTTTTTCCACGGGTGTAGCTTTCATGGTCCAAGTCACTCGTGAGGAAGTGGTTCAACATCAGGAACAAGGCGAATGACTTCCATGCTGATCTCGACGCCACCAACAAAGGTATGGTTAATGCATCCTACCTTCGGCTTGTTCAAACATGAGTATTTGCATCTTATTTTTTCTTTTACTAGGACGTGTTTTTCTGCATTTATTTTGGGATTAATCAACAGTGTTCCATCCCCAGATGGCGTATGTTTTCCCTTACCTTCCAAGAAAGTCCATTGCTTGTGGGTTTATCCTGCTGTGTCTGTAGTAGTTATCCCCTCCTTATCCTAGTCCTGTTACTTAAACTCCTGGCCTTGATTCAGAGAGGTGGATGAGCAACTACTTAATTGACATGTCCCGATCAGACACTTTTTCTCCCCCATATAGTTATTATCTGCTACGTTTCAGACTTTCAGTTCCAGTTTCCAGATTTGATTCAGTGATGCAACAAGACCTTAAAAAGGTCCCAACCAACCAACAACTTTTTTGCCACAGATACATCCTGCAAAACAATAATAATTATTTGTTTTTGTTTCATGTCGATTAGAATGATCCCTGTGCACGTATGTTTCTCAACTTTGTCCCATTTTCTCCGGTATAAGTTCCTAGTAATTTTAAGAATAGAGTGTTTATCATAAGATCACAAACAAGCAAGCAGATTTCCCTTTTCACTTTGCATTATGTTGTTTGGTTTTGTGCTGAACTTGCCGTGTGATCCAGGAAGGGATCATGGTGCTGGTGGTGGAGCACGGAGGGCCAGCTTCTCAGCGAGCGAAGCAAGCACAAGCACACCCAAGAAAAGCAGAACTGGTACGGTGGAAAGACGTACCTGGATTGGACCACACAATCTCTCTCTCTCTCTCTCTCTCCATTGATGCAGCTTTCTCTTTCCACCACCACAGCTCTCTTTGTCACAAGCTCCTTTGAATCTTTCTGCAGTAGCATCAGCATCTTTTGTTCTACCAAGTTATCTGATTGTTCTTGCCTGTTGTGTCCCTTATGGGCCCCGTAGACCGGTCGTCAAAGCGGAGGGCCGAACGTGTCCGCAGAGGGAGGAATGATTTCGATGTGGCACGCATGACGGAGGTTCAAGACTACAGGTAGGTAACGTCGGTTTATCATGCATTTTTTTTCTGCAAGGGCCATCGGATCAGCTGTGTAGTATAGGTGTCGTAGAATGGATGTTATGTTGCATCTCTGTCAGATCATGGTCGTCTATATTACTGTTAGGCAGCTCCTGCAATTTTACATCTCTACAGTATTAATTGAAGGATTTGCTGATTGATCATTATATTTGCTCCTTATTGTCTGTAGAATATTTACTGCGACATGGAATGTCGGTGGTAAGTCCCCACCAAGGGGCTAAATCTAGATGAATGGCTCCACTCTTCTCCTCCTGCTGATATCTATGTGTTAGGGTATGTATTGGATGACTGTCCTATAAAATCAAGTTGTTTCCCTATGGTGTTGGTTTTCAGATAATTTGATTCCTCATCTTTGGCAGATTTCAGGAGATTGTTCCGTTGAATGCTGGAAATGTTCTTGGCACTGAAGATAACATTCCAGCAAAGAAGTGGGTATCACTTATTAGGAGAACACTGAACAAGAATCCTGGGACCAGCGGTTATGCCGGCTATCATACGCCTTCACCAGTCCTTAATCCGATTGTAGAATTAGATGCTGATTTTGAGGGGTCTGCGAGAAGGCAGGATAACTTTTCATTATTCCATCGCCGATCATTCCACAATCTCAGCCGTAGTTTGAGAATGGATGTGGACTGCATGCAACAACCGAGATTAGAACGCAGGTTTAGCGTGTGTGACCCAGTCAACTTGGGAGGCAGACCGAGTGACTTTGATGGGAATCTGCGATGGACTGGTTCACCAGATTATGAGAACAACGACGAAGAACTGAGCACCGGCGCACAATTTTCCCCGTTCCCTTATAACTACAACATGTCAGGATCTGTTGAAGGAAATGATGAGCAATCAAATAACTCTAGGTATTGTGAGTGCTGTCATAAACATAGGCAAAATATTCTCTTTCTTTCTAATGTTGATATCAAGGTGCTGCATTTTTTGTGTCTTATATATCTCTGAAACTAACTACTTAAAATAATGGTGGCCCTCTTCAGGTATTGTTTGGTTGCCAGCAAACAAATGGTTGGCATATTTCTCACTGTTTGGGTGCGGAGTGAAATAAGGGAAGATGTGAGAAACTTGAAAGTTTCTTGTGTAGGCAGAGGACTGATGGGTTATCTGGGAAATAAGGTAAACATCGAACCAAATGATATATGCATCCCTTCTCTGTAGATATTCGGTATTGCTCATGTATTGTAAATTTCTTGAAGTAAGATCCTCCTGGTTTATCGCAGGGTTCTATATCAATAAGCATGTCTTTGCACCAGACCAGTTTCTGCTTCATCTGTTGTCATTTGACCTCAGGGGAAAAGGAAGGGGATGAAGTGCGCAGGAATTCTGATGTTCTGGAAATTTTGAGAAAGACCAGGTTTCCTCGGGTCCGTGGGGCTGCTGATGTTAAGTCACCGGAAACAATTCTTGACCATGAGTAAGTCCTTTTTTCAAGAACACAAATTAAGAAGCTGTAACAAACTTTCTGACAATGCATAGCCCTCTGATGTCAATTGCAGTCGTATAATATGGCTTGGGGATTTGAACTATCGGATTGCCCTGTCCTATTGTTCAGCAAAAGCTCTTGTTGAAATGCATAACTGGAAGCAGTTGTTAGAAAAAGACAGGTAACAATTCATTATATTTTTTGTATTCTGATGAGTTCAATTTTCTGATAAAAGGGCCTTTTTTATGTAGTTTTTTAAACTAAATCAAACTTGACTTACTTCTAATTGACCAGCTTCGAATGCAACGAAGATATGGGCGAGTCTTCCAGGGTTGGAGGGAGGGAAGGATTTATTTTCCTCCCACATACAAGTATTCATTCAACTCAGATCGGTATGCTGGAGAGGGCATGCATCCCAAAGAAAAGAGGAGAACGCCTGCATGGTATGCTTACATAATACACAGATAAGAGTTGCTTTATCCGTAGTAGATTACTGCTTGCTGAGGATCTAACTGCTTTCTGTTTGGCTTATCAATTGAAAGGTGTGATCGCATTCTCTGGTACGGTAATGGCCTCAGCCAGCTATCTTATGTTCGTGGAGAGTCTCGCTTCTCCGACCACAGACCAGTATACAGTATTTTCATGGCTGAGGTTGAGATTGCCCGCCAGAGGAAGAGAAACATGGGCTATTTCAGCTCTAGAATTGAGGTGGAAGAGATGTTACCGCATTCACGGAGCTACAGAGACATAAACTTCTACTGATCTGACTTATCAAGTTATCAGCATGTTTTAAGGTATGCCAACGCATTAATGTTGATGCAATTTCAAGTATAATCAAACTTGAAACTTTGTTCTTGTTGCATCATGGTCTATAGATGTTGCACTGCTTTAACATGTTTACTTGTATTCCCAAGTGCAGGTTAGGAGGTAACCGAAAGTACTAGATATGTATGGTTCAAGATTCAGTTCATTAGACAATCAATGTGAGTTTGACCAAGTATTTTAGCTTTTGACTCTTTGTTTGCTCATATGCGACATGCTTAGAGTCTAAGATATGACTGCCGGTAATGATGATATGCTCTGAAACCTAATCGCTTGTTTGTTTGGCTTCCCTCATGGCAGATACTCATGCAAGAATGTGCAAATACTAACTTACAGGTGCATCTCTCATCCATCTATATATACTTTAAAACTATTGCAAACACTGAGTTGATTGACATTGTATTACGTATTGTTTCAGGATATTGGGCAATTTTGCGGGCAGCCATTGTGTGAAATGGAGAAGTACCAGCCCATGTCACTAACTATACATTTGAGACCCATCTTTAGCCTTTTAGCTTCTCTGAACAAGACATTCCTTCCAGTTTCTTCTTTATTTATTTTTGTTTAGATTGTCGATAAACACCATATATTGTTTTATTTTCCCCTTTGGCTTTGTAAGCTTTGTAAACAAACTAGTGTGTCCCATGCAAGTTGTGGAAGAATT
Organism: Poa pratensis; assembly: GCA_947311845.1. Taxonomy (NCBI): domain Eukaryota; kingdom Viridiplantae; phylum Streptophyta; class Magnoliopsida; order Poales; family Poaceae; genus Poa; species Poa pratensis. The sequence goes on along the minus strand of CAMZMU010000107.1, from coordinate 96,328,891 downwards.
ATTGCAAAACATGATACTCTGATCTTAGCTTTTGGGACAAGTGTTCCTAGGCTGAGGGAAGAATGATGGGTGTTTAGAAGCTTGCATTGTTACAATCATGTGTATACCTTCTTCCTTTGTTGTGCTTGAGGAGTTGTGTGAGGCATGCATTTGTTGCACTCATTGCTGGTGTGGTGTGACAAAAAGATCGACACTCCATTATGCTCCCTCTAATGTTTCTTCGAATATAATTTTGTTGTACCCTTGTTTGCTAGTCATGCCTTCATTTTGATGTACAAAATACACATAAAAACCCAATTCTTTTTCCCTGTAACCTCATCTCAAATGGCAATGTCACCAGCTCTTGAAATTTGAAAAGCTAAACTCTGCTATGATGTCCATAAAAGTAGAATCCACTGTATGTATATATGGCTCTTGAAGTTTGGTGCTAAACCACAACTGTTAATACACCTCCCTGGTCTTTTGAACTCATTGGAAGACCAACTATTTGGATTTTGGTTGGTTACCAGCTTCACATGCTGTGATCTCCTCTCCCCAGGTACACGCACCACATTTCTGTTCCCAGTGCATTTCTTTAACAGAAAAGAATGGAGAAATTCATGCTGGCAATCTTCTTTTCTTCCAGATTGCCTTGCCTTTGGGCGATGCATGTCGGCAGTAGATGTACATTGACAGTTACATCAAGTCATCAGCAGGTGAGCATGCATGCATGATGCCAGTTGATCCCAACAGTAGATCAGATCGAGGGCTTTGACTGTTTGCTTCAGAGTTCTGGGCCTTCTGGCACTTCACTCTATCCTAGAAGAAGTGCATATAATATATATTTCAATGTTGTGCTTTGTGCTCTCCATGTGAAAGGAGTGTAAACTAGTTAGTATCAGGTCAACCAAGAACTGTACCCCCGTCTTAATTTTCTCCTTCTCTGGTATCTACATGCAGTGCGATTTACTCTGTAATGTTATTTTTGCAATTACTTTGAGAGATGATTCCACAATCTTGCATACAGAGTTACCAAGACAACTTTTTATTTTGAACCGAGTTACCAAGAGAAACTGGTGCAGAGGTAAAGCAGAAAGCGAAAAGAAATGATGTTCCAAGCTTCCAACCTCGATACAGTAAAAAAAAAAGTTTCCAACCTCGCAAGTAAAAGGATAAAGGTAAAGAGGGGTAAAAGAGAGAGGAGAGGCAGGAACGGTTACATCCAGTAAATGGATCCAATTATCCAAGTACAAGCAAAGCATCTGCGACGAGCACTTGCACAATGTTCTCAAGGCACCGTCTGCTTCTATGATGAGTGGGTATGGCCGTATGGGGCATTGTCTCATTGTGTTTGGTCTTCATTGTCAGAATACAACATTGTTTCTGAAAAAAGAATTGCTGGCTTGTCTTCCTGCTGGTCTGCAGCGAATGGCACCGACCTGTACTTCTTGGCCGTTGAGATTACTCTGATCTGATCACTCTTCAGACCAGCGTCAATTGCCCAACAAAGATATGTAATAGAAACTGTCTGGAAGAGCAAGGATAGGCAGTGTCAACAAAGCTGGGGATCACGGCCTGAACTGCATGTCTGATAGTGTGCCCTGGATGTCGCAAGCAGGCTGAGGAAAGCTTTGCTCATATTCCTCGCTTGCTTTACGTGGACCAAATGATAACAGACTGGTGTGTAAAATGTTGAGATGTCGTCGATAACGGAGATCATTTACTAGAGAAAAAGATACAAAAAAAAAAACTAAGGAAAAGAAACAAAAAAAGGAATGCGGTGAGCGTGGATCGAACACGCGACCTTCAGATCTTCAGTCTGACGCTCTCCCAACTGAGCTATCCCCGCTTCTTGTTTATTAATGTAGTCGATAAATATTTGTCATTTTCGGCCGCCTCATGTGCGACCTGTGGCGCGTGCCAACGCCCTCGGGAACCTGTCTGACTGTCTCTAGCAATACGGCACGTCATACGAGGTTGATGCATGCAGGCCTTCATGGTCGATACCCGCCACTTGGCCCCCTTGCACTGAGCTTCCAGTTCCAGCTCGATCGGCGGCCCATACCGATGCGATGCCCCTCTGCTAGCTTCTTGCCAGATGTGTCAACTCTTCCTCTGTATGCATGCATGCACGCACTGTCGTGTCTCAATTAAAGCTACTTCTCCTCAAAGACCCATGGATTCGCGATCTCTATCAGCAGAGAGACTGATCGATGCGGAGCAACTCTTATGCATATATCTATAAATTTTAATGGCATAGCTCACTGCATTTTGGGGACAACTCTTCTACAATACTCTCGAAATAGGTTTGCGCCCCACTATATTAATATAGCAACCAACCATATATCTGTGGGACCACCGCTGGGGCAAACAGCACACAAAAGCCCAAGAGAGAAAACAAGAAAAAAGAAAGAGAAACCAATGCCGACAACGGCAGATTGACTAAACGAGGATGACCTGCTACCGCTGTGCCCTCCGGAGAATTCTACCACACTCCTAGCACTCCGACGCGCCGCGTACCAAGCAACACCTACAAGGAGTGCGACGATGACGACCCTGCTGCTTGGACTGGTCCTAGGGTTTCCCCCGGTACGCGAAGGGTAGTGGGGAAGGGGTACACCCGACGCCCCTCAGGAAAGAACGGCGGCATCCGCAGGCGTCACCGCGTCGGAGCCGGACAAGCCGGCAGGGATTTCTCCTAACCCTCATACACACACTACACGGACGATCCATAGCGCTCCACCCAACTTGCCGCCCACCAGCATGCGCCACCACGGTGTTGACGCCAACCTCGTCGTCTCACTGTGCTCACTGTCGCGAGGCCTAGAAGACGGAATAGGAGAGCGCAACAGTAGAAGGAGCATCAACACGCCGGCAGTTCGACGCCAACCGCCGCAAATCCCTCCCGCGGATCTATTATTATCTAATATCCATTACTCAATTTTTATGTTTATTTTTGAAATTGCAGTGTGATAGTAATGCACATTGTAATTTTTATTATCTTTATATTCAATTTATTCAAATAGTGCCAAAAACTTAAATCCAACAATGGCCATGTCGAAATCCATCACACTCTCCTCGCTGATCTAACCCTAGTTTATCGATAGAGTGAAACTTCGATCACCTTCCCCTCTTTTGATAAAAAGTTCAAATTTACCTTGTTTTTCATATGCATGATTGCAAGATGCACAAATTCTAATTCTATCATTGTGAGACCTACAACTATGGGATTTGACATCCTCCTCCCTTAACAAAAACTTCGTCCCGTAGTTACTTAACTATGTACCCAAAGAGTTCCGGATAACCCCTCCGTACATCCTGCTCCTTTTCCCATGTTTCTTCTCGTTCAAGGTGATGTTTCCATTGAACCTTACAATACTTAATTTCTCCAATTCAAAGCCTTTTACATTTTTCTTCCAGAATCTTTGATGGGTGTTCAAAATACATACGACAGATCTGGTTGCAATTCTAACTCTACATGTGACAAGGGCTCCTCCGGTGCATTTTGAAGATATTATCCTCTTTAGAACTCTATGTTTAGCTAGGTGATTTTTATATAGTAGAGATTATTTCAGGAAAATGCGACTATGTGAATGGATAAGGGAGATCGAGATAATGCACCTGATTTTATGTTGTATGCTTCACAAAAGCGACGTGGATCTAAGAGTTGTCTGTTTTCAATCAGTAAGTAGACAATGTGCCCTGTACGGTCGAGTGTGTGTACCACGTGAGACGTACGAGACGTACATGAACTTACGGGATCATTGACCCGAGGCTACCCATGCACTGCACGTACTACTGCTAGCTCGCTTATGTACGTGCGTGCTTTTAATCTGCGACGCGACACGCGGTTCGGGACAAGATGTGAAGATGAGCCAAGCAAGCAAGTACTGTATTTTCTAACGTCTGGTGTTGCCGGTTGCGTCACAGCTTGGACTTGTACAGTAGCGTGCGTGCAATGCAGCAGCCGGCGTTAGGCATTCGCGTATAACTGCCACTTACTGCACTCGCCCAGCACGCGTGCATCCACGGATGGGGGCGTAACTGTTGAACTCGACTTACTCGAAATGGCTACCTGACGAGCGCGCTGCTCGCGCGGACCGGTCCGCGTAGCGCGCAACGCGTGGGTGGGCCCACCCACGTGGCCTCCTTCTTCCTTTCTTCCTCCACGGGCACATCTCTCTCCCCGTTCCCATCTCTCCCCACGTTCTCCTCCTCTCCCCAAATTCTCTCTGCTGCATCCCTTCCCGACGACGGCGCGGCGACCGTAGGGAGCGGCGGCGGAGAAGGCGCCGTTGAGGATGGAGCGAGGCGGCAGCCGAGCAAGGGACGAGTTCCCAGGCCGAGACGGCGCCGGCGAGGCCGCGCCTCCGAGAAGGCGTCCGTCGAGGATGGACTTAACTTGGGGGGTGGGGGGTGTGGCCGGCGACGAGCTTCGGCGTGGGGGTGGGGCTTAGAGGGATGGTCGGGGCGTCGCCAGACCGGCGGAGGAGGGGATTTGAGAGGGCGGGGCGGCGAGGCGGCCGCGGGCGGCGGAGGCAGGCGGTTAGGCCGGCGGCGGCGGCGGCGGGGGCGAGGTCGTCGTCGGTGATGGCGGCGGCGGCGGCGGCGGAGGTTGTCGTCGGTGGCAGCGGTGGCGGAAGCGACCTCGTCTTCGAGGGCGGCGGCGACACCGGCAGCGTCGGAACGGCCACATGCGCCAGTCGGAACGGCGTGAGCGGTCGCGCGCGCAAGCTAGACATTCCCCGACTTACTTGACTATATGTAGTGTAGCTTCCTGCAGCCATTGATGCCAGTTAATGAACTGGCAGTCGTATCGTATAGTGCTATGTGTATGTCGTGCCTGAATTTGTACCGCGCTTCTCCATGCTCGCAAGATTAACGAATGGAGATCTATCGACATTGCAGGGTCTCCTTTTCTTCAGCCACTGCATGCCCGGGTTTCTCTGCGGCTGATGACGAGAAATTACACTTTTATTTTTTGAGTGAAAGAAATTACACTCTCTCGGTAGTACTGAGAGAAAAGGCCCTGACGGAGCATACCACGCGCGTTGCGCGTCGAGCGGCCCCTTTCCCTCCCGCGCGTCACCTTACAACAGAGCGCCACCACATGCGGGCCTCAGTAGGGATAAGTAAGGCCGGAAAGAGCAAACATTGCATTTCGGAGGCCGAATATTTGTCTGTATCAATGCCTACGTGGTGGCCAGGCCCGTCAAAAGGCAAATTTTACTTGAATAAAATCCATCAAAAGTCACTGGACTTGAGCGGTTGAGCCCATTACTCACAGTCAGCACCGTACATGACTATACGTGAATTACGGTCACTGAATACGCGCGGGTATGTCGTACACGGTCACTGGAGCTTGTAGAGCGTCGTATTTGCTGACGTGGCGTGCGTCGACCCCACGTGTCAGGTCCAACAGCTATCCACAGGGACAATTTTCGAATAATAGAAAAATAGAAGGACTAAATTGAAAATGATCGGACTCCTCCCGCATCCTTTTCTTCCCCAAGCCCGACTCGCTCGCTCGCGTACGGGAGGCGGGGCAGTAGAGGAAGTACGGCGACGGCGGCAGCGACGCGGTGACGCGGAAGCGGCTGCCGGGAGAGGTCCTGCAGGACGGCGTCAGAAACGCGGCCCGGGGGGCGCGCCCTTCTTCGCTTCAGAGAAGGATGAGAACGCCGAGCCTCTGGGAGCGTCGCCTGCAGCGCCACAACCACCCATGGCACCCGCGACGGCACCCGCGGGTCCTGTCAACGACAGGCTCCGGAAGCTGGGGTACCTATCGCTTGTCTCCAAGGTCTGCTCGGAGTTGAAGATTCACATCGGCGTCGGCGACAAAGTGCTGGCTGAGTTCATCACCGAGCTCGGCCACGAGGCCCCCTCCGTCTGTTGGGTTTCGCCCACAGGATCGATTATATATAACTAGATGAACACACGCACACGAAAAGTTATGGCCAGGGGCGCGTGTTGCACCCTCCAAATCTTCTCTTTATTTCTCAATTTTCTTGGTACAAATCTTACACCCAATGCTATGCTTATATACACGCATAGCCACCCAAACCACCGACCTAAACACTTGCCAAAACTCACGCGTAATACTAGTTCAACTCCAATTAGAACTTGTACTTCCTAACTCATGTACCAACTATTCCAAATAACTAACCCAGGTACTAGTAAACTACTAGTACTACTCCAACCAGACAAGCACGCACACGCTTTTGGAAACTAACCCAAACTTTACAACTCAAGTTTAGATTATTCCCAACATTCTCCCCCTAATATAAACTTGTCATCTCCTTGTGTTCCTCCTGGTCTTGACTCGTTGCAGCTTCACAACTCGAGGACTCAACTCAACGCGTGCTCCGGATTATCAGCCCACGCTGCCGCATCTTAACGTGCCACATGCAGACTAAACGCATAGCCTCATGCAGGAACACATCTTAACCGGTTCGCATCCATCTTCACGTTGGTCTTCATCTTCTCGTTGAGACACGCAGATAGTCACCCGCCATCTTGTCTCCGCGCACGTCTTCGCCCCTTGGAGATACACCTCACTGAAGCACCTCGACCGTGACGTCTCACGCCTTCGCTCCTTGGAGATACACCACACTGGAGTCCCTCGACCATGACACGCTTCAACTACAACTACGTCTCGCAGACCAACACTTGGACACAACTTTACTCCTCATCCCTGTTGTCGGTGACGCATCTTACCGAACAATACTTCACGTCCGGCGGCAACACAACTCGTCATGTACGCGCAACACATCTTTCCGTACATGAACTCGCCAGAACTTGTTTAACTTTGCCCAATATCGAACGCACGATCTCGCAGCAATTCCCACTGGTCCAGCGGCAACACGACTCGTCGTATACGGGCAACACAACTTCCATATACGAACTCGCTGGAACTTCAATCACGAACATAACCGCAAGGACACAATTTCCTTTTTCCGCTCGCTCCCTCCACCCAATTTTCTTCGCCAGTAACACAACTGCCGCAGAAAAAATCACGGCCACAAGTTCTTGGACGCATCTTGCAAGAACTCATGCGCACACCTTGACGACCTCATCCATACTCCCCCTGATGATGATCGTGACGAGATTTGCTGATACCGCGCCTCGACACCACCTCTCACCAACGACCATCTACCTCCGCCAACTTGCCGACGACAACCTCGTGCCGTCTCCTCCGTGTCGCTCCGCCGAACGACGATTGCCCGCCCCGAGGCGCTATTATGGGTCGCCTCCCCGGGGCCAGCGCTTCAGATCCTTGACCTCGCTCTGATACCAATTGTTGGGTTTCGCCCACAGGATCGATTATATATAACTAGACGAACACACGCACACAAAAGTTATGGCCAGGGGCGCGTGTCGCACCCTCCAAATCTTCTCTTTATTTCTCAATTTTCTTGGTACAAATCTTACACCCGATGCTATGCTTATATACACGCATAGACACCCAGACCACCGACCTAAACACTTACCAAAACTCACACGTAATACTAGCTCAACTCCAACTAGAACTTGTACTTCCTAACTCATGTACCAACTATTCCAAATAACTAACCCAGGTACTAGTAAACTACTAGTACTACTCCAACCAGACAAGCACGCACACGCTTTTGGAAACTAACCCAAACTTTACAACTCAAGTTTAGATTATTCCCAACACCGTCTCCGTCCACGTCATCCTGCCGCCACCCTCCCAGAACCCTAACTCCGTCGCCTCGAAGTCCAACGCCGGAGGCTCCAAGTACCATGCGCTCACCCGCCCCGACGACCCAGATCGCGCCCGAGATCTCTGCCTCGAGCTTGAGCGCTAGGGACTGCCGTCGCGACGACGACCGCTCTAGGGACCACGACCAGGACTGTGCACGTGATGACCGCGGACAGGATCGTGACCATGACCGGAGTCGTGAAAGAGACCGTGGCCGTGGGCGTGGTGACCGTGACCGTGCACAGGGATGACCGCGACCGCTTGCTGCTCTTCCGTCAGCTGCTCAGCCTGTGGCGCTAGGACCTTGAGGAGGCGGGAAGCCAGCGATTCAGAGGAAGAACCACTCCACCGAGGACTTGGCCCGGTTGTCGTACGGTCGTTGTGCGCGAGCCCGACTTCGGCGTGCGCGCGCAGCCGGAGCTCCGGCGCGTCCTGCCCCAGTTCCCTCGTCGTCTACCTGATTCGTTGCTCCACCCAGTGCGCGTACTGCACCTCAAAAAGCTGGACATGGTGCAGATTGAGGAGGCCACAGGGGCTGGGCTTTTGCATATCGAGGAGAAAGAGGAGGAAGAAGGTGGGTGGGACGTGGGTGACACTGACCAGTGGGCCCCACCAATTAGGCTGACTTGAATAAAAAAGCAGAATTGAGAGGGGGTGTTTTGCTAAAATGTCACTGCTTGAGGCTGGTCAACCATTTGCCACGTCAGCAAATACGGCGCTCTACAAGCTTCAGTGACCGTGTACGACACACCCGCGCATATTTGGTGACCGTAATTTGCGTATAGCGATGTACGGTGATGACGGCGAGTAATGGGCTCAAGTCCAGTGACCTTTGATGGATTTTACTCATTTTACTTGCTCTGCCTTTTCCGTTTTGGTTTTGCAACTCTGTTCCTGGCACTGGCAGCAGAGGAAGGCAGGAAGCTCCTCGGTCTTCACTTGAAGCCATGTTAATCATGTCGTCAGTTGTCTGCACCACTAGTTTCGTGTGCCTACGACATACTCCCTCCGTTTTTTAATATAAGATGTTTTAGTTGGTACACATGTTGTCTATATCCATACTAAAATGAGTGAACATGCACACAAAAATGTGTCTACATACATTTGTGTGCATGTGCATGTGGACAAAAACTAAAACATCTTATATTAAAAAACGGAGGGAGTACGAACGAGTCACATGCCAAGTGTGTTTTATTGCATGTCAAATTCTGCATTTGATTGCCGTAATCAGGTTTGTTACTAGTACTACATAAGGAATTCATGATTTATTGCATTTCATCAGAGTTCTAGAACATACTTTTACTCGAAATACAGCACCCTCGTACATCAGCGTGACATACCCTGTCCGCATTAACTACGGATATGCAGGGGCGAGCGAATGCAGATAGATATATTTGAACGAAATGAGGTTTTTGCCTAGGCGTGCCTCTGCATGGTTTGATCACACGACCAATGGTTGATGCACACACATAATGTGGATGCGTTCTTTTTTTTTTTTTTTGAACAACTTGAGGCGCTGGAAGCGCCATATTTCATTCAGCTCAAACTCAACTACAGAGTACAGCGTGCAGTACAAAATCCTGAAATTGAACAGAGTGGAGTGCAATGATTATAGGACAACCTGACGCTCTATGAGCTGAACAAATGCAACAATGGATAGGTTGACTTAGGCGCTGCCTAAGAACCTGTGTAGCACAGTTGTGAGCCACCTCATTTAGATCTCTCTTGATATGAAAAATCTGAGTCGAAGATGCAGAGGTAGTGTGAAGAAATCCTGCAATTGTATCTCTGGTGTCCCAATGCAGCAAAGCATGATCTAGTTTCCTGGTGGCCACCACCTTGGCCAAGTCTTGATTATCTGTAAGGAATGTTGGGTTCGGAATGTGTAGCACCTGTGCCACCTGTGCCGCAAATAATAGAGCTTTGGCCTCCGCTTGAAACGGTGAAGAAGCTTGTTGTGCTGAAGCTTGTACCATTATGTTGTACCTCTGTCCCTCGAGCTCCATCTTGATATACACCCCTACCCCAGTAGCCTGTGGATGGCAAGCTCCCGGTACCGACCTGCACTTCCAAGCTGCATCAGAAAAAATAATAGAGCCTGGGATGTTCATGTCGGAGGTAATGGTTTGCCCCTGGCCACACTTGGCCAACACCTCCGGGCTGGGTTTCTTCTTTTGGTTCCCTGCATTTGGAGTTGCTGCCAGTTCCAGGTCAGTCGAAAGAGCCTGCGCATGCAAGCTGATTTGGTAGGGTTCGCTTTTCTTCCTGCCAAACAAACAATCATTCTAGATTTCCAAGTACACCACATAAAAGTGAGTATATTTGAGAGAGAACCATGTGGATGATTCATATTAAGCAGATTCATAATGATTTGAGTTAAGGAGTTGGTATTTTGAATGATTGCATCTGTTCGAATAAACCACGGCTCTAGGAACCAGGCCGCTTTGACAAAAGGGCAGGTGAAGAAAAGGTGGACCTCATCCTCTTCAAGCCCACACCTGCAACAAAGTTTACCTATGTGTTTTGAGAATTTGCCGGCTCTCATTCCAGTGGGAAGTGCTTTCCTGAGAAATCTCCATGCAAAAGTCTGAATTCTTGGTATCACATCCTTACTTTTCCAGATCTGATTAAGGAGCTGGGTTGTCGCTTGAGAGGGCTGCCTTGGTCTATCCTCCCCTGATTGATATAGATCCTGGACACAAGCATAATATGCACTTTTCGCATGGCATTTACCATTAGTTGTTAGTTTCCAGCAAAGAAAATCATCCTCATTTGAGTCAATAATAGGAGTTGATTTGATAATTTGAGCTGTAGAAGGCCTGAAGATTGTGTCAATGAGATCCCCATTCCATATCTTCTGATTTGGGAGCCAAAGATCTTTGACAAGGGCAGGGTAACTAAAATTGGGCGGTTGGATGATAAGATCATCATAAACAGAGGTCCAAGCCGCACACCAGGGTGAGCTCCATATAGAAATGTTACCTTGAGTTAACTGGTAAAAGCAGTGGGCTTTTAAAATGTGAAGGATTTTGAGAACTGAGGCCCAAAAGGCTGATTTGGGAATATTGGGTTTTGGTCGCCAAATGGAGGAGTCGGGGAAATATTTTGCTTTGAGAACCATGTGTAGATGATCATTAGGATTTTGAGCGATGCGCCAAGCCGACATAAGAATTAAGCTTTGATTAACGGCTTGCAGATTTCTAATGCCTAACCCACCTTCTTTCTTTGGGGCACAGACGTCTCTCCAAGCTCTGAGGCAAAGAGTGCGGGTGTTTTCCTCCCTAATTCCTGTCCACCAGAAGCTCCTAATAATGGCTGTCAACTTCGCAACAAACTTTTTAGAAAATAAGATGTTAGACATGTGGTAAACTGGGATCGAAGAGAAGACAGACTGGATTAGTTGGAGTCTGGCAGCATGAGAAAGTTTATCCGCTTTATAAGTACTGAGCTTGGATTTAAACTTCTCTAGAACAAAGTTGTAGGCTGAAGCTCTATTTTTGGCGGGAAGAATAAGAGGATGTCCCAAGTGAACGAAAGATTCACCAATATCTTGGACAGGGAAAATCCTTTTGATGTCCTGTATAATGGGTCCAGTAACATGCTTGCTGAAAATTATACCTGACTTTGTCCAATTTGGAGTTTGCCCGGAATATGAGCAGAAAGTGTCCAAGATTTGTTTCATTGTCGCTGCCTCTTGGAGGGAAGCTTTACCACATATGAGCAGGTCATCAGCAAAAAGCAGAGAGTGAATGGGAGGGCAATTTGGTCCAAGGACAACTCCTTCGAGAAAGCTATTGGACATAGCCTCTTGCAGCGCCAGCGACAGCTCATTAATAGCAAGGACAAAGAGATAGGGTGAGAGAGGACAACCTTGTCGTATACCCCTGTCGCTACGGAATTTCGCATACGGTTGACCATTAATAACCACTGAAAAGGTAGGTGAGGAAATGCACGCGTGAATCAAATTTATGAAATGACCATGAAAACCTTTACGTGCAAGAGCTGCTACGATGAAGTTCCATTCTAAACGATCAAAAGCTTTTGCAAGGTCAATTTTAAGCATGAAAGCTTGGCGTTTCCAGGATCCTAGAGTAAAAGAGTGGGTTATTTCCTGGGCAATGATGATGTTATTACTAATACGACGACCTTCAATGAAAGCCTGTTGCGAAGGGTGAACATAGTCTGGGAGATGAGGTTTTATTCTGTTGGCTAAGGCTTTAGCTATGAGTTTGTAGACTACATTGCAAAGGCTTATTGGTCTATAGTCAGCTGGAACGAGGGAAACAAGTTTCTTAGGGATCAAAACAATGTGTGTATCATTGATGTGGGCTGGCATTATACCTGAGTGAAAAAAGGATCTTATCAGATTTGTGACATCATCCCCAATCCAACTCCAAGTGGCTATATAGAATTCGACGTTGAATCCATCCGGCCCCGGCGAAGCATTCTTCTTCATGTCCTGTAAAATATCCCAAAGCTCCTGCTTATCTGGCACCGAATAGGTGTATTCATTGCTCTGAGGAAGCTGTGAATGTAGGTATGGCCTGCCAAAATTCATGTTGGAAGAAGCAAAAATATGCCTGAAATAATTCACGAAGGTGTTGCTAATCTGTTTTGGCATGTAGTGAGTAATATTATTTTCATCCTTGATTGAAACAATTGTATTCCTTCTCCTCCTCTTGAGAATGGCTCTATGAAAAAAGGAGGTATTCCTGTCTCCATCTTTGATCCACTGTTTTTTTGCTCTCTGCATATAAAAGTCAGTTAGCTTGGTTAAGTTTTGTTCATACCTGCAAACCAGAGAATTTTCTAGTTGCTGGTTTTGCTGATGGATAGGTTGCGATTGTAGTTGCTGGATCTGCTGCTCCAAATCAGTTATCTCCTGCTGTAACGGTTTCTTCTTCCTGCACCAAACCTTAAGAACTCCAGCCAGATTGTTAGTCCTTTGTGAAAAGGTTTTTTGTGATGTTTTTGACCAAGCAGCTTTAGCATAGTTTTGGAAATCATGCTCTTTTAACCACCAATTTTCAAATTTAAAACTTCGTTTCACAATTCGGATCCGACCTTCAGTTGACAGTAAAATAGGAGCATGATCACTGATTGTATACATCAAAGGCATATGATAAACGTTGGTAACCGGAAAAGCAGCACACCAATCAGCATTAACCAAGCAGCGATCAAGCCTTTCATAAATTGGTTTGGAAGAGAAACGTTTATTGGTCCAAGTGTAGGCTGACCCACTATAGCCCAGATCAAAGAAGCCACAATTTTTTACAAGAGATTGAAAACCATTCAAGCGAGAGCGACTAGTAATAGGAGAACTTTTATCTGTATCATACAAAAGCTCATTCATGTCCCCCATACATAACATCGGTAGATTACAGTTGTCATACACAAAAGTGTTAATCTGCTCCCAAATCAAACTAGTTTGACGATGGTAGGGGTCCCCATAAATACAGATAAGACCCAGCTTGAGGTTAATGGCCCTTATAGAAGCAGTAGCTAAAATAAGATAAAAGCTAGAACTATGTATAGTTACTTCGAGTTCATCATTCCACATCAACCAGAGGCCACCAGCACGTCTTTTTGAAGGAACCACAAAGCTATCATGCATATTAAAACGACAAACAAGATCAGCAGAACTCACTTTCGAAGATTTGACTTCAGATACGAAAATTACTTGTGGTTTGGTAGACTGCATCATCCTGGCAAGATAATTCATCTTGGAACTTGCAAGGTTCTTGCCCATACCTTGGCAATTCCATCCTAGAGTCCTCATGGCACCAGCAACGACCCTGAGTTACAGAAGATCGGTGTCGGCCAGGAGCCCAGGACTACTTCCAGCGACCACCGTGTAGGTCGAGCCTGTCCTCACGGCTACGGAAACAGGAGAGTCCAGTCCTAATCGATCGAACGAATCGGGTCGCAAAAGAGCGGATATGACGATTTGGGCCTGCAGTTGCTGGACGAGAACAGAGTCCGCTGATTGAATCTAGCCTTGGGACACCGGATCTGAAGGGAATAAAGACGTAGAGAAGAATTAAGAGGGCAGCCACAAGCTTCTCAAGAAACAATATGCGATTTGGGAATTATTGGTGGATTGAAACAGTGGTGAGAGGAGCAGATCGTGGAGGGATGAATATGGAATGGAGATTGCAAGATTGATTTAATCTGGAGAGGAAGAAGCTGAGAGAATCAGAGGAAGAAGCAGGGGATCGGCATTGCGCCATTCGGCATGTCGCCAGTCTCCATACGGCATACAAGCACTGGAAGTTTCTACCGGATGCGTTCTTATTTTGTGCGCCCGTTTTGCATTGAAAAGTCATCGAGTTTGCCTTTATATAGGAACCAAGACGCGGAACGTTCATCGGAGCAGAGCAAGCACAACTTAACAAGATTGTGCATCAATCTAGCAACTCAGCTGTACATTTTCTTGCATGAGAGACAGAAACTGAAGCGAGCAATAAATCACAGGACCAAAAATTCTGACGCCCGAGTTTAGAAATCGACAAGAGATGCAGTAATATCTTTACTATTAAATGGGAGTTGGTGGTACGTTGGTACGTCAAACCCCATGCTAATCAACCCGGCAGACGATTGGACGTATCCAGACCGTCAGATCATCTCCCCACTGCTCCGCTCAAACATACACCCTCGGATCGCGTGGACCATCACCAAAACCTCCTTCCCGACGGGCACGGATTGGCTGACTTTGCTCAGCCGTGACTTGCTCACCGACAGGTAGGGTCCACCACGTGCAGGGTCCACATGTCATTGACTCAAAGTCACCACAAAGTCAGCCAACCTCTCCTGTGCCATCGTCCCCTCCCTGATCCCCTTCGCTCGCTCCAATCGCGCCGCCGCCCAACCCAGCTCCTCCCACCATCGTCCATCCTCCGAATCCTTCGCTTCCCCTCCTCTTTAATCGTTGTCCTGGTGGCAGACGAGGACGAACAAGGCGCGATTTGCCAACGGTGGCGCTCGGCGACGGCCGCGACCGACGGGAGGTGTGCGGGCGGAAGGAGCTCGCCCTTGCGTACGAATGGCTGCGGGAGGCACCTAAGACGAGCTGGTGGTCCCATGTTCCGCGCCACCATGGAGGATTCCACCGGTCTCGGCCTTCCACACCGCACCCTCGAGCTCCACCACTGTCGGCATGGCTACCTGCAGCCGCCCTCAGTTTACCACGGTAGTCTACGGGGCGCCGCTGCGCGAATCCACACGGGGCAGGTAAGCAGCATCCTTACATTTACCCTAAATCCTCTTATGTACATTCAGTTCAATCACCCCCATGCTTGCCACGGGAGTCTACATGCTTGACACTTGGTTTACAGTAGCCATGCAATGGGAGATTGGTCAAATTAGAAATGTCTGGATCTGCTAATTTTGGGACGAATTGATCTCATATTCACATCCAAGGATTAAACGACCATGCATACTGATAGTACTGCGACCTGCAAGAAGTTTATGCGGCAAGAAGTTCAACATTCTATTGTCTGAAGTTCACGTCATCCCTATGTATCCGAGTTCAGTAAAAGTACATGGCAATTGGAATTAAAATGAAACAGAGTGTGGTTCTGAAGTTCACTATTTTTACCAGGTAAAACTCAGCTTGCTATGAGGGAAATTTAACGACATCCCTTTTTTTTATCTTGTGATTTAATTGTCATAACTATGCTGCTCTTCAAGTGTAACATCGTATCTAGATTATGTTATTCCATGGGTCACTGCAGCACGACGCTGTTTGTTCAACTTATAAACCTATAATTTTGTTCAGCTTATACTTGAAAGTGGTGTCTGAAAAATCATTTTTTCCCAGGTTGCCAAAGATCTATTTAGAACAACATGAAAGCTTTCATAAGGTTTGTGCGCTGAAATTCTTGTTCGCACTTCTCACTTGCAGTTTTCTGATTGCTTGTATGCATCGTCAGTTGATCTATATTACCTGGTAAAAAGATGTATCCTATTCTCTATTAGTCGCTACTTCTCTGTTTGATTTCTTTTAGGAGTTTCACATACCTTTCTGAGATTAATTTTCTTTTCTTTGATACCTTACTTGCAGGTCATTGGCCTTTATGTGGGAATTTCCACTGTTGGCATCTTTGTCATATGGTACACCCATGGATCTTTCGTGAAAATTAATCTCACTGGATATCGTCATACCTTGTCAGTTACCCACGGCTCTCAAACTGGGCCAGTGCTAAACTTGCGACAACTTCACAGCTGCGCCATTCACTGCTGGAGCTAGAACTTTCACCTTCGTCAACTCTTGCGAGTATTTCCAAGCCGGCAAAGTGAATGCAACAACGCACTCCCTGTCTGTGCTGGTGACAATTGATATGCTCAACTCACTTAACACCCTCTCTTAAGACACTTGCCAATGAGTTTGGTTCATGGAATTTTTTGGACAGAGTCTGATGGATGGCCAGTTGTTCCAATGATTGATAGATCATGTGTCAAATTTGTAAAGGTTTTACTTGCTGATATGTTGCTCAATGTTTGTACAACGGAGCCCTCCAATTGAAGAAGTGATCAACATAGGCATGGTTCCTCGCTTCATTGTGTTCCTTACACGTGAGGACTATCGCCAACTTTAGGTGAGAACAATCTGAATGAGTAGTGGGGTTAATTTGGTTGTAGTTACATTCAATCTCCCACACTGACATTTTTTTCCAGTTTGCTTGTTATAGTTTGAGGCTCCATGGGCACTTACCAACATTTCATCAGGCACATCAGATAACACCAAAGTGGTGACCGAGGCACAATAACAATTCATAGAAGAATCGTATTTTCTTTGACATGGCTTACTGCATGATGTTTATGTTGGTATGTTCCCTATTCATATTTTGTGACTCTCAAAAGTGGCGTGACCTGCTGCTTGGAAGTAGGCCTGTAAGGGGTAGGCCCACGGCTCTCCATGGGCTTGCCGCTCGCGCCCGATGAATCAAACAGGGATAGGATATTTTCCACTTAGTCCCGTCGTGTTTCCACGGCGTTCGTCAAGCCCGATTAAACCCGCTAACTAACACAACTGGAAGTCGCAGCTCCCCTGCCGCCGGCGCTCGACGCTCCCGTCTCCGACTGCACTAGCGGTAAACACGAGCTAGCGTGATCTGCCCATGGATGTTCACGAACACGATTAAATGGGGACGGCTTGGCGGCGCCGTGAACAGCCGCCCCCAGTTACAGCCTGACTTGGAAGTGGTGGACTATTCCCATTGTTATAGCAGCTCAATGAGCAGGCCAAGCTCTCGATGGTCAGGAATGCCACATGGACCCTCTCCAACTTCTGTCGCGGGAAAAACCACATCCAAACTTTGAGCAGGTAAATTCTGGGCTGTTGTCACATTGATTCAACTTGCTGTAAATACTGATTCTTAGGATGATTTGGTTAATCTATTTGTGCCTTTCATTTTACTTCCCATTGTATTGGTTTTCGCGCTGGTTTTTGACAATTTACTTGTTTGTGGTTGCAGTATATCGTGAGGGGTGGTCGGTACCTCTTCCCGCTGCTCCCGGAGGCGTTCAAGGGCTTCAAGCAGATCGGATTCATCGGATGGGGCTCTCAGGTTTGGTGCCAACCCTACTCCCCTCAGTGCCACCTTTGCTATCTGAGTCCATTGTTTTTCCCTGTCGAGATTTAGCCTGTCCATCTACTTGCACCCCTTGATTGAGCAAACACATCACTGTGATCAATTGTAGTTGAAGGAAGCAATTCACATATTTGTTATGCTACTTGCGTTCAGCGCTTGCAAGTATGTGTTCTGTCCATAATAGAGTTCATGATGCCTTTGCAAAACCTGAGGGATTCTTTGGCTGAAGCAATAAGAGTTGATGCACTTCTAAGATTTTGTTCAAAGAAGTTTATGCTTCATGTATTACGCTGTTCATTTGGCCTCCTCTTTCTCGCGTACATATATACAATGCAGATCATTTGTTATCTTTGTTGCAATCTTGTGTGATTGACTCAATTTGAAGTTGTCTTGTGTTAACACAACTGTAGGATTACATGTGAGATTGTGAGTCGGCTGTGCCACTCACAATGGCGTGGTGCTTGGATCGAGGAGGCGGAGATACTAGGTAAAGCAAGAAGTAGAAGAGTGATTGTAAACGTATGTTTAACACGATTTGGTGCCAATTCCCTAGAAACAGAAATGTTGTTTCTAACTACACGAAGATAAAGTTTGTGGATCATTATTCTCATTTCCGTTAGTTAGCAATTTCAAGGATGACAATCTACAGAATTTGATCCACGGCTGAAAACAGATATATCCGTTATCACCAATGTATCTTATAGGGTATGGTTCCTTTTTTTTTTAATTATATGACCTCGGTGAAGCACTAAACCTATTTATTTGATTAACTTTGGCGATTGCCTGACTAAAATATACTCCCTAAATAGATAAATTCCATTTGTGCAAAAGAGGATGGATTTAGACATATGGCATGTCTAAATCCATCCTCTTTTGCATAAATATAAGTCATCTATTTTAGAACAGAGGTACTCCCGTGTGCATATTGCTTCCTTCCATATGCGTGACATGAATGGTTGAAATTTTGGTACTTATTTTATATTCACACGATGTTAAATTATATATGATATTGAAATGTACATCAACTGAGTTGGAGTCTTCATTTTTTTTTTGAAGAGTTTGTGACTACATTGTATATATCATATTTATTTATGAAAAAAATACCCGTAGCAACGCACGGGCATTCAACTAGTTTATTCAATTCGCAACAACGAATGGAGTAGATAAGCTCATGTTCATTCCATGGTACAGTACAAACAAATGGAAGCGGTACGTACGGCCATGGAGCACACGTACGTACGCGCGCCAATTCAATCCACAAACCCCAAGCTGAAATTTTTTTTTTTTGAACAAAACGGGCAATTTGCCTCATTTTATTTAAAAAAGCATAAGAGAATTGACCGGTTCATTTGCAGGGGAACCGGCCGAAAACCCGTACAAATGCACCAATGCCGTCATACGACCACATTAGGCACACCACCACAGCCAACCTGGCTACCCACACGAAACACCGACACACAGGAAGACCCTCGTCGAGGTTGCCACCGAGCGTCATCGTCATCACTCCTCCTCGAGCCAGCGACTCCGACTTCGCCAGCATCTTCCCAAACAGAGCCTCACAGATGGCGCCGAGCCCATGCCGGCCTATGCCACCAATTGGCCACACGCGCCAAGGAGAGACAGCTCCAACTCAGACAACGAGCTTCAAAAAGGGAAATATGTTGTTCTTGCGCCGACCGAGCACTCCACCAAGACCACCGGCGGCCGGTCATCGTTGCCGCCTGGACACGCTCCACCGCAGCTCCGACTCCACAGCAACACAGCGAAGCAGAAAACCCATCGGACACGCCGGGAAAACCAACTACCGAAGAACAGCCGCGACCCGACCTCAGCTCGAGGCGTCATCTTTGCCAAACTTCACCCTTGGACCTCGCGCCGCTGCCCGGCACCACGCCCCCTTCACCGAACCCCTGGCCGTAGGCGACTCCGAGACGATGCCCCCAAGAAGGTAAGAGACGCAGAAGCGCCTCCATCGTCCGATCCCGGATCTGAGGTTTCCCTCCGGAGTCAAGCCGCAGGGGAGGGAGAGCACACCGCCCGACAATGCTTCCAGGGAAGTCCGTGACACCCACGGGCGTCACCATTGCCGGCTCCGGCCAAACCAGAGCAAGGATTTCTCCCGATGTGCTCCGCCACCTACCACCTGAAACAGCCGCCAACAAGCCACCGCCACGCGCGCCGAAGCCCGCCGAACCACCAGTCCCTGCCGGAGACAGCGCCACACCTCCAGGCCGAGCAAGCCGGCGCAGCACAGAGCCGAAACAAGGACAAACCTTGTCGCAGCTTGAAGTGCAGCCCCGGGATCCCCGCCGCCGGCCAGCCCTCATCGCCGCCCCCACGGCCGAATCAGACTGCCCACCACCCCCAGCCGGGCGGAGACGAGCACCGCCACGGCCGGGCTCCAGGGCCGCCGCCCTGAGCACCACCGGCCTCCGCGCCGGCAGGCACGCATCCTCTCGCCGACGAGCCGGCCGACAGCGCCCCAGCCGCGTCGACCTTCCGCAGGCAGAGACCAGCAGAGAGAGCACACCCCCGCCGCCAGTTGTGTGGCAGCGGGGAGGCCGCCACCGCCGCCGCGGCACAGAGGCCGGCGGCGGCAGCGGCGGGAGAGGCGCGGGGGAGAACTGCTGGCGCGAGGAAGGGCCCCCCGGTGTCGCCTGGGTGCGACACGGGGGGGGGGGGGGGGGGGGGGTGGAGGAGGCCGCTGAGCGGCGGCGGAGGGCTTGGCGGCGGCGGCGGCGCGGAGGCGGAGCTG
The DNA here is from genome assembly GCA_947311845.1 of Poa pratensis. NCBI lineage: Eukaryota > Viridiplantae > Streptophyta > Magnoliopsida > Poales > Poaceae > Poa > Poa pratensis. The sequence goes on along the minus strand of CAMZMU010000107.1, from coordinate 96,308,841 downwards.
GGTCGCGGGAGCTAGGGTTGGGGCCAACCGTTGTGTCAACCCTGAATCTCAAATGGAATCGCTACTGGCTGACAAGAAGAAGACACGGCGTCGATCCCTCAATCAGATCACATGCCGGACACGGCGTAGACCGCGGCCACGATGAAGCCGGCGACGATGGCAGCCGACCCCTGGAGCGACGCGGCGCCGTTCCCTATGTCCGTCGTCGGCGTCGTCTTCGACCCTGCGTGTATCCAACAAGAGAACCCCCATAACACACACGTTCGTCAGTGCACTGTATGATTAAACGTATAAAAGCAGTATCGGATCAGTATTTCTTCATTGATTAATTAGTTACCTGCTCCGGCCGAGGGCGAGTTTGGCGTCTGCCCGGCCGCCGGCGACGTCGTCGGGGCGGATGCACAGTTGCTGACCGGCGGCGTCTTGACGTTGCACGCGTCGGGCAGGCCGAGCGCGCGGGTCTTGTTGACGTTGCCGATGCCGAGCGCGGCGGGGTCGCTGTTGAGCGCGACGCAGAGGCACTCCGGCTTGGAGCTCACCACGGTGGAGAGCGCCGAGCAGCAGGACTTGGACGGCGCCGTCTCGTTGCCCGTGATGTAGTTGAGGCACGGCGACATGGAGATGAGCGTCGTCGTGCACCCGCTCGTCGACGACTGCGCCGACGCGCCGCCGACCAGGATCGCCGCGACGAGTGCCATGGCCGCGGCCACGATGGGCACCGCTCTCGGACCCATTTCTTGCTCTGCTTTCTTTGACGTCAAACACCGTAAGGCTAGCTAGCTCTGGTGGATTGCTTCTCGTCTTCTCTCTAGATGCTTGTGGTCTGTGCTTGATTTGTGTGTGTCGTCGTGATCTGTGAAGGTTTTATAGGAGATGGTTTTGTGGTGGAGGGAGGAGGTGGCAGCGGCAGCGGCAGCAGCCAGCTGGAGGAAGACGTACGACTAGGCGAGGGTGGTTTAGGTTTGGTGATCTGAAACTTTCCTACCCTTGAAGTTGAGAAGGAAATTGTACTCCCTCCGTCCGCAAATAACTGTCTTATATTTGTCAAAAAATAGACGTATCTAGACTTCAAACATGTATAGATACATCCACTTTTGTGTAAATTTGAGACGCTTATTTTGGTACGGAGGGAGTAGTTTCCGTGCAGGAGCTGTTTTTTTTTTTTTTGAGATTTCCTGGTCTTTAGTACAGCAGTAGTATCAGAACCTACGCACAACGCACACCACACACACGCAACACCACACGCACGCCACCTGTGCGCAAGCTAGACCTAACCAGACTATACTAAGCTTGAGCCTTCGCGAGCCTAGATCTTCCGGGAAACCCTGCGGTGGTGGGCACACCACACTACCACTGTTGAACCGCGTAGGAATTGGCTCCACTGGTGAGGAAAACGTCCCAAAATTCGCTCCACGGGAGTCGAACCGGAGACGCGCTGGAAGGAGCCACCGCTCCCCAGCCACTCGCGCTACGCGCGGTCCTCGTGCAGGAGCTGTTAACGGCTCAGGTTTCAGACCATCCACTATTCAGCGACGCAATCTCTTGAAGTTTCAGTTCCTGAGACCAGGTGGGCAAGACCGTACGTTGATGTTTGGCCTCCGCAGGATTGTGCCGGTAGTTTCTTCTTAATAAAAATCCGCAGGGTTCCTCGCTCTGTTGGACTCGTTTTTTTTTAATGTTTGGCGTGCTTGAAGAGATTAGCAACGGTTTATGCGTGTGACCGGAACATGTGTTTTCTATGATCCAGAAGTACAGCAGTAACAATAGGTGTGCAACGGGGAAGGAAATTTGGATCTTTATTCTTGAATTGGTTGGAAAAGAACTGCTTCTAGAAATTTACACTTCCACGAGCCGTGACGAGCAAGTGTTTTGAATTTTAAGCTTTTGGAGCACAGAGGAACAACAGAATGGGTGTTTTTTACCCCGAATATTGGGACATTCAAGAAGAAAAGGTCGGAATAAAATGTCGTGTTGTTTTACTATGGAAGCTTTGACTGATCATGTTTTCAGTTAGGCTTCGGTAAAATATCTGAATAACGATTGGATCTTGTTTATTCACTACAGTGAAAGCATGTCTGCATGATGCAAGTCCTTAAAGAAAGCATGCAAACTGCTAAGAGTCCATCATTCGAACTATGTTTGGTGAGGCAACTCTTTTTTCTACTGCTAAGAAAACATATCCATTTCTTCCTCGTCGGTCAAAAGTTGTTAAGCAGTGGTGGGTTAGTTGCAGTGTGGAACTATTAGCTTGTTCTTGTGCAACAACCCCCGCGTCCTTTCTTCTCGCCTTCACCTTGCTGTTTGTTTCTATGAATCGCTGCAGCTTTTGTTTTTTCTCAAAAAATCTTACAAATGCTAAAATGTCTTTTTTGTTGTTGCTAAATCCAGTAATCTGATTGAAAATCCGTTAAATCTGGCAGTCATGGTAAAAAAAAAACTCAAACTAGGGGATAAAAACTAGAATTAGTCACGGCAGTACAAACTCATGATCCGGTATCCCTCCCAAGATGGTGCGGTCATCATCCCGTCGACGCCCGCTTGTTCACGTGCGACCACCATACCGACGCTGCTCGCTCCAAACTAGTCGGACACCTCTCCCCCTACCCCAGCCCCTTGGTTCAGTGACGGAACCCACCAGGTTGTGCCGAGAGCATTGATTCGCAGCTGCGCAACTCGCCTGCACACGTGGAGAAGCAGTTTGCTCGTGTTTGGTTGCCTGTATGAGCTCTTGGACCAGCCTAGCATGCTCCTCAAATCACACTTGGGTCAGGCCTGCCAGGAATGGCCGAATCGGCCGTTTTTGTAGAGCCAGGCCGGGTGGAGCGCAACGTGGCCAAAACTGCTCACTCGCCTGCACACGTGGAGAAGCGCAGGAGACACGCCATAACCCCTCCCACCACTTTGTCCCTCACTTTCACCGCCTTCTTTCTCACGTCTTATCAGTTCTAGTTCTCACCGCCCCAAAAACCCCAATGGCCGCTGCACCTCCTCCTCCTCCACCGCCAGGTCTAGATCCCGCCGGCCAACTTGGACCCCGGGCGTCCGTGTCGACCACGCGCGTCGTGGCGGACTTTGAGAAGGGGCTAAAGGGGGAAGCTCGCATCGCGGCGACGCAGATTGACCCGGCGCTGCTGCCGTCTCTCAATCGGGATTCACCGATTTTGCATCAGCCAAGCGCGGCGGCGATGGAGGCAGCGGAGGCGCGGAGAATGGCGACAGTGGTGACACGCCGCCAGGCACCGACGATGGTGGCGGAAGCAGCCCGCCGCTTGGTCTCCCGCCGGGATTCGGTCCTCTTCCACTGTAGGTCCGTGCGAATCAGTACCCGCTGCCCGGATTTGCGGCTGCAGCTGCACCTCCTCCTCCACCACCGCCACCACCCATCGCCACAGGACCGTCAAGGCCACCTCCTCCTCTGCCCAACGAAGCTGGACCGTCAAGGCCTCCCCCTCCACCGACATCCAAGATTGCCTGCGTCGCACTCCTCATCTGATTAGGGTTTATTGCTTAGTTAGACTCTGTTGATCTATTTCATGTACATATTAGGGTGATTTTTGCTCGTAGACGTGCGGATTATTTGCTCGTAGATCTATTTCATGCATGCACAGTTAGTTGTATGCACATTTGCTTTGATCTATGGCAAGTAATGTACGTTGCACATTCTGCAAATTTTCGGTTCAAAAGACGTTTTATTTCAGGGTACAGAAAAATACAAATATGTGGTTGTATAAAGTAGTAAAAAATGAGTAGAGATTTCTGGCACACGAGTTCCAGTACTCCCGCTACTTTAAAAAATTCAAACAATATAATTAAATGTTTCAAAAAAATCTGAAAAAAGCATGCACATTCTCGATGATGTATCCTATAGACGTGCAAAATTACAATGTAAAATATTTTATATTCCAACCTACATGAAAATGACAAATTTATATATCTGATTACAGTTAACAATGCGTAGTTTCAATATTTTTGTGTAGAGTATAATATAAAGACTTTTGCATTGAGATTTATCACGCTTGTAGTATACATCATTGGGAACACGCATGATTTTTTTCAGATTTGTTGAAACATTTAAATATTTTTTAATATTTTAAAACAGAGGGATCACTGGAGCTCGGGAGCAAGAACCACTTTCCATAAAAAAAACATATTTGTCTTGAATTTCTCTTTTTTGTGTAGCCTAAAATATAGCTTATTTCTAAACGAAGTTTGGTGTGTACGTAGAGAATATGTATATTTAGCCGTATACATTTTTTCAGAATTTTTCGAAACAGGAAAATTCGATTTTTTTTTGGAAAAGAATATCACTGGTACCCATGTGACAAAACAATTTTTCGCAATTAAGATAGCAATATCCCACACACTCCAGATTTAATTTTAGCTGTATTTGCTAATTATCCACAACGACAAGATATGCAATGAATGCATGAGGATGGTGATAGATGTAAAGGTGTACGTTCCTTCGATGAGATGATAACTACGATTTGGGTGGCGTCGACCTTGACGATCCGACTACAAACATGCGAGGACGTTGCCCCTTAGTAATTGCTACACCAACTTCGGGAGTTTATTGATAGCGCCGTAGCACAGTCGACCCAACCAATCAGATCTAACTTCTGCAATCAATCGAGAACAAGGAAGAACATAGAATTGGCAATCTGGATATTGCGAATATAGATGCATGATTATATTTGAAAGTGGAGTTCCGATAGCGGTCTTAATCTGGTCGATCTGACACAGACAAAGTACGACGAAGTTGCAACGACGGCTAACTTTTAACTAAACAAAACCAAACCCTAAAACGACGACCTAAGGTTGTATTTATAGGGAGACAAAGGGGAATTTTGTGTAGCCTTGGAAAAGGAGCCCGATATCCATCCTAAGTCGGTTTCCCTATCAATACAGACTCTAAAAACAGCCTATGAAAAGATATTTCGGAAATACATCGGCCTGACCCAAAAACAGAGGTCCCACATCACCACATATCACGATGAACGAAAATATGAAGTGTGATCTCGGAATATTTCGTCCAAGTCTTCATGCATTAATACAGGTGCTTCAAAGTCCTGAAATCTCCACTTGTAGCGTCATCTCTAATCCTCGCATGCTTGCTTCCATCTCCATGAACGATCATGCTCCAATTCTTCTCCTTCTCCTTCTCGATAGGTCCATTAATCCTAAGTGTAACCAACACATCTATTTTAGGCAGTAGCATATTCTCATGTATATTTGGAAGAGTTCCAAGAAAAGAAAGTACCTGTTAATTTAGTTGACGAGCACGAGCTCGAGTAATAGGTCCTTATATAGCAGTAGGACTAACGGTTTTAACTGTAGGTGGGATGTCCTCATCAGATTGCATATATGAGTTTTATGCAATTTTTTAACAAAATAGACCTATAATAACATGATATGATGGTGGTACCACGACAACGCCTTTTGGTTGCCATGGCAACAGAGTTGGTCTCAAGTGTGGGTATGTGCAGTCCTGCGGGGTGGCCGTGAGTATTCCCGGTTACCGGGGATCCCACGTGTCCAGGCACACCAACGAAGTTGTTGCAACTAACAAGAACCCATCGGTACATACATAAAACATCTGATACAACACATACATTTTGACGAATACGCATATACAACTATGTCATCGGATCAATGATGTCGTGCAAGGGATTTACCTGAAAGTGCTACCTTTGGAGCGTGGTCGCGAGGCGGTTCGGGTTCGTGAGTCACCATCGTCGGTACTAGTTCCGTGACGTAGTCCTTTGGTAGTCGACGGTCTTGCCTCGAGTCTACGACATTGGTAGTCGGTCTTGGCGATGGAGTTGATGTGGCGGCATGGAACGAGCACAGAGCGGTGGCGGAGCATCTTGGTTCTCATTATACAAAGGTCAAATTCATGAAATGTGATATGATGCATGATGTCATGATTATGTAAAAAATAAAATAGCAAGCAATATCTAATATATGGTAATCCCCCGGATGTTACATAAGGTGAGTTGAGGATATCGAGTTTCACCATTCTTGATGAGGTCCCACACAATCTGGAGAATATGAGAATCAACACCACAAATGAGTACCCAAGATCTCCACCACCATACATAAATTTATTCAGTTCTGTTCACAACCCAAAGAATATCAAATTACATACACAATTCAAACCACTAGCAGACAAATACTAATACCTATCTGCGTATAAATCTCCAACTAAACAAACATCAAAACACATACACATACATACTAATCAGCGCGTACGGCAATAACGGTGCTTGCTGAGCTTAACTCAAATCCGATCAACCCAGCATGGCCCCAACGACGGCAAGCATCACGGACACACCAGCGCTGGCCCTCCAGGCAGAGCTAGGCACCACCTGCGGTCTCGTCTGCCCCTGGCTGCTGCTCGGCTGCGTCGCCACGGTGGGCTCTGCCGTCGGAGCCGGCAACTCCGGTGCCATTGGCGCTGTAAATTTGTCACAATGCATACCGTGCTTCATCAGTGAGAATTAATGGCGGCAGAGACGAGCATATATATAGAAGGTTAATAAGCCAAATGAGATTCTTACGCAGCGGGGGCATGGCAGGAGAGACTGCGACGGGGCCTGGAGCTGGGAGCTGAGCCGACGTATCTGCAGACCAAATTTCATATCAGTACACGGTTACAGTGTTTGAGACTTCTTTCAAAACACTAGGAAATCCCCGGCCGTGTTCTGGAACAGGGTTGGACTGAAAGAAGGCACCTTTGCACTGAAGCGGGACGGACATGGAGTTGCAGGCCTTGGGCAGCGTGATGGCGAGTGTCCGGTTGATCGGCAGGCCGAGCGGCACGTTGCCGGTGAGGATGAGACAGGCACAGCTCGTGCTCGCGTTCACAACCGCCGCAAAGGACCGGCAGCAGTCCGCCGTCGGCGACCCACCGCCGTTGGTGCTGCTTGTGATGTAGCCCAGGCACGGCGTGAAGTGGTCACCAGCGACGCCGCGCACGACGTCGCAACCGCCTGCCCGGACACCGGCGCCGGCACCGACGCGGCCAGCGCCAGCAGCACGGTCGCGGCCACGGCGAACATCCCGATGTCCATGGTGGTCTCTGTTGCTGCCTGTCTGGAACGGCACGTCTCACGACTTTGCACAAGCACGCACGATTTTTTGGAGGGGAAGAATAGGGTGGATGGATTGGTGAGCCTGAAATGCATCGTCGTTGCGTGCGTTTATATAGTGTTGGAATTGGTGTCATGTTTTAGTTACGGTAGGTATTGGTGTCATGTTGGTTCATCAGAGGTTGGTTTGTGGCGGTGTAGCTACCATAACTGACATTTCTTACAGAATCTTCTTTCCAGGGTGTTGACGTGTATGTGGGTGAATCCTCGATCCGGTGGGAAGAATCATCCATGGCCACTAATTAGGTTCGGTGTGTGGGTCTTTAGCGGCGGATCGTGGTGGCTTCTTCGTGGGTAGTGACAGTTTCAGCATGACATAGGCACAGGGCGGCCTATGGGCTACGGGTGCAAAATGCGGTTGAAGTTCATAGTAAAGGGTGGGGCTGCAGCATGTCGTTGGCCAGCTCAGGCTACAGGAGGTTCCAACATATCTGGGAGAAATCCTAGTTCCGGCCTTCGTCGGAATCGGTGACGGTGATGCCCGTCGGCGTCACTGACTTTCTTGAAGGCGTCGTTGTGGAACTGTGTTCCTCCTTCTCCCGTGGTCAGATTCTGGAGGGAAACCTCAGATCCTAGTGATTGGGCGATGCAGGCGTTGTTGCGTCTTTCTCTTCCTTAGGGCATTGTCTCGGAGAAGGATACATCTAGGGGATCAATGAAGGAGGGTTTGTTGCCGCGCAACTGTCCTAGGGCGTTGCGTGCAGTTTGGCAACAATGATGTGTTTGGGTCACGTCTTGGGCTTCGGTAGTCAGTTTTTCGGCATGTTCGATGGGTTCTCTCGTGCTTCAGTGTGTAGCCGTGGAGTCGGAGTTGTGGTGGAGCGTGTCTAGGCGGTGGCGACTACCAGCAACCAGTGGCTTTTGCCGAGGTCTCGGTCGGTGCAAGCCCAGCATTCTTGCAAAGCTCGTCGTCAAAGTCAAGTTGTCTCTCGTTGACGCGTGTGGTTGATTGTTGGCATGGGCCGACATGGTTTCCGACGTTGTTTGCGGCAAGGCTTCGTCGGTGATCGTCGAAGGTGAAGTCAGAGTCACTTGCTCGAGGAGAAGTGATGACGATGACGCTGGATGGCAACCGCGACAGCGGTATTTCTTCTTCGCGACGTGTGGGCTTCGTGTGGGTGGCCAGATCGGCCGGTGGTATCCAATGTGGTCGTGTTTTATGACGACATTGGTGTATATATATATCTTTTTTGGCCGGTTCCCCTTAATGAACTGGTCAATTTTCTTCTTCTTAAGAATAAAAATGGCAAAAAAATATAGTTAGAACATAAATATGGTTTTTTTTGCGAAACAGAGTACAACGCAGGCGCTCATATACACGCGCACACACTCACCCCTATGAACGCACGCACGCACACCCTAACCCTATGAGCACCTCCGAGAGACCGAGTTGGCGGGTCGAGTCTTGAGATTGACGAAGTCACCACGGGCGCCTCGCTCGACAGGAACGTCGCCTCCCACTGAAGAATATTCCGCCTTAAATGAGAAACACCATCGTCAAATCTGGAGTTTGAACTCTGATGGCTGGGGTACAACCACCCTCATAACCATCTTGCCACAGTCAAGTTCTCACATAAATATGGTTTTGATCTTCAGTTCAAGTCTTGACTAACCAGTAATGTCATTTGTTCAAGATAGTTTATATTTATAATACTAATATTTAGTATTAACACCATCCGTATTTATAATTTGGGAAAGAAGCTGAAAAAATCATAATATGGAAGGATTATAGAGAAGACCTCAAACGTCAAATTATTAATTTGTTGGAACACGTCACCCCCCCCCCCCCCCCCACACATTTCAGGAATATACCTGATTTCACATACTCAAATAATTATGCTACCCCCGTGTGTGCATGTATCTTTTGTAATGATGAATCCCCAAATAATCTACCTCTATCCACTTCATATATTTCCTTATCATCCAACATAATACTAGTTGAGTAGTTGTATTTTCCTCGACAACAAAAACATGATCTAGCCATCCCATGTAGCCTAGTTCCACACATACTCAACACAGGATGGTCAACGAGACCAAAGCATTTGGTGACGAACCCTTCCTACCGGATGATCTCAACACTTTGGAAAGAACAATTAAAACTGGTTGTTAATAATGGTTGTTAACACTGGTACAACCACCCTCTGTTCTCATCTACAGCATGACAGGCATCAGTATTTTTTTTTTCAGGGGAACGCATCAGTATATAAACACGCGCAGTTAACCAACAATGCATTCCAACCTCACCAATACCGCAATCCATACTCTTCCCTCCAAAAACACGTACGAGCACTACCGACACGTGGCAGGCAAAGATCGATGGACCCCAAGCAGCTCGCCCTGGCCGCGGCCGCGCTAGTGGTACTGGCCCTGTTCCCGCCGGCGCCGGTGTCCGGGCAGGCGGTTGCGACGTCGTGCACGGCGTCGCTCATCACCAGCTTCACGCCGTGCCTCGGGTACATCACCAACAGCACCAACGGCGGGGGGTCGTCGCCGACGGCAGACTGCTGCCGGTGCCTGGCGGCGATTGTGAACACGAGCATGAGCTGCGCCTGCCTCATCCTCACCGGCAACGTGCCGCTCGGTCTGCCGATTAACCATACACTCGCCGTCACGCTGCCCAAGGCCTGCAACTCCATGTCCGTCCCGCTTCAGTGCAAAGGTGCCTTCTTCAGTCCAACACCGTTTCAGATCGACACGGCCAGGAATTTTCTTGGTGTTTTGAGAGATTCAAGACCTGTGATAAGCATACTAATGTGAGATTTGGTCTGCAGATACGTCGGCTCAGCTCCCAGCTCCAGGCCCCGTCGCAGTCTCTCCTGCCATGCCCCCGCTGTGTAAGAATCTCCTCTGGCTTATTAGCCCTTGTGTACATGCTCGTTTCTGTAGCCATTAATTCTCACTGATGAAGCGTTGTGGATTCTGTCAAATTTGCAGCGCCAATAACGCCGGAGGTGCCGGCTCCGACGCCCGAGCCCACAGTGACGACACCCAGCAGCCCGACGTCGTGCACGGCGTCGCTCATCACCAGCTTCACGCCATGCCTCGGGTACATCACCAACAGCACCAACGGCGGGGGGTCGTCGCCGACGGCAGACTGCTGCCGGCGCCTGGCGGCGATTGTGAACACGAGCACGAGCTGCGCCTGCCTCATCCTCACCGGCAACGTGCCGCTCGGTCTGCCGATTAACCATACACGCGCCGTCACGCTGCCCAAGGCCTGCAACTCCATGTCCGTCCCGCTTCAGTGCAAAGGTGCCTTCTTGAGTCCAACACCGTTTCAGATCGACACGGCCAGGAATTTTCTTGGTGTTTTGAGAGATTCAAGACCTGTGATAAGCATACTAATGTGAGATTTGGTCTGCAGATACGTCGGCTCAGCTCCCAGCTCCAGGCCCCGTCGCAGTCTCTCCTGCCATGCCCCGCTGCGTAAGAATCTCCTCTGGCTTATTAGCCCTTGTGTACATGCTTGTTTCTGTAGCCATTAATTCTCACTGATGAAGCGTTGTGGATTCTGTCAAATTTGCAGCGCCAATGACGCCGGAGGTGCCGGCTCCGACGGCCGAGCCCACAGTGACGACACCCAGCAGCCCGACGTCGTGCACGGCGTCGCTCATCACCAGCTTCACGCCGTGCCTCGGGTACATCACCAACAGCACCAACGGCGGGGGGTCGTCGCCGACGGCAGACTGCTGCCGGTCCCTGGCGGCGGTTGTGAACACGAGCAAGAGCTGCGCCTGCCTCATCCTCACCGGCAACGTGCCGCTCGGTCTGCCGATTAACCATACACTCGCCGTCGCGCTGCCCAAGGCCTGCAACTCCATGTCCGTCCCGCTTCAGTGTAAAGGTGCCTTCTTCAGTCCAACCCCGTTTTAGATCGAACTCGGCCAGAAATTTTCCGATTAACCCGAAATTTTGTCTGCAGATACGTCGGCGCAGCTCCCAGCTCCGGGCCCTGTCGCAGTCTCTCCTGCCATGCCCCCGCTGCGTAAGAATCTCCTCTGGCTTATTAGCCTTGTGTACATGCTCGTTTCTGTAGCCATTAATTCTCACTGATGAAGCGTTGTGGATTCTGTCAAATTTGCAGCGCCAATGACGCCGGAGGTGCCGGCTCCGACGGCCGAGCCCACAGAGGTGGTGCCCAGCTCTGCCTGGAGGAGCAGCGCAGGTGTGTCCGTGTTGTTTGCTGTCGCTGGATCCATGCTGGTTTGAGCTGAGGAAGTGAGGAAGTTGCTGTAATTGGTTTTGATTATGTACTAGTCATCTCGGCGCGGCGATACGCCGCACCCGTTGTAATTAAAAACGCTGAAATCCATGGGAATTTATCGTTTAGGGTATGAGTGTTAAATATTATGATGTCAAGTACTACAACATATAGTTTGTAGTGATGAAGATTGTAAGACACAAATGGACTTACATTGATAGGAAGCAAGACTTGCTCCACCAATACAGAGGTATGTATAAATACCTTCATCATTGCACATTTACAACTATACTCTGAATTTTCATGTGATGCATCAGTGGAACTTGGTGGCAGCACTTTAATTCGTAGTACACTTGGTATGCTTCTGACAGTGGAGCACCACAGAGAACATCTATATGTAGTGATGCTTCTGCCGACATCAACTACGTTGTCATCTGTCATAGTCCTGTGAGTTTTCACAAAACCAAAAGATGCAAGTATATACTCAACTACTGGTATAGAACACAAGTTGCACGACATCCTTTTATTGTGAGGCTAGTGTCTGAGTGATGACACCTCCTACAAAACCATACTCTGGTGTCCATTTTAGAAGCTGCACTTCATTGCTGTCTATCTAGGCTGCATTTGCTCTGACAGTACCGCATGCAGAGGCATAAAAGGATGCTCTTCCACAAAGTAAAGCAGAAATGCATCATCAGTTAACATTTTCACTCGCACACGAACGTTCACATGCTCTGCAACAAATATACATACATGTCGTAGATCTGCAAAGTAAGTACCAGGTCTAGGTTGCAGTATGACCGCTAAACAGAACTTCTGCAAAGCTGTAACATCAAACATTCTAGTGAAGTATAAGACTCGGCCGGTGTGACTATATGGTTGATAGATGCTGTAATAGCATTAGCTTCATATTTGCCCCTTCTTGTCACTATGAACATACTGAACAGAAGCTTATATTTGTGGACAAACAGAGCTGAACTTAAATATAATCTGTCTTGAGGACGTTTACAATCAGCTCATTTGGTATTAGAATCCCTTTCTGACAGCGCACAATACAGACAAAGGAAATAAGTCATCCATGTCTCTAGACTCTTTTTCAATATACTCTAAAACACAGTATGCAGACAATACTTGTTCAATAATTGAGCTTGACCACATGTGTATAGGTACATATTTAATAATCAGACATGAAACTGTAACTGTTCGTGAATGGACCAATGTATCTCTGATTAAGAATCGATAAGTGCAGTTTGTGATCGAGATAACCCCAGAGTGTTCTCTAATTCTTTAGCTCGTAGTGCCTCTTCATGATAGGGAAAAGATACAACAATTTTTTCATCTGTAGATCGGTAAACGTTAATACCTCTGGAAATTGCCAGCCTTTCTTTTATAGCATGAATTACAGTATCAGCTGGAAGCAGATCAGAGTGTGAAACAGGTTCAATTGCATAAGTGTAGTGTAAACGTGCGCATGCCCGTGAATTTTGCTGTATGTCTGCTAGAAATATTTCTTTAATTGTTGCAGAATTGTCCAGGGTATCCATCTCAAGTAGGTACATACATATAATTGTAGATGAGAGGAAATTTGGAAAGTAACAAATTGAAAAGAAGAAATAAAAATATGAGAAGCAGTAGTCATCAGAAAATCTAATAATTACTGTACTGATTACATGTTTACCTGATAGTAGTAATGGCGAGCAAGTAGAGGAAAACCTACGGAATAGATTTCTAAGAAGAGTAATCAGTGGTCACATGAAAGTATTGCTAAATGACCCCAACCCAATCCCGACAGATGTTCCTTTCCTCCAAGCAATAAGAGCACTAATTGCACCTGCTGAATAAACAAATCAAACAATTCAATACCATCCCATCAAAGTATAAACATGGTAGGAGAGAAAATTATGTTGTGGAAGGATCCGAGGCAGGGCACCTTCTTGACGGACACAGGACAAAGAGAATTCCTTAGAATAGATACAACAACCTAGCTAGATGATACTTTCGAATCGAGTAAAAATATTTCATCTGTTTTATTTAACAAATAAAACTAAATATCAACTAATTACAGTTGAGGCCCCCTTTTGTTACAACTGGATGGACGAACCAAACAAATATAAGGCAGGAAAATATGTGTGATAATTATTTAGGTAAAAAACACATGCACATATACATAAAAACCTTGAGTTCTATAAGATTATAACATTGAGAAGAACCACTGGCTACAACCCAATGTGAAAAACTTACCAAGCGATGCAGTAGAAGCAGGCAACTCAAATGGTAGACCTAAGTTGTCTACATATGAGGCCATTTAGAAACGACTGAATGGGACATTGACTGGAACTTCGGGATATCTTGTATTACCTGAAAGACAAAGCCTAATGAAGTAACTTTGAATGTACATATCAGAGTTACTGCACAGAATTATCACAAAAAAACATTTAGTTGCTGGAAATCTGAATATGAATAGAACTATCCTTGAGAAGTAACTTTGACGTGACTTAGATGAATATAGAAAAGTAACCTCATGAAACTCTGACAGGTTTCTACCTAAAATGATCGCATGAAGAATATTTAGCTTGGAGAAAACATGAAACATACCTACCATAATCCAAAAAAAAGATGCAATTTATTCTAATCTCTAATGGAAATTTTAAAACATCTTTGACGTAGTAACCTCTTATGTAAGCCACTGAAAGCCCTGAATTATACTATAGGATATACAGTGGAGCAAATAATTGGTGCGTGGAACAATTGGTGTGAAGCCAAAGGACATGATGCAGCAACCACACCCGACTGGATAAAAGAGAATAAATCAACAACTGAAGTAACCAGTAACCACTGTAAACACAAGAAGAATGAATGCGCAACCAATAATTAGACATTTGGTTACTTCTCCTAGAAGGAGGATGTGGCTCTAGCATTGTTGTAAGTCGACAATTGTATTAGTTTGACCATTGCTATTTCAAGTAAGATAACATAACACAATTTTCATGAGCATGTAAAGATGGCAAAACATTAAATCTGAAAGGGCAAGCAGTCAATTTAGAATGCATCTTATGGTAGCTACTGTGAAAGATAGCATATGCTGATAAGAGGTAGAATGCTAGCTACTATATAGAACGAAAATTGTAGGTAACATATAAAATCCAAGTGAAATACAAAGTTGCATTAACAATAAAATAAATATGCATCTCTATTTCCATGTGCAAACGGATCCACCATGAGCGGCACGTGTTTGTTTCAGGGAAAATTATAAACACATATGGTAAACAAAATTTTTGCAGCTAAATTGGGCAAGATACGGTACAACATGTGGAATTAAGGTGAAAAAAAGAGTGGTTATCTGTTAATGATATCCTAGTGCCACAAATTTTCCATTTAGTTGTAATTAACCTAATTCTAATTAGTATAATTTAAATTTTCCATCAGGTTACAAACAATGACATTTCCCACTAATTCAACGTCACCTGCATTCTGTATTTATGGCTCCACCATACCTATCATTTACTATCAGCTAGAAGTAAAATATACATGCTGAATTTGCAGTGAAGCAAAGACTTGAGACTACGGGCGAAAAAACAAAATTAATACGCACGGCTGCTACATTAGCCTCTCTATTGTTTGGGTTGCAACTAATAATCAGATAGATTAGTCATCACAACATATTTTAGCATGGTTCAGAAGTTTGCTTTGATTAACTTTGAAGAACTGGGAGCGAAGCTTCTGCTTGTGATTTCACAATGTAATTTGAAAACACAATGGATGTTAAACTATTGAAACCTGTCGTGCTCGAGAGGGATTTCATCAAAAGAATTTGTGATACCCACATCATAAGAAATAGTCCAAAGGGTCATTTAATCAGATAGCTCCTGGTAAATACATGACAATACCTGAAGTTTTGGTCAAAGAGCTTCAAGGGGCCTTTCATGGTTGATGGCACTTCACCTTGCTGTGGAAAACAAACAGTGAAACAAATTGTTATAATGACATTTTTTGAATGGTAGATGTCACAAATTAGCTTCTCATAATGAAGTCTCACCTTTCCTAAAGCCCTCAATCAGCAGAGTCAAAGAAAGCTTCTTCATGGTCCTGATATTTCCGTCTCTTCGGTTAAAATACTTAATTGTACACCTGGTGTTTCTTTCTATAAAGATTACAAACTTTAGTTTGGAAGTACAAATAAAGACATTATAAGACAATGGCATTGACCTTAGATCTAAGTGGTGACTAATCGGATCCTGCCGTCAGTGGTCAGAAGGCAAGAGAACATCAGTGGCACCTTCTCCATCAAGCTAGTTATACACATGGTAATAGATTCAATATTGGGTTGACCACATGAGCAGTACATTGTCATCTCCCAAAAAAAAGAGGGAAATTACCTTTTTTCAGGGGAAGGTTCATATGTATTACTCAATCTCGGACATACAGGATCGCTCACAGCTGAGTTTAGCAATAGCCAAAGAAACCAGCTCCACCCACAGGTTACATGAGGCAGAACGTCTGGCCAACTGAGCCAGCTTATGAGCAACAGAGATAGAGAGCAACCAGGTAAGCTGGAGAGAGCGGCGGAAGTGTTCTTGTACACGCTCCAAAGGCGAGATTGGTTGGTGAATTTGTCTGCAGACGCACGAACAACGGCATCGCAATCAGATTCCAGGGTCTTTAGGTTCAGCTTCAGGTCAATAGCCAGCTGCAAACCGGCGAGGATAGATAGCAGCGCGGATGGAACCGCTGTGTTCGTGCGCCACCGCGCCAATCGACGCAGCTCCCGTCGATTGGAGGAAGCGCGAGACCTGTGAGGGCAGCGGCAGCGCTGGGCCTCGCCCAGGGCGGCAGCGGGGCGAGACCTCGCAGGTCGGGCGGCAGGTCTGCTCTGGCGGGGTCCCAAGGCCAGGCGACGGGGGCGCGGGACCTCTCAGGGCAGCGGTGGCGCCACTCACGGCGATGGATCGAGGAGAGGGGAGAGGAGCAGACCGGATCGGCCGGAGAAGGAGGGTTGTGGCCCCATAAAGAGGCAGGGGAGGAAGCTCACCTGGTCGTCAGCATATGGTTGGATTTGGCGGCGGCTCGTGCTCGCTGAGGGCGCGGATGGCGGCAGCGTGAACGGCTGCCGTGCAGCTCGTCCTCCGCGCCGGCGGTGGAGGCGGAGGCCCCGAAGCCGACCTCCTCCTGCCTTCCGTGCTCGCGCCGACCCAGCCGCTCCGGCCATGGCGCGTCGCCGCCGGCCTGGTCTCCCCTGCTTGCGCCTCTGTGCCGTCTGCCCCGGCCTCCTCCGCCTCGACGACCGGCGTCGCCCTGCTCGACCGCCTCCTTTCTTCCCCAACGCCGCCCCGTCACCTCCGTTCGCCGTCCCAGCCCGGATCTGCGCCGTCGCGCACGCTGGAGCGGGAGAGGAGAAAGGGGAGTTGTGTGTGTTTTTGCAGTGAGACCCCTGATTTTCCCTGAATTTGCAGATAGGTCCTTCGTAGCGGGAAGATGTGGAATGCGGAGCTATTTCTCGACTTGCGAGGGGTGTTTTTGTGAAATTGTGGCGTTCTCGCTTCTGATTGGTAGAAAGTCCGGAGCTACAGTGTTCCGGAGGATTGAGGCAATCTGGGCCGTCCGTCGCAAGGATCGGACGGCCATTGTTCAAAGGGCGACGTGGATGGCGAAATTGAGGGTGAATCTGTTGTACTTTCATATATAGTAGAGATTTTTGTGCGCTTTGTGAACGTAGCAATATTATGTTTGTTTTAAGTTGGATACATATGAATAAATACATTTTTTTAAAAGTCTAGTTACATTTCTTTATGAAGGGCCACATTTTATTCAAAATCCATATCAAAAAATGGATGATAGCTCGCTTGGCCCGTCAGATGCAACTTTGTAAATACTCGTATATCATTATCTCCTTCAATGTATAAGTTGTAAAAAAATTGTTCAAGCGACGTAAAGCTCCCGTGATTTCTTTTTGGAAACTATAATAAAATGGGAAATCCCCCATTTCTCTTAACCCCCCCCCCCCCCCCCCTAAATGGTGCGGTTGAATACAAGTTTGTGGCTGGTAGGAGTCGATCGATAGATTTTTGGCAAGAAATTGGTCACCTCCCATATCGTCATGACATTCCGACCCTTGCAGCATACCTCCCACCCGTCCAGCAATATATTTTTTGCACTATCGGAGCATCATTGTAGCATTTCTCCCCTTGGCGAGCCAAAATTGTGAAAAATGTCGCAACATTGGCAAAACACCAATGCAGCAAAAAAAGACGAGCATGGAACAAAAAGCCCAATGGTCACAACAACTCCACTTCGCATCAAACTCTACAAGAAAAGGTCAAACCGTGTATGTAGCATGGAATACCGACGTTTGCATCACGTCACGGAATTTTATGCAGAGCACTGAAGCAACATTTGCGGCGGACGCCCAAAATTGTTGCAACATATCGCTCGTCTGTTTGCAACAAAAACCATACAAATTTGTAGCATGTTGGGTTAGCATATGCAGCACCGGAAAATCGCAAAATTACTAACCTCGTACCACCATCCATGGCAGCCCTGATTTTAGCCATTTGACCTCGTCGGCCGTGAATCCAACTTGCTGGAGCTGGCGCTAGATCTGGCTTGACATCTCAAATCTGGACCTCCATATTGTGATTCCTTTCATGGTTGGTTAGGGTTGTCAGAGGAAAAAACTTTTGGTTCGCTGGAGTGTGTGGAGGAGGAGCTCGCGCCGGTGAGCTATGAAGTTGCTCGCACGCGGAGAAGGCAGGATGCAGGATACGCATGAGAGAGAAATCACGGTCATCTCGCACATGAAGGAAGGGAGGCATGAGCCACATAAGAGCCACTTGGCCGATCAACTCGTCCGATGGCCGGTTGAATTTATCATTGTCCATAAATTTCACATTGCTATGCTTTTCTTTCACTTTTCATATGAACCCAAGATGCCTTTCAAGGACCTTTGTGTCTAAGGTGTCTGATATTTACAAAATGGTGAATCAACTTGGAATGAGCAAAACTAATTGTGTGTTTTCTAAAATATCACCTGACCCTACCAAATTCTGGCAAAATTCCACATCGAAACATGGCTGATGGCACGTTAGGCCTTCAGATGCAACTTTGAGACCGTTGCCTATATGGGCTCGTTTTAGAGCCCCCCTACGGACGCTTTTGTCGGAAATCAGGCAGGAAGATCAATTTTGCAGTTCATTTTTGTGGGAGATCTGCTGTCATTGATTCCTCCGCGCGGTGGCACTGTCAGGCGCCCACTGATCGGAGACGAGGAGGAGGTGGTCGCCGTCCCTGACGAGCCTCACGTCCTCGACCTCAGCCCCGTCGCCCGTCACCACCCTCGTCGGCGCGAATCCGAACCTGTTCCCGCCGAGCTCGAGCAGCTGCCGCATCGTCTCCGGCACGAACACCAGCAGCCTCCTCTCGCCCCCTCTCTGCTCAGGACAGGAGATGGTCACCCTGATGTGCGATCTCTCGCCCCTCTCGCTGTGGTTGTGGTGGAAACTCCGCCCGGCGCCGCCGCCACCATCGTGCCGGTTCCCGTGAAATGACGAGGAGATGACGCCGAAGAGGGAGTTCCGGAAACTGGTCATACGCTGCGGCGTGCTGCGCGCCGACGAGGAGTACGAGTTACGGCTGCCTTGCCGCGTCGTAGACGGCGAAGACCCGGCGCTGCCGCTGGGCGGCAGGCCGCCCCTCGCCATCGACGCGCTCCTGAACTTCGTGACCAGCGGAGTCGACGCCGCCGAGAGCTTCGGGTCCCCGCGCGCTCCCTGGTCCTGCTGCTCGTGCGACGCGAACAGCTGCTGTATGTCGGTGTGGCCGTGCCGGTCGGCCAAGGCCCTCGGCGTCACCCCGCGGCCGTCCTCCCTGTCGGTGTCGGCGCCGTGCTCCAGTAGGGTCCTGACCATCCGGACGTTGCCGTCCTGGACGGCGCGGTGCAGCGCGGTCGTGCCGTCGCTGCAGCACGCGGCGGTCACGTCCCCACCGCACCGGACGATCTCCTCGAGCAGCGCGGCGTCGTCCTCCTCCACAGCGACGCGCGCGTACATGGCAGCGTCGCCCGTCGACAGTTCAGCGCCGGCCTCGGTCAGCAGCAGCGCCGCGGGCTTGTGCCTCCTGCTCAAGGCTTCCCACAAAGGCACTCTTCCTTCCGGGTCTGCACGTCAATACCAACAAACATCCACACTTCAACTTTCAAATCCAAAAATTGTTCTAGGAAATTCTAAAAACGGTGAAAATTATTAGAAATTGAAAATAATCATGTGACTAGTCTTCATTGTGGAATCAAAATTGCATAGCATACCTCTGGGATTTGGATCGGCGCCATTCTCTAGCAGAAGCCTAACACACTGCTCACTCCCATTGGAAGCTGCTATATGCTGTTAATAAATCACACACCCCAAATTTCAGGTTCATACAAAAAATATATTTCGAACTATGCTTACATACTGCACGAACAAATTAACTAAGAATGTGTCCGGGATTACCAGCGCTGTACGGCCGCTGTTATCCGTTTCATTGGGGTCCAGGCCGCGCTTCAGGAGCTGGTGCAGCACGAAGTCGTCTCCTCTGGATGCGGCAAAGCAGAGTGTGATTGGCAGATCAAGCTGGCCTCTGGCTAGCATGTGCTCGATCTCCTTGGCGACGCCGGCGATCACGCCGTTGTCCTTCTTCTCCTTGATGTACTGCATGATCAAATTGGGATGAGCCCAAGAAATCTAAACCCTTTGTTGATGTTGGGAGCATTGTAAAAGAACTGACCTGAATAAGGTTGTTCATGATTATGGTGCCATCCTCGACATTGGACTGGACAATCCTGAGCAAGTCTGTGCGGTCAAGGCGCAGGAGCTGGCACAGGGATTTCGTCCTGGCCGTGAAGAGCTGAGGCCTGTAGCACAGGACCGCGATCTCGCCGACGATGTCGCCAGACTTTGCATTGCCTACCGGCTGAACATACACATCGCAGCAAATTCTTGCTTACTCATTGTTCTGTCAAAGAGATAACGAAAAAGGAGCAGAACAAATAATGAACTTGCCTGCTCTGCACCATTCTGGATTTCTAGCAACTCCTGAAAATGCACCACTTACATGGATCAGCAACAGCTTCTTCAAAGGTTTTCCAACAACAAAATTGGCTTCACAAAAAATTGGGACCAAAGGTAATTGAAAATAGTGTATCTTCTTTTTTACCACAATACCAGTGACAACAATGTAGAAATCCGTGGGGGCTTCGTTCTGCAGTATGATGTCCTCTTTGGGCGCAAAGTATTCGGCGGTCATCTCGGACACCTTCACAAGCAATTGCAACTTGTTAATAAAGAAAAATCCCCAATGAATGAATCATCAATTCATCATGCAGAGAGGATCACCATCGATCTTGTCAGAATGTGAATGGATTACCAGCTGAAAGATGAGGTCATTGGAGACACCCTGGAAGAGGTAGACGTTCTGGACGATACCGAAGAAGAGGTGGTGCGAGATGCTGGACCTGATGGCTTTGGGCAGCGCCTCCAGCGTCTCCTGCTGCTGCAGCCCCTCCGAGTCCGTCCTGAATTTCAGGCTGAGATGAGAGACCATCTGCTCCTGCAGCCGCTCCGGCAGCTGGTGCCGCACCGCGAAGCTCGTCGCCGCCTGGATCGTGTCCCTCTGCAATTCAACCGCAACCATGTATCAGATGACCGGTCAGACTCAGGCCTACTCTAGTATTAATTAAGCAAGATGGTCTGTATGATCGTACGTATTTTCTTGTGCGGCTGGTGCCGTGGACGACGAGGTTGGTCATGTTTCCGATGAGGTATGCGGTGAGGCCGAGGTTGAAGAGCATGTAGAAGGTAGTGAAGAGCATCTCCCTGGAGTTGACGGCGTGCATGTCGCCGTAGCCGACGGTGGTGAGGGTGGTGATGGACCAGTACATGGACGCCACGTAGCGGTTCCAGATGCTCTCGGTGTGGAAGTCGGGCATGGAGGTGTAGATCCAGGTGTTGGCCGGGTTCGGGTACCGGTCGGCGAGGAGGTAGTAGAAGCAGCCCGCGCAGTGCACGGCGAAGAGCGTGACGGCGACGAGCTTTAAGCAGCGGACCCAGAAGTAGCTGAACTTCCTGTCCTTCTCCATGGTGGAGAAGAGGGTGCCAACGCGGCGGAGTCGCCAGAGGCGGAGCATGCCGAAGAAGCCGTAGGACTGGAGGTTGGTCGGGAGGATCCGGCGGGAGAGCTCTGTGGGCACGGTGGAGGCGACGTCAAGGACGAACCCCGTGGTGACGTAGCGCCAGGCGATCTTGCCGGGGTCGTCCACGAGCAGGAAGGTCTTCTTGTCAGCGTAGGCGACGAAGAAGGTGAGGACGATCTCGACGGCGAAGAAGGCGTTGACGATGTTGTCTGCGATGGCCAACGGGCCGTGTGGGTTCTGGAGGAAGCCGAACTCGAAAGGGGAGACCCAAGCGGAGTAGAGGACGAGGATCACGAGGGAGTGCTCCCAGAGGAGGTAGCGAGGGTTGTAGGGGGATATGACGCAGCGGCGGACGCTGCGGCGACGGCTGCTGTGCGCTCCCAGCGACGGGAGGATCCCCGTCATGATGCTGAACGGCCTGCCGCCACCGCCGTCGCCGCCGCTCGACAGGTCCCCGCCGCCCCTGCCCCACGGCGCGCACCCCGTCGCCATCGATCGTGCCTATCCTTTGACCGGTCGGTCGATCTCGCTGATCGGCTACGGTCACGTACGTCGGCGGCGCCGGTAGCCTTTGCATGCGACGGCGATCGAGGGGACGCCTTTTTCCCGTCACGACGGCGGATCGCGCGGGCGCTCGATCGTTTGCGCGTGTGGATGCGATGTGCTATCCGCGGCACGGATTTGCTTTATTTAGGCACGCAGATCAGTGGACAGTGGAGAGTGTCAGTTGCTCGCTCGCGAACCGCGGAGCGGCGGGGTGGCGGCTCGATCGGTCTCGCCAAGGAAGACCGCCTTGGCAACTGCTCCCGATTTTGGCCGCGACTAAACGCCAAAAGGCAGAAACAAGTCTGGCCCGTATATGACCGACGTCAAAGATAGATTGATATCGAGTATACGGGTATAATTACAACCTACTTCATGACCGACAATATCTATTGTTGTTTTTGTCACAAGGGCTGCAAAAAATGCATAGACAAAGTCTACATAACAAAAAAAAAAAACAATCTTAAAATACACACTATCTAGGCATCTAGCTTGAAATCAGACTCTTTAATTTGTGTGTGCAAATTTTAAGAAATGAGTACAATTTTAGCTTCTAGGTTATACTCCCTCCGTTATTTAAAGTAAGACGTATATTTTTAGCCAAAAGTCAACATAGTGTAACTTTTGACCAATTTTGACCGTACATTTATTAAATCAATATCAATATCTTGAATACCAAATCAATGTCAATAGAATCACCATACTATATATTTTCACCATACATTTATTAAATTTTATAAATGTTCATATTTTTGTGTATAACATTGTCGAAGTTACACTATGTTGACTTTTAACTAAAAATATGCGCCTTACTTTAAGTAAAGAGGTAATACACGGATTCTTGGAGATGAAGATGATGGAAGGATGGCACAAAATATTGGGAATGTGATGGTAAATTAAGACAACAACCCCTGGTAGACGACCTGTAGAGGTAAACACCATAAA
The DNA here is from genome assembly GCA_947311845.1 of Poa pratensis. Lineage (NCBI taxonomy): Eukaryota > Viridiplantae > Streptophyta > Magnoliopsida > Poales > Poaceae > Poa > Poa pratensis. The sequence continues at coordinate 96,285,845 of CAMZMU010000107.1, read as the reverse complement.
CTGTGGGGATAGGGGAATCAAGCTAGGGGACAGGGTGACACTGGCTAAGCAGGATCCTGGGGGACGGGGTGACGCTGGCGGAGCATTCAGTGGGACAGTGCGATGGGCGCGATACACGAGGCGAGGACGATTGGACAAAGAAGGTCGGGGAGAGGGAGGGAGAGGTGGGAAAAGGAGGGACGACAAGACGTTGGTGGAGGCTCGACGAAGAAACCAAATTCATTTTTTAGATAGTAGAGAAAATAGTGAAGGAGAGTGATCTAAAGTGGATGTACAAAGATTTACTCCCTCCGTTTGGGATCATAAGCCCCCTCCGAAGTATGAGTCTAACTTTGACCAAAAAATTACTCCCTCTGTATATAAATATAAAACGTTTTGGTACTTTATTTGTTTGTTAAAAAATATGGTTAAATTTCCAGTAAATAAAAAATGGTTAAAATTGGGCTCGAAAACCAAGTTTCGCATACTCGATATTTTCGCATACTCGATGGATAACCAAAACGCACGAGAACCTGTCTGTGGTAGAATGGTTAGCAGGGTGGTTGTACCCCCAGGCCACTAGAGTTCAAATATCAGATTTGACATTGGTGTTTATCATTTAGGCGAAATTTTCTTCGGTGGGAGGCGACGTTCTGTCGACAGCGAGACGCTTGTGGTGACTTCATCAATCAAGACCCAACAGTCGGCTCGGTCTTTCAGAGACGCTCGTGTGCGTGCGTGTGTTCATAGGATGAGTGTGTGCATGTGTATGTGAGCGTCTGCATTGTACCGTGTTTTGGAAAAAAAACCAAAACGCGCACCGGAGTTCATTGAAATACGATACGATCATACGATTATACTGTACGAACAAATAACCATACCGACCTATACCCTTCCCCCACGAAATCATCCCGCCCCTCCCTCCTCTCCCTGTCGCCGCCGACAGCCTTCGGGGATCGCCTCCGGCGAAGGCCCTCTCCTGTCCCCCACCTCCCGCTCCGGTAACTTCCCAGACGGCGAACTTTGTCTCCCTCCTCATCCTCCGCCGCCGCCGACCAAGGATTTTGTCCTGCAGCTAATCTCTCGATTTCATCATATTCTAGGGTTCGGCACGCACGCGGCGGGTGAGCGGCGTGGGCTGCTGCGGCGAAGCAAAGGAGGCTCGGCGGGATCGGCGGCGCATCCGTTAGGTCGTAGGAAGAAGAAACAGGCAATCTTCGGTTTCCTCGCTTTCCAATTTCAGTTTGCGCCTCTTCAGTTTGCACTACACGATTCACGGATTCAGTTATGTTTTCGTGATAAATTTGGCTGAGTAGGGGAAGCCATAGGAGCGGTAGTAGGTGGCGTGTTCATGTTCAGATTGATAGGAAATCAGAGACCCTTCGGTCTTTCTTCTGTTATTTAGGTTCTGTCATGCCTGCACTGAAGCATGTAATATTTGGGTATGTGGCTGCATAGTTCATATAGCTGTCTTAATCGTGAAGGATCCGGACCTTTGTTACCCAAATTCACCATATCAGATGATTACGGTATGTCCAAAACCCAAAACCTTGCAGATTGCTGACTCCCGTCGTTTAACCCAAAATGTGTTGCAGGAAATCTGCTGCTAGTTTCACAAATACTATAAGAAAATTAAGGAATAGTTTTGTGACTAGCACATGTGCATCTCTTTCCTTTAGCAAATTGCCATATTGTTTGCCCATACCTAATTCCATCTCCTGCTCTCTTGATATCGCCAAGCTTCGCTAGCCTCCTACTCGACTATAAAATTCCTCCCACCTCTGATGCAATTGTACATCCACGCTGATTTACTTGTTGATAATGAATATCTCCTCCTTTTCGTGGCATGACATGACCTCCACCTTTTTTTGTTAAGATTTGCAACTATGATGAACGAACTCATTGACCAATTTATTCTACCCTTCAGTCAAAACTAGTTAGCTTCAGAGTTAGGATTGCATGATCCGAAGGCAATGCACTTCCTTAAGGAATAGTCTAGGCTATGAGGAGTCATAGAGCTCTACTTTGCCAGTAGAACCGAAATTGCACAAAACTATTGAATGCAGTCCTTTTCCTCATTCTGCACTTCTATCGAAAGTGCTATGTTGTTGTAGCACACTCAAATTTACTAGTTTTAGAATAAGTTATTAAGTTTTATTGGGGTGTTTAAGTTGCATTTGACAGAGTACTGTAACCAATAGCATCTGAAAAGAATGGTCAGACTTGTACTCGAATGTCTCCACAGCAGCATTAACTTTAAATTAGGAATGGATCAGACTACTTAGTTTTTTTTTTCTTCGAAAAGGGCACCCCAGCCTCTGCATCAGGATGATGCATACGGCCTTTATTGCTTTTATTACGAATTATTCAAAGAGTCTTACAGTTCATGGATCACAAAGGGTTGAGACATGTATCAACCAGCTAAAAAAGTGGAATAACATGAAACGCCTATGCATCAACATGCTATTCTATTTGCACATCGCCAGCTGAATTGGGTGAAGAACTCCTGCACGACCGTCTCCAAAACGTTTTCAGCATTGCTTTGAATTATGAATCTAGGCAATGTTGTCTGTTTGGTAAATAGGAAGTTCCACTGTTCCAATACCTGTTAGAATTTGTACTTAAAATTGCTGAAATTTCATGTATTCCCTAGTCTTAGTATTCATTACCAAGCTTGTTACTGAATGTTAGGGTTCTTGTGGACAAACTAGATAACTAACGGTCTACCACCATCAGGATGGCCAGAGGACAGGGCATAGTGGATTGGGGAGTAGCATAGGCCAGGGAGGACGAACAAGGGAGAGAACAGTTTGTTAAAGAATGATTATGATTCTTTGGCACAATTTTTTCTTCAAATACTTGACCCTTATTTACATTTTTGTTGACTGGATTCTCTAGTTCTAGTTGCTGTTCTATTCCCTGCTTGATATCTACCCCCCTCCCCCCCTCCCCACACACACACGCCAGATTACTGTTTGAAAATATTGTTAACTCTTAGTTTCCATATGTGGCTGACTATTAATTTTTTTGGTCATCTGGTTGATGATTATATATGCTTATGTTGACTATATTTCTTTTCTTGGTATTTGTTGGGTTGAAATTGCTGGTACAGTAATAGTGTTGGGGTTGGAGCGCTAGACCAGTAGACCCTACCTTTACCTTTTGTATCATTTTAATTTTTAGATAAATTTAACATCCTTAAGATTAGTCAAATAGAACTAAACTTTCTGTGTTACATTTCTACAAATACATCTTACCTTTATGATGTTGTTGGGGAAGGGGAATCTGTATGACATTTTAGGAGCTGGAATGAAAGAATGTTCAGTATTTTAAGGGTGCAGACGTGCTGTTAACCGCACCTGATATAGTAGATATGCAAGTCCTGATAAAAAGAGTAATGTTCCACAGTTTTGAATCTCAGCCTCAGGTGACTTGACATGGGCATTTTGAGCCTCCACCTGCAGTGCTGGCATTGCTAGAACTGTGAAGCATGCACGTTTCACTAAGATTTTACCATTTCTCTCTATAGTATTCCATGGTTTACTGAGCTGTCCTGTAATTTCAGATCTTAGAATAACTGTCTGTTTAATTTTTAAAAATCGGTGGATCATGAATTCTGTTTTGATGACCTTGCTTGCAAGAGGGTAGCTAGTAGCAGATCCGACACATTTTTTCATTCCATTCACCCATCCTATATTAGAATCTCATTGGGGGCAACATTATCCGAGGAGGTAGCGGCCAAAGCCCAGAGACGCAGTCCAGGTTCATTAGGACTCTGCCACTGTAAGAATAAAAGACATGTGCCAGGAGAGGTGGCTGCTGAGGAAGAATAAACAGAGCAAAGTCGAGTCAATATAGGAGTGAAGGAAGAGAGTAGGGAGATTAAGAGATGACTGGCGACTGAATGGTTAGTCCACTAGGCTTTCACGTCCTAACAGTCCAGTGAGCTAGAGTCCGTAATTGTGCTTTTTAAGCCCAGCTGCAGTATATATCAAGTAATGAGAAAATATCTCTTCCCCAACACTTCCCTCAACCGTTAGAATTTTGTAATATGTCCACCTCCTTCAGAGAATACCTTGTTGACCACCGTGACTACTTGTTACCACAGGCCTCGTACTCTAGTGAACAACCCTATAATCTATGAAGCAACTGAGCGGCAGCATCCCGACCTTGGGAATTAGATTCTAATCACAAACACGTGTGGGTGGTCGAACTTAAGACATGAAGTCTTATTCCACAATGCCAGTAAACATAGCCCATCTATTTTTTCTGCAATTACTTCAAAATGAAATGTGTTATTTAGCTTTATGTTTTGATAGACTGGTGTGTTTGTTTGCGAACACAGTTAGTTGGTAGCTTATAAACTTGCATACTTACCATGCTTATTGACAACATTTTTTCATAGAAAATGTCCACGTTACCCTCGACCTCTGCATGAATGATGCATATAGCCAAATCTGTATAGAGTTTATTACGTGCTAGAAAAGACAATGCATTTTGGCAGCAATATTGTGATATACATTCAGCAAATGTGAATACCATGCCACATGACAACAACCGTTTTGTATCAATTTTCGCTTCACATGTTAACTTCCTGTGTCAAAATTGATTTATTTGCAATATACATAAGCCCTTTCTCGTTGTCTTCAGGTTTTCTCGTGATGGGGTTAATCACTGGCAGCTTCAAATTCTTAGTGGGAATGGGATGCGGTGTCTATGTTGCTCAGAACTACAACGTTCCAAATGTCAAGAAGCTGTTCAACACGTACGTTTTCCTGGCAAAGCACCTTGAGGAAACATACCGTAAGCCGAAGAAGGATGACTGATTATCACACCACCTGGCAAAGTGAAGTATGCTCTGACATGACAGAAATGACGTGATCTGCAGAAATGGTAAAGCAGTTTTGATGTTCAAGAGCTGAGAAATGGTTAGTTGTGAAATTTGTCGATGGCACGGTTTGCGGATCGTTATGACAAGCATAATATACTCAGTTTCACCTAGATGAGTACTCCCAGTTGGTCATTTTTCAATTCTGAATTCCAAATAGTGAGCTCGATGATTTTTGTTTCTACATTTTCTGCTTATCACCAAATGCCAAGTAGCTCAACTCTTCTTTAAGCCCCCTGCACAATTTTTGTGTTACAAATTGTACATGCGTGCTTGGAACACAATATCCAGCGTATTGGAAAATTAAACTGTTTCAACTCTATCGAAATTTTAACTTCAATCTCGAAATTCCAACTCACGGTTTCAATTTAGCAAGCCAAAAGTATTGAAGTTCATTCCTTGATTTCCGTACTTTCAACTTAGTTTGTGACCGAACTCCAAATTTTCATCTGGCACAGTAGGAGCTCTAAGACACTGTCAACCTCACGTAAATAGCTCACCTCTTAGAAATATTTCTCCCTATTCCTCGAAATAAAATCCTTTAGACAAGGATTTGACTAACACACTTACTAACTTTTGTGATACAGAAGATCATAACTAAGTACCCCCTTCGTTCACAATTATAAGATGTTTTAGATAGTTTAATGTGAACTATATATAGACTAAAATGAGTGAATCTGCACACTAAAACACGTCTTCTGCCCGCCGCATCCTCCTCCTCGCCGCCCGCACACTCTCTATTGTACGCGCCACTAGCTCGCTGGACACAGAAATTGGGACGCCGACTCGCCCCCCATCTCCGCTAGGCTTCCCGCGCCAGCGCTCGTCGACTCTCACAGGCCAGAGAGCTCCGGGCTACCTCGCGTGCCCACCTTGCACGCAAGGTGTTCGGCTGATTGCCTGGTAGGTCAACTATTTTCAGAATTTTTGTCGGCGGCCGGCGATCGGGTGGTTGATTCATTCACGTTCTGAACTACAGACGATCGGGAGAGGATGAGAGAGAAGGCGACTGGCGACGCGAGACGGTGGCGGCTCACGCTGCCGCCCAACGGCCTATCGCCGCCTTCGGCATCTAGCTTGCCGGCGTGCGGATCCGAGGGGTCGCGTTTCTCTTGCCTGCAGGAGGAGAGCCCGTCGGACGAGGAGGAGTGCCTCTCCGAGGTGCCATTTGAAGCCGCCATGGACGTGCTGGTGGAGGATGTCGTCGAGGACACGCCGGAGGTGGGCTGGAAGACGGTGGCACGGCGTGGGCGGCGGTCGGACGAGGAACTCCGCCAGGAATTCTGGAGCGAAATCGGATTCCCAACGCCGGCCTCCCGGGTTTGGGAGAGAGGCTCGCCATCGTCGCCGGCTAGCTCGCCGCCAGAGCCTCTGCTTGGGATGCTGCGGCAGTCACCCTCTACCGCGCCGCGGTCACCTGGAATCCATGGGAGCCCGGCAGCCTCCCGCCGCGACCGTTCCTCCTCACCGGCGTCGGCGGCCGGGCTAGCGCTGACGAAGCCGATTCGGCTCGGTTGGCGTGGTCCTCTACCCCGCCCTCGGATCACGCCACCGGCGGTACTCGGCATGTTCTTGCCAAGCTCGGCCTTGGCCGGCGAGGAAGGGGATGGCGGCGCGCCGGCGGCGGAGACTGCTCCGGCTATTGCGGATCGCGAGGATGGAGCGGTTTCGAAAATTCAAACTGGGCCGACAGGTGGGGCCCAGGTCACGGAAGATCCTAACCGTGTCTCCCCCGGGCGCATTTGGGCTGTCGATTTGCAGGCCTGTGGAAATCGGTGGAAAATTTTCATCGTAGGGTTCCATCGACGGCCGCATCGTCTTCCGCCCCGACCCCAAGCCCCTCTCCCGCCGATCGCCGCCCCGTCCTGCTGCTGAACGCCACGACCACCACACCCAACTACCGCCTCTCTCCGAACCCGTCACCGGCCTCCACGACTCCGACCCCAGCGAGGACTTTCGCCGAGGTGGTCGCAGCGCCGGCCATGTTGGTCACGGGAGGATCGGGGGGGCACCCGGGGCATGGCCAGCCTGGCCAGGCGTCCGCCCAACTACCGGCGACGAGGCCACCCATGATGTTCGGCAGGAACGCCGGCCCGGGGACTGGAGGCGCCGCGAGACCTGCGGCAGCGTCGCGGCAAGGCGCGACACCGGTGGTGGGACGTACGGCTGTAGCTGCGCAAGGGTCTGGTCATACTGGACCGGTTGTGCGTGCTGCTCCTGCGGTGGCGATCACGCCGCCGGCCGTGATCACGCCGTCCGCGGTTACGACTGTTCCATTCGTCGTTGGTCCGACCGTTGCTCCAAAGAAGAAGAGTAAGAAGAAGAAAGCCGCGGCGCCGGCGCAAGCGGCGGTGGAGTCCGGCCAATCCAGCATCGCGCCGGGTACTGCTGAACCAATTGCTGCTGCTGCTGACGTGACTAATGTTGCTGCTGCCGTGGTTGGTACGGGGGCTAAGCGTAAGCGGTGCTCGAACTGCAAGGTGGATTCGCACGAGACAAAGGAGTGCTCGGTGGACCGTTACTGCTACTTTTGTGACAAGGTCGTGCACCCGACTATTCGCTGCCCCATTCTGAGGGTGCCGAAGCCGTATGCAGGCATGGCAGGCATTGGGTGCGAAGAAACCATGTTCAGTCACCTCCCTGATGGTATTTACAGGCCACATCTGACTCCGAGTGCTTCTCCTGTGGCTATAGTGACGGCGAGCGGTGAGCCAGTGTCCGCAGAGATGATCCAGACGTTGCTTGCTCGTTTCTGTCCGCTGCAGTCTGCGTGGTGCTGGGAGGCGCTGCCACACAAGGAAGACTCTTTCTTGGTCAACTTCCCTTCCATGGCTGACTTGGACAGAATGAACGGATCGGAGATAGGGGTGCCAAAGCAACAGTCTTGGATTTTGATAGATAAATGGATACCGGAGGAGATCTTGCCCACGGAGGAGTTGACACCGACTTGGGTACACGTCGCTGGAGTGCCTAACACAGTTCGCCACTTTCTAGGGCTATGGGCAGTGGGTACTCTCATTGGCAAGACCATGGATGTGGACCTCCTGGCTCTCCGGAGGCACAATGTGGTCAGGATCCTGGTGGCTATGCGCAACCCCAATTTGTTTGAGACAAGGACCGTTAAAGCCGATGCTTTTGTGTTGCTTAAAGGGTACTCTTTTCGGTTCAGCAAGGAGGGGACTGACTATGTCGCCGAGCCGGACTTTGTACCCTTCATATGGAAGCGTAATGAGAAGGACGATGATGCAAAGGGGATGGAGGAAAAAGATAGCGATGAAACTCACTCGACTGAACCTCCGGCGGCTACGGATGGAGACACTCACATGCCCCAAGCTAATGTTTCGGGGCCCAGTGCCGCATCTCTTGGGCTGCTAGGATCATCGGATGTGTTACGTGGTATTGCTGTTACCCCTCTCAACCCAGCACCACAGACTCCACGGGGAAAAGAAATTGTGGCACAGATACTGGCGAGCTCGACACAGGTGAGTTTCAGTTCTGGTACGGTGCAGCGCGCTGCACTGGGCCGCTCGTCATCGCCCATGGAGGCGGTTAGCGAGCAGCGGGGCATGGTTCCTGCCCAGTCCGGCCCGTCGACTGCTGCTGATGGGCTGCTGGCGCCAAGCAGCTCTCTGCTGCCCACGGCGGTCGCGCTGCTGCCAGCCACTCGGCTGGGCCGAGCCGGCGGTCTGATGCTGCGATGGATGATGGGCTGCTGGCGCTGAGCAGCTCACTGCCGCCCACGGCGGTCGGCTTTGCTGCCAGCCAATCGACTGGGCCGGGCCGACGGTCCGATGCTGCGAGGGAGGTGCTGCCGGTCCAGTCTCTACCGGAGCACCATGCTGGGCTGGGCCGGAGCGAGGCTTCACCACGCATGGGGCGAGACGCTGCTGCGACTCCAGAGCCAGCGATCGTCGATGACCGTGAGCAGCTGGCGACATCGACACCGGCTGCTCGCGGGAAGCAACGAGTCGCTGGCGACGACACGTTGACCAAGGTGGCTGGTGAGTTGACGCTGGGTGGTGGCTCTACTCCAACTATGCCTACCCCAGTGTTGACTCCGGCAAGGAGAAGCGGGAGGCATACCGTCGCGATGGACGGGACCTCAGCACGGATGAAGACTCCATGATGAAAGCGATGCGGCGCAAGGCTGAACTGAACCTCGACAATGCTGGTATGAACAAAACACCCAAGTCATTTCTTGCATTTTCAGATTCTAGCATTTCGGCTAAATTGAATAGCATAGGTTTCTCTTTGGGTAAAAATGCTACAAATGTTACTACTGCGACTAATGCACTAAGAAATTTGGAATATGACCGGTTAACAGTCATCCCAAAGGACTCGTGCAAGCCGCTCACCTCCCACATGGACGAGGAGGAGCTACATGACACAATTGATGTCCAGCTCCTCTCTCACCTAGTGGGGGATGTATCGGAGGATGGCCTCGATGAGGCGGCGCTCAGCTCATTATATGACTTGAAAGCGTCTGGCCGTAAATCCAAAGCACACTCTCTTAAAAACAAAAATAAAACGCCACAAAAAAAGGCGAAGTTGTCCACACCCCAATTGTTTCCCGATGAATGGCATATTCAAGAATAGCAGAGGTCTCAACCGCTTGTCCGGTGGGGTTGAATTCACATGGAGGTCACGCCCGCCACGTGGCAGGTCTGGGGGCATTTTACTAGGCGTCAGAACAGAGACCATGGATGTGTTGGCTAGTTCGGATGGGGAGTTTCATATTAAACTTCACATCCGAAACAAAGCCGACAATTTCACATGGACTCTTGTCGCTGTGTACGGAGCCGCACAAGACGAATATAAGTCTGCATTTCTCAGAGAGTTGGTCAACCTGGTAAAAGATAATCCATATCCTATAATTATAGGTGGTGATTTCAACTTGCTAAGGTTCCCACATGAGAAGAGTAGAGGTAGATTTGACAACAGATGGCCTCTCCTATTTAACGTTGTCATTGACAGCCTTAGTCTAAGAGAGGTATCGATGACTGGGAGGCAATTCACTTGGGCTAATAGCCTCCCAGAGCTGACATACGAAAAGCTGGACCGTGTATTGATGGACTCGGATTGGGAAATAAAATACCCAATGGTCTCAGTACGGGTTCTCGAACGTATCGAGGCATTGTCAGATCATGCACCCATACTGTTAACTACGGGAACGCCTAATCCGTCTTGTAAACGCCAATTCAAATTTGAATTGGGCTGGTTACATAGAGAAGGTTTTTTCGAAATGGTCAAGACGGTGTGGGAAAGACCGGTGCCTGGTGCTACCCCAATCCAAAGGTGGAATAATAAAATAAGCGCATTGCGTAAACACCTGAAAGGTTGGGCTAGACATATGGTGGGTCAGCTAAAAAATGAGAAGCTTCGTTTGTCATCTATTATAGATGAGTTAGAGGCTTTGGCGGAAGTCAGACCGCTATCAACACAAGAGATCGATCTAAAAAATCGATCTAATGGCGAGATGGCGGGAATTCTTCGTGAAGAGGAGCTCAAATGGTACCAACGATCAAAGGCCCAATTTATTTTGGAAGGAGACGCGAATACGAGATACTTTCATAGTCTTGCCAATGGCAGACATAGAAAGAAACTCATTCACTCTCTTGTCCAGGAGGAGGGTACGATTGAAGGCCATGAGCAACTAAAAACCTACATCACGAAGTATTACAAAAATTTGTTTGGGAACCGGAGGCGGATAATTTCTCGCTCGACGAAACCCAAAAAATGATATTCCGCAAGTATCCGATGAGGAAAACGCCCATCTTACAGCTCCTTACTCTGTTGAGGAGGTGAAGAAGGCAGTATTCCAAATGGAACACAACAAAGCACCGGGTCCGGATGATTTTCCTGCTGAGTTTTACCAAACTTTTTGGGATGTAATCCAATCGGACTTGCTCGGGATGTTCCATGCTTTGCATGCTGGACAACTCGAGCTATTTCGCCTAAATTTTGGTGAGATAATTTTGTTGCCAAAGGTTAATGGAGCAGAAAGGATTCAGCAATATCGACCTATCTGTCTTCTAAACGTTAGCTTCAAAATCTTCACTAAAACAGCTACTATTAGGCTTAATTCGGTGGCTGATCATGTTGTGAGACCAACTCAAACGGCTTTTATGCAAGGTCGCAATATCCTTGATGGGGTTGTGATCCTACATGAAACTGTTCATGAGTTGCATCGGAAAAAGCTAAACGGAGTCATTCTAAAAATTGACTTCGAAAAGGCTTATGACAAAGTCAAATGGTCTTTCCTACAACAAACACTCAGGATGAAAGCTTTTTCAGATGAGTGGCGTGCAATGATACATAATTTCTTTTTCGGAGGAAGTGTCGCCATCAAAGTCAATGACGATGTTGGCAGATACTTCCAAACGAAAAAGGGATTACGACAGGGCGATCCTCTATCACCTATACTATTTAATATAGTTGTTGATATGTTAGCCATTATCATTGAGCGCACGAAAGCGGATGGGCAGATTGTTGGAGTGGTTCCGCACCTAGTGGATGGCGGATTATCTATTCTCCAATATGTTGACGATACAATTCTTTTTATGGAACATGACATGGAAAAGGCAAGAAACCTGAAATTAATATTATCAGCGTTCGAGCAACTTTCCGGTCTAAAAATTAACTTCCATAAAAGTGAAGTGTTTTGTTTTGGCGATGCTCAGGACGAGGCTGACCAATATGCTGAGTTGTTTGGCTGTGGGCTCGGCCAGTTTCCTATTAGTTATCTTGGCATTCCAATTCACTTTAGGAGGCTAACGATAGCTCAATGGAAGCATGTTGAGTAAAGAATTCAAAAAAGATTGAGTAGTTGGAAAGGAAAATTATTATCCCTGGGTGGTAGGTTGGTTCCCATAAATTCAGTACTTACCAATATGGTGCTGTATATGATATCCTTCTTCCAATTACCAAAGGGAGTCTTGCATCGTTTGGACTACTTTCGATCTAGATTCTTTTGGCAAGGAGATAATGAAAAGAAGAAATATCGGCTGGCAAAATGGGATGTACTGTGCCGCCCTAAGGACCATGGCGGTCTTGGGATTCATGACCTCGAGGTCAAGAATAGAGCCCTTCTCGGTAAATGGATGTTTAAGCTACTAACGAAGATGGGGTGTGGCAAACTCTTCTTCGGAGGAAATACATTGGCTCAAGTGCGTTATCACAGGTTTCTTGGAAACCAGGTGACTCGCATTTTTGGGTTGGCCCAATGGCGACGAAGAAATTCTTCTTCCCATACGGTTGTTTCTTCATTAAGGATGGGTCGGAGATAAGGTTCTGGGAGGATAGGTAGTTGGGTACTACCCCACTCCGAGATCAATATCCAGCCTTATACAATATAGTCCTTGGACGTCACAAGAGGGATACGCTTGCTCAAGTGTTGGTTAATAATATTCCAACTGTGACGTTCAGAAGAGATCTTATTGGTCCCAGGATGGCGGCGTGGCACGAGCTGCTACAACGCCTAGCTACAGTCAATTTGACACAAGGGTCTGATGAGTTTCGGTGGAATTTACACAATAACGGTAAATTCTCAGTGGACTCTATGTATACATCGCTAATCCAGCCAGAAGTGCCGGTTGATAACAATAAAAAATCTGGAAGATGAAGATTCCACTAAAAAAATAAAGTTTTTGCGTGGTACCTTCGTCGAGGAGTTATTCTTACAAAAGATAAACTTGCAAAACGCAATTGGCATGGAAGTAAACAGTGTGTCTTCTATCATAAAGACGAGACGATCAAACACTTATTCTTCGAGTGCAAGTTTGCTAGTTCTATATGGTCCATCATCCAGATAGGTTCTACTATATACCCACCTAAAAGCGTTGCCAATATTTTTAGCAACTGGTTGAATGGGGTGGATAATAGTTTCAAACAACTTATTAGGGTGGGAGCGCTTGCCGTAATATGGTCGCTTTGGCTATGTAGAAATGACAAGGTTTTTAATGATAAAAATTGTTCTCTTGTGCAGGTTATCTACAGGGCTACTGCTACTCTCCGTTCGTGGTCTCAGTTGCAACGTGTGGGGCATCGAGACCTGTTTATGGAGGTGTGTACCAGAATGGAGGATACGGCGAGGGACTTTTTATCCCAACATGGATGGCAGCATAATTTGCGGATTGGCCTCCATCACCATAGGCGTTCTTACAATTTCTCATTTTGATATGTAATTCGCCTTTTTATGTTCCGAATTACAGACTTGTTTCGGCTGTGTGCATCTTGGTTATGCAGAGGTTGGGTGTAATAATTAAACCTTTTAAGTAATAAAGCTCCCTTTATCTAAAAAAAAAAGATGGATAGCGACGATGAGATGATGACCCAACTGTTGATGGGAGAAGAAGCCACTATCGCCGCCGAGGAAGAGGATGATTTGGCAATTGTTGCTTGTCTTCTACAACTTCAAACGGACGAGGCCGCCAATGCCGCACCAAAACGAGGAGGCTCGGTGCCTGGGAGGATGGAGACCATGCTGAGACAGAGGATGAAGGGCCATTGCATGTTGATCTCCGATTATTTTCCGAATTCCCATCATTCACTCCAAAAGATTTTTGTCGGCGGTTTCGGATGAACCATGACTTGTTCAAGTGGATCACGCATGAAGTGAGATAGTACAACCCACGGTTCAAGTTTAAAAAAAACGGCGTGAGAATGGTTGGTTTCTCATTAATCCAGACTAATCCAGACGTGTATTGCTGCTATGAGAATGCTTGCATATGGAGCACCTGTAGATGGTCAAGATGACTATCTACGTATGTCAGAGTCTACAACTATATCAAATCGGTGTACATATTATGCAGGGCGGTGGTGCCTGTGTTTAGCCCTCACTATTTGAGAGGACCAATTGACGAAAGCGTGCTGGGTTGCCTATGAACAAGAGAGTGACAGGAAGTATGTCGCAATATCGGTTTGCCATTGTCCGGTATCCTGCTCTGACATGGTCGAACGAGCATATGTTGGAGGTCATGAATGCATGAACATGATCATCGAGAGTGAGCGTGTGAATCCAGTGCATGATCCTCTCCCGTTCGACTTTCAGGTCCCCTCGCCAATGTTGATCACCTGTCGACGACAGATTTTGCTTATTTTCACGCCATGCATATGGAGATAAGGGATGAAAGCATTTATCATGAACTTCAAATTGATTTGGCCGAGCATTTGTGGGCACGCCGGGTAATGGCATCGGCAGTCGCGAGAGGGCAACAAATTTGAATTATATGAACAATTTTATTTTTATTTTTAATTATTGTGAAACTTTACTTTATGTGTTGCAAACTATGTACCATTTAGATAATGTGATTTGTATTTGCCAAAATATTTGAATTAGGAGAAAAAAATATTGGGAGGTCCTATTTACGCCGCGAGTGGGGAGCGATGCCCCAATAGCCCGCGGCGCATGCGTACGGGCTCAATATCGTCCGTCGGCGTTGCTGCTGGACAAATTTTGGGTGCCGCAACTGGAGATGCTCTAAGGTTTGGTTAATACAAAGTTTCACCAGAATTACTTCATTAATACGGGTTTATTTGACGCAATATCATTGGCCAGTCATTTTGAAAGCAAATATAAGGGCATCTCCAGCCGTCCCCCAGCGCCCCCAGGCGGCTTTTTTAGCACCGGCGCGAAGGAAAATCTTCCAGTCACACTCCCAGAGCCTCGTTTAGCGCCGTTTGGCGCCGTTTTTGGCGCCGACGCACCCAAGCCGAACCCAACGTGCTGGGTTTGGCCTGGGGGGGGGGGGTCAAAAGGCGACGTGGGCTAGCCTTGTCGGCGAGGGAAGGCGATTTCCCTCCCTTTTCTCCCTTTTCCCGTAGCTCTCCCGCCATTTCGCCCCACAAATTCACTCCCTACCCCACAGCTCCCGCCATTTTCCTCCAGATCTTGCCGCTATGCCGCCCAAGAAGTTCAACGGCCCCCACAACCTCACCACCGCCGTTGCATCCTCTGCCTCCGCCGTCATTGTGAATGAGAAGAAGAAGAGGAAGCTGAGGGCGCGGATGAAGAGGCTGCCGGGCTGGACAAACGCCAAGTGGACGGCGGACGTGGAGCGCCGCAAGACCGAGAACATCCACCGCCGGGCGAGGGAGAAGGTGCTGCGCGCCAAGCGGCTATTCGAGGGTGGCGGCGGAGAAGAGGAGGAAGAACAGGAAGAGTACAAGGAAGGGGAAGATGAGGAGGTGATGGAGGTGGATGCGCCGGCTCTGTCGCCCGAGGTGAGGGTCGGCCTCCCACCTCATCCTCATTTCGCCGGATGGGGCAACCTCGCCGACAGGATACTCGCCGACGGGCTTCTCGCAGTCACCTTCGCCGCGTTGGAGCGCGTCTTCCCACTACTCCCCTGGGTACGCCGATGGCGACCCGCACGGTGGCTTCAACCCCAATGCCGCGTTCCCGCACTGCGCTCCTCCGCCTCCACTCTATGTAGGGTCGGCGTGATACTCGAGCTCGTCGTCTCTTCGCCGCGCCCTTCCTTTCGCCCCGAGCCAGGACGCCCGCATCCTGTTCGGTGGAATGCATGGCGACTCCTTCATGGATGAACTCATCACCACCGGCTCCATGGCTTCTGCCGCAGCCTCGGGGTTCTTCTCGGAAGGCGGCGGGGATTCATCACAGCAAGCCGGCGGCTTTGGTGGCGAGGCAGGGACGCAGGAAACCGAGGAAGTTGAGGTCGAGCTGGCGGGCGTGGTCGTTGGCGAAGGAGCAGCACCAGCCGCAGCCAAAGGCAAGGCGAAGAAGAAGGACCCAAAGGTGACGAAGTCTCCCGCCGAGCCTCGCATCAAGTGGAGCGCCAGGGAAGATGTGCTCCTCGCCGAAGCCTGGAGGATGGTGAGTATGGACCCAATCATCGGCGCCAACCAGAACATGCACAAATATTGGAAGAGGGTCAAGACTTCGTACGATGAGCGCCGGATCGTCGATCCTGAGTACTCCATGGCCAACGAGCGCAGCGAGAAGGCCATGGCCAACCATTGGCGGTCATCCAACATGCTTGCAACAAATGGCATGGCATTCAAGCGGAAGTCCAGAATCGGCCGAAGAGCGGCTCCAACCACGAGATGGAGGTGAGCTCCTTTCGCCTTGGTTTCTCTCATCTATGTCGGCTTGCTCATTTTGGCCCTTGTTTGGCCTTGTAGATTGTCCGGATGTTCGAGATGTTCCACGACAACGAGAAGGCCAATTTCAAGTTCCTTCACGTCTTCACAAGGATTGAGGGGTGCGAGAAGTTGAAGCAAGTTCGTCTTGCTCTCCGCAAGTCCAAGGAATACGTCCCGGACGCGCCGGTAGCTGGAGCGGCAGAAGGGCGCCCGGACGGCCACAAGAAAGTCTAGGCGGCGAGGGACACGGCGCCAGCTGCGGCAAAGTTGCAAGCGTCGATCGAGACATGCATCGCCGACGCCCAAAGCCACGCCGCCAAGAGAGAGAAGAAGACGGAAGCGAGGTGGACAGCGCTCATGGCCAACCAGGGCATCAAGCTCGACCTGCTCAAGACCACCACTGCGGCGAAGAAGAGGAACAATGACGTGGCTTTCCTGATGGGAGGCGACCCGGCGGCGATGGATCCCCAGGTCAGGGAGTGGTTCATGGCGCAACGTCACGCCATCCTCAACCAGATTGCTCCGGCGACCCCGACCCCTCCGCCGAGCTCCACCCCTTCGGCTACTCCGAGCTCCACTCCTTCGGCCACTCCGAGCTCCACCCCTCCGGCTGATCCTATCCCCGCCACTAGACGATACGAGCTCGGCCACGGCCACGCCGCCTCCGAGCACTGCGCCTACGGCCACTCCGAGCTCTGCCCCTACTACGACGACCACGCCCATCGACCTGGACAATGATGTCGAGGTGTCGCCGGTGACCATCTGATCTGCGCATCAGCACGCCGAATGTGGCTGTTTTCCCTAGATCGCCAGACTATGGCTTGATTCGATCGCCGAACTGTGACTTTTTTTATGATCGCCCAACTGTGGCTGTTTTGATCGCCGAACTCGGACTGTTTTTAGGGCGGGAAAACAAACTTTTAAATTATGTTGGTTTGTGTTCACCTTGGGGGCCGAAACGAGTGAAAACTTCAATCCCCCAGGCCGAAGTTTGCGCCGGTGCAAAGCCAAAAAGGCAACGGCGGAATCCCTGGAGGCCGAACGGCTGGAGATTCCCTGAGTGCTAGACCGAACTGGACCCAAAATTCGGAACCACAAGAGGGTGCCCAAGGGACGTCTTGTGTCCGGACCCTTCATTGGAGAGGCCTATCGTGCCAGAGATGATTCAATAGTTCGTTGTTTAGGAATATATAAGGCCCCCATTGTTCTGACGTTCCTCGGGGAGCGGTATCCCTGTAGACTTCTCCAGTCCTCCTGCCCTGCGCAGCGCACCATCACTTCACAGCAGGAGAGCTCACCTCTGAAGAGAGAGAGGAACAGATAGCAACATCTGCGATATCTTTCATCGATTGGCTGAATCGTGCAACCTCGTTCTTGCTCTTTTGGTAATGCAATCTCTCTTTTTTCCCATAAGAAGAACGACCTGTTTTTCTTTTTGATCTGGTGCCACCAAACTTGTGTTTTCTTCTTGAACAACTTGAAGTTGGTTTTGTTCCAAGTACTCGTTGTGATGGGGAAGAAGGATTATGGTTTATTTACCTATTCGGTCTCTTGTCCCATCGGTCTTGTTTGCCTCTTTTGACGAGCCTATCTGGTTTTGTGTTCTTGACCCCTGTTTGACCAGCGAGAGAGCAGGAACAACAGTAGCTCCCTTTGGTTAGTCCATTTATTGCAACCTGCAGTTGTGATCATTGAATTTGCAATAGATTGTGTTAGTCATACTAAAATTTCATTGGATTTGGTGGGTTGTTTAATCAACTGCAATGTCAAAGAAGACACCAGGAAACGTAGGAGGAGGAGGAGCAGTTGGGAGCAGTCCAGGTCCAGTCGCTCCAGGCCTAAGAGCATCTCCACCGGGGGCCTCCAAGTGACCCCCCAAAGGCCCATTGGGGGTTCGGACGGCCAAAAACGCCACCAGCGGCACCCCCCAAAGGCTCACTCCGAGCAAAAACATGTCCGGCACCCCCGAAGAGGCATCCAAATTTGGAGGCCTCTTGGGGGTTGCCGGACATGGAGGCGGACATGCGTCTGACAGGGGAGGCCCGCCCGTCATAGAGACAGCGCGGCGTGACCTGAATCATTCGCTCCCCACACCATCCTTCTCTTTTCCTCTCGCCAGCGATTCGCACCATCGCCGCCACTCTCGTCGCCGCCTGCTTGATTCACACCTCGGGCACCTAGCCGGAGCGGCAACACAGACCCACGTGCTGCCGTTCCTCGCCTGTCTGCGACCAGTCCAGCGCCGGCGTAGCTAGTTTCTAAGCCAGGTACGCCTCTTCTTTCCTCCCACCCACCCGCAACCTGTTCGACCATTCGTCCGTAGACTCATTTGGTTGATTGTTCATTTGTGGCTTTGTTCCATTGCTTTCTTTCGTCCAATAGGCCATGGACAGCGATGACGAGGTCATGTTTTTTGAAATGATGAAGGAGGATGCCGCCCTTGCGGCCGACATCGAGGAGAATGAGATGGTCATGGCCGCACTTCTACATGCCGCGATCGAGGAAGACGCGGCGCCGAAGTTTGGAGGATCAGAGAAGGGGCAGAGGCCCAACAAGGAACGCAACAGAGCAACTGGGCACATGCTCTTGTACCAAGATTACTTTGCCGACAATCCGACAAACTTGCCTCATGAATTTCGCCGGCGCTTTAGGATGAGCAGGTGATAACCCCCAAGAGCAGGGGATCACTGTAGCACCTCGCAGGTGATAACATCATACTTCTTACTTTTTACCCCGGATAAAGAATGTTGGGTGACATTACTGTCACTTAATGCCTATGCCTTCTGTCACTAGGCCACTCTCTACCCACATACATCATACTCTTAAAGGAAAACATATTCTAATAACTAGTGCAATGATTTATTAATGTACGTGCATACACATCCCTCTCATCTACCCACCGAGATGGTTGTCAACCACCCCGTTAGCGCGGATAAACAAGGCATTAAGAATAGACAAATCCATTGCATGTAACATAGATGTATTCCAAAGTATGACAAACCATAAAATCCCAACATGACGGTAAATGCATAACATAATATCATCTCATACCACAATATCCACCATAGGAATTACAAAGATAGTTCCATAATCATGCAAGGCACATCATATGGACTTCAACAATGATCATACATAGAGAGATTGGATCAAGTTACCACCACAAACCCAAAGTCCAGGGGGTGGACTACTCCCCCTTCATCATGGAGACGGTGGAGAAGTCGTTGGAGAAGATGGAGACCACGCCGGCAGCGCCCTGCCGGAGATTTCCCCCTCCAATATGCAACTACAGGTCTCTGTTTCGTGGTTTCTGTGTTTCTGCGGCGCTCCCTTCCGAAAGCCGTCGGGGGACTATTTTTATAGTCATTTTTAGGTCAAGACGGAGGCTCGGGAAAAAAGATCGACGGCAACGGAGCCTCGAGGCCCAAGATGGTGGGTCCCACGCGGCCAAGGAATCTGGCCACATGGGCCACCCTATCTTGGCCCTCGGGCCTCCGTTTGTTCGCTTCCTTCGCTCCCACGCTTCGTTCCTTCCAAAAACTGATGCTCGTAAATTTCCAGGTCATTTGGACGTCGTTTGGGTCCCTGAAACATCAAAATATAGAAAATAGGGTTTTTGCCTGTGCAGGGTTAATTCCAGAAAAATAGGGAAACTATGAAATATTCCCAAAATCAATATAAAACAATGATATAACCCTTATATGATGCAAATATGATTGAAATATATGTAATACAATGCAAAGTTCATGTATGCATTTTACATGCATCAACATCCCAAGCTTAACCTATACTCGTCCTCGAGTATGAAGGTGATAAAACTAACATGGACTTTGCATTTTAATACTATCAATGGATATCAAGGATGATTACTATTGCTACATAGAGTCAAATGATTCATTCTTCAAAGGAGTAGCAATATACAAGATGGATTATAAAGTGATATCAAATATTCAATGTAAGGATGTTCAATGATAATTCACAAAGTGTAACATAGAAGAAAGTACTATGGACCAAATGTATGCATAATGAAAAGTAAAAACATCCTATAATGGTCATAGAGTACTCTTATGAAATCTGAATATAAAAGGTGGACACTTTGGAAAGATAGATAAATAAGTAGAGGTAAAACATGCAAAAATCTCATCTAGCTTCCAAATGTTTCTACTTAAGTTAATGATTGCAATGTGGTATTCATTGGTGTCAAGCTCTCATTACCCCTATCATAGCATCTTGAATGGTTAAGTTGAAAGTGAAAGCAAATATGAGTAATGTGCTTGGCAAAGTAAGGGTTGGATGCCTCATGTCCCGTGAATACAAAAGCCTCCCTAACTGGTTACTCAACTCGGGTCACAAAGCAAGTTCAAGTTTTAAAGTCATTGCAAGTAATAAAAATGTCATCAAGAGCGTCAACTGGGGTACCTCTTGTCTCAGGACATGGAACAAGCCTCATGTCAAAATGACAAGACAAACAAACAAAATGGACAATCTCAGCATTCTTTTATTTACTATGGGTATAGCTTTTTATTGTGAAGTGCTTCACTGAAGGTCCACTATGGCATGTAAGTAAACTTCCACCATGAATAATGCATGGCTTATGTTAGCGGCCCAGACGTCTCTCTAGCCATTTATACTTACTCCTTAAACTTGCCAAGTTTCCACCTTTATTTCACACAATGTTAGGCATCCATAGACAAAAGTGCATGATATCAACTAAATATAATTAAGAGCACGTTGAAAGCTTGCCATGTGACAGCACATATGGGCTAACTCCCAACCAAGACTCTTGTCAAGCACATAACTTCATAATTTTAATCACAATGGTTCATGTTTATTAAGTGCAGAATAAAAGTAAAATGTGCATCAAGTTCGTGAGAGCTTTTTAACCAACTTCTCCCATAACTATCAATAACATAAGCATTTTAATTCGGAAACATAGATAATACAATATAACATGATAAACATACTTGGAATAGCATAAAGCTAATAGGTAGATATAGTGGACTCACTGGAAAAACTTTGGTTGAAGGTGTTGGAAAACAAGTTTTTGCTTGTTGGAGTTTTTGGGCTAGCAAGAGGGAGAAAGTTGACCGTCTAAATGCATGCAAAAGTGTCCATAGAACTAATCAATCCATGTTAAACAAAGTAAAGTAACATTCAGCATCAAAACATGAATAAAAGATAGCTCTTGATAAAACACTTGCAAATTAATATTCATTAAAAAGCACATGAATCATGCAACTATATGTATCTTTTTGAATCAACTCAAACATCCCTTTCCCAATATTTTTAATAGCATCCAACTTAATTCAACCCAAATTTCCAGTAGCTCTCTCATAACATAAATGATAGTGGTGGTCTCAAGACAAACAAACCGAAATAAAAAAGTAAATAAAAAGACGCTCCAAGTTTATGCGATAAAGTGCATTGATCGAAAAACAGAAGTTAGACGTGTGCAAACCGAGAGTGTGTTGGTCCAGTGGGGTTGTCTTCACATCCCCAAGCTTATGGTCTTCACCATCCTTGGATAGCTCTTGTCTGAGGGGAGACATTAGTAGTGATAGACTGCATATAATCCTTAAACAAAAATTCATATGAATGTCCAGAAAGTGTATAATGTTGTATGCCTACTTATAAACTCAATTGGATCAAAAAGATTCAAGTTAATAGTTTAAAGAATGCATCAAACAAAATGGGTCAGAATCTGTCCAGAAAAACAGCAGCAGCAAAACGCATTTTTCTACCCTACTTAATTGTGTCGAAAAATCTGAAAAATTCATGCATACAGAGAATGAAAAGTGGCAACTACAGTTCAAATTACAGCTCATTCGGAATTACAGAATAGGAATGAAAAATCATACCGTGCACAGACTCGTGCTGGAATAAAATCTCCGAATACAATAAGCAACTTTTTCAAGCCAAAATGGATAAAACTTGGCACTTTATTAAAAATTCTAGAAACTAAACTAAAAACTAAGTCTCTTGTTACAGCAAGAGGACACAAAGAAAATCAAAAAATAAAAACAATCGGGTTGCCTCCCGTAAAGCGCTTTCTTTATAGCCATATAGCTAGGCTTACTTACTTGTTATCAAGATGGTTGGAGTGAGGTGGCTTGGCATCCCCAAGCTTGAATTCTTGTACTTATTTGATATATGTTGGGTGAGTCTAGGGGTAACATCCCCAAGCTTGAGTGGTTGTCCCTCTTGATCTTTGTTCATCACCCTCAACTCTTCCATTTGAAAAATTCTCTTTACACAAAACTCAACATAAAACTTGATTAGAGGGGTTAGTGTCTCCATAAATTAAATCCTCATAGTTACAGCAAAGACATATCATGAGTTGATTCGAAAAATTAGCTACTGTTACTATGGTTGTGCATTGCTCTTTGATCAATATAACTACACAAAACGCAAGTAATGAGAGTAATGCATAATAAAGACAGAATCTGTCAAAAACTGGACAGCCCGTAAAGAGTGAATTTTCAGAGGCACTTACATTGCTCAAATCAGGAAATTTTGATCTAATGAAATGTGTATTGATAACTGAAGATTGCTGTCGTAAAATTTCAGGTCAAAATTCCTTTTCTGTGATTTTTAACATTTTTCGCAGTGAAGCTTAGGAATCTGTTTTCTGGACAGTCATGATAGTTTTAATGATGCTCACATAGGAACAAGAATTGAAATGCAAAAGAGAGCATCAAGAGAAAAATATGAAACACTTTTAAGTCTAACCCACTTCCTATGCATTGGGATCTTGTAAGAAAATAAATCATTGAAACACAAAGCAAGTAGCATAGGAAGATACAACAAGAGCAATTTCAAGACTTTCAACTTAAAGAGAGGAAACGTAATAATGTTGAAATGTTTAGAACCATGTTTTCCTCTCTCATAATAACTTTCAGTAGCATCATGAATAAATTCAACAATATAACTATCACATAAAGCATGTCTCTCATGAGCTTCAAGCATAAAGGTATAAGTACTCTCCACATAAGTAAAATCCTTCTTAGTAATAGTGGGAGTAAAGCATTCCTAATCATCATTGTAATCATCATATATAGGAGGCATATCATAATCATAATAAACTTTATTCTCAATAGTAGGTGGACTGAAAATATCATATTCATCATTGTAATAATCGTAAATGGGAGACATAGTATCCTCCCCAAGCTTAAATGATTGCAAGATATAACAAAAATAAATTTAAAGTTTAGTGCACACAAGAATAGAAACTTAAGCGCTACGCTCCCCGGCAACGGCGACAGAAAAGTACTTGATAACCCCCAAGAGTAGGGGATCACTGTAGCACCTCTCAATGTGGAAGTAGGGTATCGATCCGCATGAGCAAGAAGGAAAAGTTATCTATTCCCTACAATTAAAGTGTCACAAGTTTTAGTTGATTATGCACTAAACAAGTTTAAAGAACAAGATGGTTGATTTAATGGATGGAAGTTTAATGTAACAAAACAAGAATGTAAAAGTGTCCCAATCCTCTTCAATGCAAGAGAACAAGACAAAGGTTTTCTCTTATAGGAACAATGGACATGGGTTCATGGGTTCACTTAATCCTCTCTCTCCCATCTATGGTGATTATCATGTTATAGATAAAAAGTACACACAATTGTCATGCTTTAATGGTAAACTTCTATGACGACTACATGTCCTAAAACACATAGTTGAAAGAAAATAATCTTTTGTGTTGCTAGGGTCACCCTCGTAAGGCTAGCGTGGTTTGTTGTCACTCCCACATCATACTTCTTACTTTTTACCCCCGGATAAAGAATGTTGGGTGACATTACTGTCACTTAATGCCTATGCCTTCTGTCACTAGGCCACTCTCTACCCACATACATCATACTCTTAAAGGAAAACATATTCTAATAACTAGTGCAATGATTTATTAATGTACGTGCATACACATCCCTCTCATCTACCCACCGAGATGGTTGTCAACCACCCCGTTAGCGCGGATAAACAAGGCATTAAGAATAGACAAATCCATTGCATGTAACATAGATGTATTCCAAAGTATGACAAACCATAAAATCCCAACATGACGGTAAATGCATAACATAATATCATCTCATACCACAATATCCACCATAGGAATTACAAAGATAGTTCCATAATCATGCAAGGCACATCATATGGACTTCAACAATGATCATACATAGAGAGATTGGATCAAGTTACCACCACAAACCCAAAGTCCAGGGGGTGGACTACTCCCCCTTCATCATGGAGACGGTGGAGAAGTCGTTGGAGAAGATGGAGACCACGCCGGCAGCGCCCTGCCGGAGATTTCCCCCTCCAATATGCAACTACAGGTCTCTGTTTCGTGGTTTCTGTGTTTCTGCGGCGCTCCCTTCCGAAAGCCGTCGGGGGACTATTTTTATAGTCGTTTTTAGGTCAAGACGGAGGCTCGGGAAAAAAGATCGACGGCAACGGAGCCTCGAGGCCCAAGATGGTGGGTCCCACACGGCCAAGGAATCTGGCCGCGTGGGCCACCCTATCTTGGCCCTCGGGCCTCCGTTTGTTCGCTTCCTTCGCTCCCACGCTTCGTTCCTTCCAAAAACTGATGCTCGTAAATTTCCAGGTCATTTGGACGTCGTTTGGGTCCCTGAAACATCAAAATATAGAAAATAGGATTTTCTGCCTGTGCAGGGTTAATTTCCAGAAAAATAGGGAAACTATGAAATATTACCAAAATCAATATAAAACAATGATATAACCCTTATATGATGTAAATATGATTGAAATATAAGTAATACAATGCAAAGTTCATGTATGCATTTTACATGCATCAGCAGGTCATTGTTCAGGACGATTGTGCATGGCGTTCGGGAATACGACGACTACTTCGCGCTGAAGAGAGACTGCACAGGCCTCCTTGGGTTTTTATCACTTCAGAAATGCACGGCGGCCATACGGTGCCTTGCTTACGGGCTTCTCGCCGATGCGTTGAATGATTATCTCCGCATGTCTGAGTCCACCGCCGTCGAAGCCACCTACAGATTCTGTAAGGCCGTTGTCAAGGTGTTCGGAAAGCAATATCTGAGGACACCAAATGAGGCAGACATGGCTCGTCTCTTGGCACAAGGCGAAGCAAGAGGATTTCCAGGCATGATTGGAAGCATCGATTGCATGCATTGGAACTAGAAGAACTGTCCGTTTTCTTGGCAAGGGATGTACAAGTCAGGGCACCACGGAAAATGCAGTGTTATACTTGAGGCCGTGGCAGATTATGATCTTTGGATATGGCATGCATATTTCGGCACCGGCAGTGCCTCCAATGACATCAACGTTGTCGTGTCTCGTTGCACGGACACCGGGAGTATAGGATACCCCCTTTTAGGTTTGGCACGGGGCGCGAAGGAGGCTGAGAATTGTCTTCTTGGGCGGAGTCTAGATCAAGCTCTCCTCTCCATGATCAAAGCATGCAACCAAAGGGACACAAGGAGCTACCCAGGTTCAGGCCGCCCGGAGGCTAAAATCCCTACTCCTGCTTGTCTGGATTGATGAGTTCTTCATAGTGTGGCTTACAATGGAACCTCCCGAACAGGGTACCCGGAAGGGTTTTGGCCCGAGGTAGAAGAAGGACAGATCCTGACCCGGAGGAGATCACCTTCCTCTCTACCTTCGCAGCCCTAGTCTAGTCTTGCTCTGGCTCTAGCTTGTTCTTGTTTCCTCCTGTTCTGTCCCCCTCCTCCTCCCGTGCCTTGGTCCTCCTTTTATAGGCTAAGGGGTTGCCACAGGGGCACGTGAGGAGCATGAGGGGCCTTCGGGGTGAAGGACCCTCCTCATCTAGTTTAGGGGGAGACGTGGCCTCTCCTCAGCCTAGCGTCTCCTCTGGGTTAGGTGGGAGCGTCCGCCTTGGGGTGGACAGGCGCTGACACCACCACGGGACGTGCTTCCCGCCCGCGCTGCCTTCGCCTTGCTTCCCAAGTCTTCCGCGGTGAGGTGGAGTGCTTATCCACAGGAACGTAGGAAGTACCCGGGAGGGAGCCTGGCCTCCTGCCGGGAACTCGGGCTCTCGGGTCCTTCCTGGCCTTCTTGCTTGATTCGGGGACCCGGAAGGTCCCCAGGACCGGAGCCCTTAGTCGTCGTCGGCCATGCGTGTCCTGACGGTGAACCCGCCAGCTTGGCTTGAGTCTTGGTCTTGTCCATCTTCATCTTGGGCCCACATGGAGTGGACCCACTTTGGCAGTACTAGGGGAACCCCATGTTCCACTGTTGCGACAGTAGCCCCCGGGCATGGTCCCGGCGGCTCTTGCTCCAGCTGCCGGGGCCATGGCCTAAAGATAGGTCAAAGTGGGTCCCGGGTACCTGGTCTTCTCAGCTCCGTAGGGGACCCGCCGAGGCGAGGTAGAGACGAGCCCCCGGGTCCTGCTGACTGAATCACGGCGAACGTTGCGATTCATGCGGACCCCTTGCTTATCCAGAAATCCAACGGGCGAAACGCGTAGAAATCGGCACGCGACGTGACGTGTGGGATGCCTTATAAGCCACGACTGGCTTCCACTGTAGTCGTTACCTCTCCAGATTCGCCGAAATCCCCAAATCGCCGCCCAGGAGACTCCTTCTCCCTGACCTCGCCAATCGCCGCCTCCCGCCTTGGCCGCCGCCGTTCCTTGCTCTTGCTCCCAGCCCATGCCGCCTAAGCGAGATAGGATGGGAGTGAGGAAGATGTCGCAATCTGCCGCCGAGAAGATGGCGATGGAGGCTTCCCTGGCCGAAGCGCCGCCCTCGATGAGGGTGACTCAGGCCCTCTTTTCTCCCAGTGAGTATGCGTCAGAGAAGGCCATCCAACGCGTCCGCCAATCCTTGGCCGCGAGCTTCCGCGGTACTGAGGGAATGGTGGTGCGCCCTGGGAGCGGTCCTCAACGAGAAGGGGAGGTGATTACTTTCCACGATTTCTCCGTCGTCGGCCTTCTTCCTCCATTTTTCGAGTTCTTCGCAGCAATCTTGGAGGCTTACGGATTGCATATGCTGCACTTGCACCCCAATGCCGTGATGATGCTTGCTACTTTTGCCTATGTCTGCGAGGCATTCGCGGGTGTCATGCCCTCGGTGGCCCTGTTCCACCATTTCTTCGTTCCACGCCTGGGGAAGTCCAAGTGGATCGCTGGTGGTGTCTCTTTCTGCCTCCGGAGAGATGCGGCGCACCAGTACCCGGAAACATTCACCAAGGCGTCGGTTGGCGAATGGAGGCACAACTGGTATTTTGTCGAAGCTGACGGGACCAATCCCCATCTGATGACTCCATAT
This sequence comes from Poa pratensis, assembly GCA_947311845.1. Lineage (NCBI taxonomy): Eukaryota > Viridiplantae > Streptophyta > Magnoliopsida > Poales > Poaceae > Poa > Poa pratensis. Next base: position 96,258,613 of record CAMZMU010000107.1, on the reverse strand, counting down.
TATCCAGTGGAGCGACTGGCACACTCGAAGGAGAGAAGCTCTCAAGGGGAAGCACTGGCTCCAGTCATCAACAGGTTGGCTGCGCTTCGCGCAAGGGGAGTGACGGGTGCCATGATCTTGGCAGACTTTCTTCATAGGGGGATTGCCCCTCTGCAGTACCGGAGCCGCCGCTCTGGGAACTCAATCAGGTGGGCAGCAGCCTTCCACGGTCTAGATTCCACTTAACAGAGACCACTTGGGCTCTGTCCATGGGCTACCTACTGCCATGGGTACCCTTCGAGTTCCAGGATGAGACTTTGCCGCTGTTCGAAGATCCAGCCGCCGACGGTATCCGATCTTCGATGCCAGAGTGCAATGAGTACGGGGTGGCGGGTACCACCAAGATCGAGCCCCCGCCAGCACCCAAAACACGCAGTCTTCAAGGAGGTAGGCCAAGGGAGCAAAGCCTTGCCCACGGGGATGTTTCCCCTGAAGAACCTGGGACTTCGGATGACGAAGGCGACGAAGTGACTCCTCCGGGAGTACCTTGCGGGCGTGGAGGCCCCGGCGCTCCTTCCGGGGCGGCGACGAACCCGCCGGGTGACGAACTCCCGGAGCAGCCTGTGCCGCTGAGCTCGCCGTCGTTGCAGGAGTCTGATCAAGTGTCGGAGGCCATCCCTCCTCCCCTTGCTGACACGGAGGTAGAGGAGGAGAGCCTGTCCTTGCCGAACCTCTTTGACGACCTGGTGCGAAAGAGGTGGAGCTTCTCCGGACCAAAGAGAGCCCGCCGGTAAGTTTTGATGACATCTTGTCTTTGAAAGCGGAGCTGTTTTTCTCCTGCCGTCGTCCTGACTTCTGACTTTCGTTTCTTGCACAGGAGCCCGACCCCGGAGTGGCCAAGCAAGCGACCCCGGAGAGGCGAGGACGTCGAAGCGTCGAGCTCCACCGATTACTCCGACGGAGGCAACTCCGAGCCCCCGAGCCCCCAGTCCGCCTCAAGGACCAGGGGGTGGCTCCGGTTGTCGCAGACGAGGCAAGGGCTGTCGGCGCGGAAGGCCCTGGGGAGAGGCGCGACGTGGATCCCCAGGCGACCCTTGGACCGCGAGGACTCGCAGCAGGCGGGTGCATCCCCGGGGGCTCCGGCCCCGGGAGCGCTGACCCCTGTCCTGAACCCGGGAGATTCGAGGAAGGCCCCGGGTTCTCCAGGACGTTCTCTAGCGTCTCGGAGTTCTTGTCTTCTGCCGCGCCGAACTGGCGCGGCTGGTGTCCCCGACCTCCGACAGCGGAGAGCACTCGCAGGCTCGTGAGCTGCGGCTTCGATCCGGGGAGGAAGCTCGCAGTGCCCGTGAACTGAAGCTGGCGGCGGACGAAGAGCTGCTCTATGCCTGGGAACAGCGAGTGGCCAGCCGCGAGAAAGAGCTGGAGCGGCGAGAGGCCGAGCTGGAAGAAGAAGAGCGCCACTACCTCTGCCCCATTGAGGAGCTCCAGATCAAGATGGAGCGGGACGAGGACCGCTTCGAACAAGGCCTGGAGAACGTGGCTGGCTGGGCTCGCAGCGAGGTTGAAGATGACCTTCGAGCCAAGAGCAGAGCCGCCTCATCGCTAAGCAAGCAAGTCTCTAAACTCCAGAGCGAGCTCAAGAGCGAGAGGGAAAAACGGGAACATGCCTACTCGGATTTCCAGAGAGCCAGGGGCGAGAGAGATAGCTTGTCTGACCGAGCTGAGGCGATGACGGCCACGATTGAGGAGCAGAAGCAGGCCCTCAAAACAGCTGAGAAGTTTAAGGAAGAGGCTACGGCTGGCCGCGTTGCCATGGAAAGGAAGATCCGGGATCTGGGCAATGCAATTGATTTCTGGAAGGACAAGGATGCGCGTCTGACTGTCCTTCGCAAGAAGGAAACAAAGGAGCTGGCTGATGGGCGCACGGCGATGGAAGCGTCCAAATCTCAAGCCCAGATTGCGTGGCACCAACATGAGCAGATATCCAACCAGCTGGCGGGGGTGCGGGCAGAGCTGGCGGAAGCGAAAGATGCGCTCGAGAAAGAGCGGCGGCGATTTGCTCAACACCGCCGCGATGATCACAACGTCTTGCTCCAGATGAACCACGGGTCCTTGGACATCGTGCAGGAGTTCACGAATTTGGGAGTGCCTTCTCCGCCCGTCCTCATGGCCGATCACTCCACTTCCTTCGCCCGGTATCCCGGGTTCTTGAAGTACGTGGCCTTGCTCATCAAAGGCATCAAGGAGCAGGTTAGCAGAGCCCTCGTCTTGCTGGGGAACAGGCAGTGAGGCAGGTGACGACCCGATTCGTCACAGCGCTTCGCCAGCGACACCCGCAGCTCTCCTTGCTGTCCGAGCTGGAGGCGCCTGAACCCGGGACGCCGCTTCCTCCAGACGCGACCCGCCAGGTGGAGGAGATCTTGAAGCACCTTTCCCGAGAAGATGACCCGTGAACCTGTGAAGTCCTGAAAAGGACAATACCAGGGGCCGTGAACCATGCTTTTGTACTGATATTGCCAACTGGCTTATGAACTCATGCTTTTGAATGTAAATAACTTCTTCCCAAAGTATATAAGTTTTATTGTACTCGTGGGGGCTTTACGCTCTCGGGAAGGATCCAAAGGTGTGAGTGCTAACCAGCCGTGGGCACTCAGACCGATCTGAAGTGCGGCCACAGGGCACAACCCCCCAAAGGACCCACCGTTTCCTGACCGCACGGACCTCAGCCCACGATTCCACTGCCCGAGGGAAACTGACAGTGTCATCGCGAAGGCGCTGCCCTAGGAGAACGCCCACTTTCGCCTTAGCCAAAGCACATAAAACTGATATACCCGGGAACAAGCCCGTGCAAGCACGTTTATACTTAGCTCGCGTTTTGACTCCTTCTGGCTATCTCGGTAATTGTTCTGTCGCGCTGCCGTCAAGGCGGGTCTTCTATGCCGTGTTTCAGACATAATTCTGCCTTGCCCAGCAATTCTTGGCGGGTGTCGTGGGTTTGTCACGTCAGGTGTCATAGATGACTTCGTAGGTGTGGGATTACGCGAGTCAAGCATCTCCGAGCTTAGGATCGCAGGAACAAAGATCAACACAGATTTACCCAGGTTCGGCCCCCTCAATCTGAGGTAAAAGACCTACTTCCTGCCTACCCTAGATTGGTATTGATATGATAATCGAGGTGTTACAATGGAGGCGATCCGATCTGGTACTCGCCGTATGAGCTAGGGTTTAGGGCTTGATAGCTTGGGGGCTAATGTCCTGCGAGTCCTCTTTATATACACAGAGGCTCGCTAGGTTACAAAAGGAAACTTCCCCCATAAGGAATACGTCCACAAAGGCCTACTCGGAGACTACTTGGTCTTCACGTCCTCCGGGATATGTCTTCTAGATCTTTCCCCTTATGGCGGTTCAATATTGGGCTTGCTCCCAAGTGGGCCTTTGTCCGTGCGAGTAAGTTAAGTCGAACTGGGCCGCGGGTTAATCCAGAAAGTATTCCCCCGACATTAGCCCCCAAGTTTAGCTTGGATTTCGAGTGAAGGCTCTTTTGTCTTAACAAACCTCTGAATCGCACACATGAATTATCCCAGCTGAACTCCAACTTTCTTATTTCCAATCTGTGATTTATAATTCATCTTGGCGGCTCAAGAACGCGACTTAACCTGCCTTGACGGTTGATTTTCAGATCTAAACGTCTTCCGCATCTGGGCTATTTATCTTGGCTCATCGTTTTTCCCAGCGTTCTGCATCACGCATCCGCTGCTTCTTTCCGCCGCTTCCAATTTCGCTTCTCGTACTCATAATCCTTCAGTGGAGATCTCCATCAATCTAAGAAAAATGTCTCGCCGCAAGTGCAACTGGGAAGGCTCGTGGGTCGACGAAGATTTCCTGGAATCCCTATCCGCACGGGGCCTTCTTCCGCAAAAAGATCAATGCGAATGGCGGGCGGCCGGTGAGGAGGTAATCCCCAATCCTCAACCAGGAGAAGTAGTGATTTTCGTGGAGCATGTTGAGCGCGGGTTCAAGCCCCCGGGCTCTCTCTTCTTCCGTTCCTTGATGCAGCGGTTAGGTCTCCGCTTCCATGATATTGGCCCTAATTCGATGTTGCAAGTGAGCAACTTCCACGTCCTCTGCGAAGATTATCTGGGTATCCCGCCTTCAATAGATTTCTGGCTTGCTCTTTTCAATTGCAATAGTCAAAGGGAAACCACAGATGGACAGTCACGCCCAAAAGAAAAGAAAGAGAACAAGAAAAGAAAAGAAAGCCGACATTGGCGGATCAACGAAAACAAAGGCGACCTGCAACCGCTGCGCTCTCTCCGGCAAATTCCCACCACTATCCTAGCACACTGAATCGTCGCGTACCAAACAACACCTCCAAGAAGGAAAACAGCGACGACGCTGCTGCTGTCCGGACTAGTCCTAAGGTTTCCCCCGGTACGCTACAGGTAGTGGAGAAGAGGTACACCCGACGCCCTTCAGGAAGGAGCGGCGACACTCACAATCATCACCGCGTCGGTGCCAAATGACAAGGATTTCTCCCGACCTCGAAAAAACCACATCCCTGGACAGTCTGACGTGCTCCACCCATCTTGCCACCCACCAACAAACGCCACCACGGAATTGAGGTCACCATTGTCGTATCACCAGGTTAGCGCAGCACGACCGGTCGAACCGAGAAAGACCCGCCATAGACAGAGCTGCAGTACCACAACCACGTGGGAGGGATCGACCTCCACCGCCATAGACGGTAACCGACCGGACGCAGCACGCAGGAGCACACCAAGCCACATTGGAGCCGGAGGGCGGCTGCAACACAGCCACCTGGAGGACTACCTCCACCGCCATCGGCGGGTGCCGACCGGACGCGGTAGCAGAGACACAACAGGCTGGGCAAGCCCGGTCGGCCCCTGAAAGGGTCCGTGAAGTCTCCGCCACCACGCTGCCGCACATAGGCCGACGCCGCTGCTACCCTCAAGATCGGCACCAAAGACCCGGCCGGACCCAAAAAGGGGCCGCGAAGCTCCCGGCGCCACGCTGCAGAAGACAGGTTGTTGTCGCCGCCACTCCGTCACAAGCATCGAACCTCGGTCAAACCGGGTAGCCGGGTCGAGCTTGGGCCCACACTGACCCAGATCGGGACCAAAGGGCCCAGATCTGGGCCTGCAGGGCCCCAGCGGAACCCTAGCCACCCGCACCACCAACTAGCGGTGCCGCCGCTGCGCTCACCTCCGGCAGCCGAGAAGACCCTGAGTAGCCGCGCCGCCGAAGCTCACCGCCGCCACACCGCCTCCCGGCCAAAGCCGAGCCGCCGCCGGCCGAGGACCACCGCCACCAGAGAGGCAGAGCCACGCCTCCACCCATCCTGGCGCGGGGAGGGACAGGCCGCCGCCGCCGGCGCCGCGCGGGCCGCGCCCGGCGACCTCTGCCGACGGCGGCGACGAGGGGAGGAGCAGGGAGGGACGGGGAAGGAGGTGCTGGGAGGGCGCGCGCCGCCGCCGCGTGGGGGCGGCGGACACGCGTGAGAGGGGAGAGGGGGGAGGCTGGGGCGGACCGCACCGCCGCCGGCGGCCGGAACTCTAGAAGCGCGCGCGGGTTTCGTGAGAGGACTTGAGGTTTCGCGAGAACCTGCTCTATTTTTTGCAAAGGCGGAATAACCAAACCTAGTGTGATAAGCGTAGTCAGAGCGCACCTAGCGCACAACGAGCATCAGGGTGTGCGACCGCCCCGGGCCCCCGAAATCCAGGCGTCCCCACCCAGGTATGTTACATACATATGCGTACATATACTCAGCGCAGCAGAAAAAAATAGTACGAGTTTTTTGGGCTAATGGGCCTTGTGGTCCGATCGCAAGGGAGGCAAGGCGTCATGGCAATAGTATCGCTGGCTCGCTGTGCTTCCCAGGCTGCTTCCGATCGATCGATCTAATCATCTAATCATATCGATGTATTTCTGTTTCATCCACGGATCGAGACATCGAGCAGTCGCGAACGGCTGATCCCATCGCCGAGACTCATCCCTCGCCGCCAGGGCCGGCACGCCGCCGCCGTGCGCGGTGCGCTCCAGCGCTCGGGCGCCTCAACCGCGCTCTCCCTGGCCTGACTCTCTCTCGACGACGTGAATACGGAGGTACATACACTCTCCCAGTGTAAATTATTTCCAGACTAGTATGTTCTGAATTTCTGATTTTTTAATCAATAGCTCAATACTCTCTCCCGGTATAATTCATTTTCATCATTTGATATATGTTTTTCAGCATTCTGCGTTGCCATGTCTTCGAGAACGTATGAATCCGGCGCCGCTAAAAGGAAAAGAGCAAAGAGTGTTGACGACTTGATAAAATCACAAAAAAGGAATATTTACAAGTTTTTTAAGGGTAATACTGGTGTTTCGATAAACTCAAATGCCGAGTTGGCTATAGTTGCTGTGAAAAAAGAGCAATAAGGAAATGAGAATTCTGAATCTGACCAGTAAGAAGAAAATATCGACACCAACATCGGCGATAGCAATGTAAGTGGATCTGAAAATGTAGCTAATTCATCGGATGCACATGCAAAGTTTGCTAGTTTTGATGAACTACCAGTTTATACCTCGGATATTAGGGGCCACAAATTAGGGTCCGAAGGGTTTTAAATTATGATGTCTATATTAAGGGCCACAAATTTTAGTTTCGCCCCGGGCCCCTAAAATCTCAGGACCGGCCCTGCATAACCATTACGCGCGTAATTTTTTATATTGTGTTGTGTGTCGTTCACAACGTCATTTGACCCTTCCATGGAGACACCCAATCACGTCGATCCACATGCAGCCTTGCCGAGAGGTGAGAGGCCGAGTGGAAACCACATTGCTCCCACCGGCCACCACGACGACATGATTCTAATCGACGTGGTAGTCAATAGGAGTAATCTTGATGTAATGGTTTTTGACCCGTTTTTTCTTATAAAATGGGTCATCTCTTCTATCTATTCGGACGGTGGACACAACCACTTTGAGCTCAAAAAATAAATCTTGATGTACCATCAATAACAAGTTTACTTCTAGATATGTTAGAAGAAATGATTAGCACAATGTATACATTGTTTTGATTATTGATATTATTTTTTGACGCACTTTGGCTGACATAATATTCTATATGTATATATATATATAGAACTTTGGTTGACATAATATTCTATATTCTATTTTTTTTGACGCACTTTGGCTATTAGTATGGTTTTATTTGTACTAAAGGGCCCCGGGTTTTAGTTTCGTCCCGGGCCCCCGAAATCTCAGGACCGGCCCTGAGGGGAGCACCACACGTGTAACCTATGATGACTTGATAGCAACAGGCACACAGGGGGAGCCGGCGGCTTGCGCCGGTGAAAGGACAAGGATGTCGCCTAGAGCGGGGGTGAATAGGCGATTTAAATTTTTTCCGGTTTAGGGTTGATAATTGCGGAATAAAAGTAGGTGTTTAAATTAATAAGCCAACAGTCTAAATATATTAGGCTCGCCTATGTGCACCAACAACTTATGCTAAGCAAGACAAGCAACAAGGTGATAGCAATATATAATACTTCAAGCACGAAGGTTATCACAATGTAAAGTGCATAAGTAAAGAGCTCGGGTATAGAAATAACCGAGGCACGCGGAGACGTGGATATATTCCCGAGTTCCTCCTTTTTAGGAGAGTACGTCTCGTTGGAGGGGTGTGAGTTTCAAACTCAAGACGCCACAAACGGCCTCACCCTATTCTCCGATGAACCTCACACAAAATCTCGGTTCACCTTCCACTACTGATTTCCTTTTGGGCGAAAATCGAGTCCCTTATAACAATCTTGAGGCACAACCCACAAAAGGATTGGGAGCTCCCAAGTGGCCACAAAAAGACTCAACCACCACAAAAGGCGTCTAGGGTCCAAAGACCCAAGAGTAACAAGCTCACGAACTTTCACTTCCACGAATCCTCGTGGAGAGCACAAACCGATACACAAAAGCAATGGCAAGAGCACAAGTGCTCAAATCCTTCACTCTCAAATTCCACCAAAAGCAACTAATGCTTGTGGGGGGAGAAGAGAGGAAGAACAAAGAAGAGAACCACACAAGAACTCCAAGATCAAGATCAACTAGGTTCCCCTCACTTAGAGGAGGAATGGATTGGTGGAAATATAGATCTAGATCTCCTTCACTCTCAATATAGATCTAGATCTCCTCTCACTTTCCCTCAAAGATATGCAAGAATCATGGGAAAGATTGAGAGGAAGGCAAGTTTTTCCAAAGGTCAACAATGGAGGAGAGAGAGGGAAAAACGTGCTCAAGAGGTTAGGGAACCAATGGGGAAGAAAGCCCCTTAAATAGGTCCCCTCAAAAATCTGCCTGTTAGGCAGTGCAGGGAGGCCGGCCTGGGGGCCGGCCTCACGCGCTGCTGGAGAGGCTTCAGAGAAGCCGGCCTGGGGCCCGGCCTGGCCGGCCTGGGGGCCGGCCACCCATCCGAGCCAGCGGGCCTGGAGCCCGGCCTGGCCGGCCTGGGGGCCGGTTATCCAGCCGAGCCAGCCGGCCTGGAGGCCGGTCACCCAGCCGAGCCATCCGGTCTGGGAGCCGGCCAGGCCAGCCCCAGGCTGGCCACCCAGAACCCGAAAAAGAAACACCCATAACTTTTGCGAGAAAACTCCAAATGGGATGAAACCAACTTTGTTGGAAAGATAGCGACAAGAGCTTTCCTACAAGGATAAACCGATAATATTTCCAACACGAAAACGCAACGAGTTTTCCATCCGGACTCCGTTTTCAATGATCTTGGGCTTGCTTCGAAGATAATCACAAGCACTACACGATCATGCATATACACATCATAGTCCATCATGTGAAGAGGATAACACAAGAGGAGAGTTTGACCTCTCTACAAGAGACGAAACGGTAAAACCTCCAACATCAAAAACACCACAAGATATTCAAATGAAATCCGTTTTTGATGAACTAGAGCTTGGTATGGAGATGAACACAAGCTCTAAATTCTCACATGGATAGAAGTCAAATAAGAACCAAGAAAGATGATATGCCAAATATACAAAGGTTTGAGCTCTCCACAAAGATGCGATCAAGTTACTCACTTGAGAGCCCCTCTTGATAGAACGCCGTCTATCCTACAACCCGGTCTCCTACTAACACCACGAAACCGGTAAAATAGAAACCCTATCAAGATCATACCTTTGCCTTGCGCATTCCACTTGAGCTAGATGATGATGATCTTGACTCCCTCAAGTTGGAACACCTTTCTTGATTGTGCTTGCTAGCACATGTTTGATGAAGACTTCTCCAAATACTCCCCCATACACCATTATGGGAGAGCCTCGCTTAGCTCCGTCTTTATGAAGATGATGTCTTGAATCCTTCAAGACATACTTGCAATATGTTCAACTCTTTGCATGACCATTCTTCATATAAACCCTTGAATAGAGCATTGATCATCATGTAATCTTCTAGAGTCCAACACATGAACTCCAATCTTTTCCTATGGACAAGATCTACAAGAATATCTCAAAGCAAACATTAGTTCATAAGGATTGTCATTAATTACCAAAACCACGCATGGGGCAACACATGCACTTTCAGCCAGCGCCTAGGGCGGCCACGGTAGTGGTATCAATGGGGAGATGCGTCCATAGTCATGCCCCACAGATGTAGTCGAATTCACCGAATGGTGTCGTCATCGTGATGTGATTGCTTCATGTTCTCGGTAGATCAATTATGTGCCTACGACGGTCACAATTGGTATTAGAGCAAAAGGTTGAAGGCGTCGGAAGTTTGAGTTAGAGGAGATTGCCAAGTCGATCGGCTGATTTCGTTCGTCGTCAAGGAGGCGATCGAGGACATAGCAGGGATCGGAATCGGCAGAACAGAAGAGGACATTGCAGGGATCGGAATCTTGATGTGCCTTGAGCGCAGGCAGGTTGAGTCGCTGGGTGTCAGCATGGTCCACGTCTTGGAGCGATCGGAAAAGCACGGAAGGGAGAGCAGCATGAGGTCAAGTGCGTTGGAAGTTAAGCTGGTCCTGGCCCAAGCGAGGTGAGAGGCAGGGCATGCCTAGGCGCACTTGACGTGAAGGCTGCCATGCTGGTGCATGGGTTGTACGTACGCATGAGATTTGTTTGGTTAAAAAAAGGATCTGCACCATGGTTATACGAGTGCATTGGGCAGCAACGAGAGAAGAAAAAAGAGCATGGAAGTTGTGGAACTACTTGGTGTACCACGGAAACTACCAGGAAAGCAATTTTCTTTTAGATGTATGCTAATTGCACGAGAGATTCTACCGGATGGTTTGCAGGTCGGCGATGTGCGCACGAGGCTGGGAGCAGTCTGGAGTACGTCGTGTGGATCATGCACCAAGAGGCGTCGATCATGGCACGTTGGTGCTGGGCTGATATGATGCAAGGTGGAGCATGATTGCAGTCGAACAAGTTCGGCTGGGTTGGACTGGACAGTCTGACGAGACAGAAGACGGTGAAGATCGGCGACGACGATGTATGAGCGTGAGGGCTGATGGTGTCCGAATTCTGTGGCGTGGTAACACGCGGTGCATGGGTATGCGTGCTTCGACATGCGATGACGCGGGGATGATTCAATATGGCGCGTATATGAGATCTTGAGGTCGACGGGGCGTGGGGTGGATTGATCATCTACCAAGGAGTCATGTTGAAGGCGGAGCTGGAGTCTCTGAGGGGAGATTTCACTCGGCTGATGGAGGGGCTACGGCGTAAGCTAGCGGAGAGTCGAAGCCTAGTCAGTGGGAAGACGAGAAGCACGTGGTCTGGACTAGAGCTCAGGGTCTTGAGAGATGCGTGGAACTCGGCATCGGTCGGGTATGACTGGTGGTTGTCTGCAGTGGGGCCTGAGGTGGTGTGGGTTAGTGACCCGGTAGATCTTGGCCAAGATTGCAGATGCTCAACGCAGTAGTAGCGGCGAGGCGTGCGGTAAGCACGGGACACGGCGACAGACCATGACATGTGTCGGGGGGCTACCCCCGGGTAGGGTCATAGTGTGGTGAAAGCTATGCCCAGGTGTGAGCCATGTTACAGTAAAAACCGAGGTAACCCGGGCCAGAAGGGACCGAGATACCATGTTGGTGCAAACCGACATAAGCAAACCGAAGTAACCCGGGCCCAGAGGAGGCCGAGTTATGAGGATGGTATTAACCGACTTATACTCACCTTATTATACTTACCGAGATAAGGGATCCGAGATAAGGTATCCGAGATATGCTGACCGACATGCCTATGTCGGTATCCTCTTGTCTGCTGTTATGTGCAGGGGAAGCTCGAGGAAGAAGAGTCCGACATGTCTATGCCGGGTTAACGCAACAAGGTGCCTTGTGTCGGTTGGAGTCAATGCTCCTGTCACATCCCGTCTGGCACGGGAGCGTCTGGCACGGAAGCGCCTGACACGGGAGCGTGCAGGAGGAGCGAGGTGACAGGTCTCACCTAGTCGCTGACCACGGGACATCCGGGATAAAGGCTACGAGATAGGCGTGGGCGTGCCCTGTCCTGTCCCTGGCAGAGGGTACATTCTAGCTGTGCCGTAGCGCTGCAGGGGATGGGCATGTCACGTCCTGTCTTTGACAGGAGTAACATCATGACATACCTTTGGCATGGCTACAGTGCACCGGGAGGGGTACTTCCGTAACTCGGTTTAGCCTATAAGTAGGGCTTCACCCCCTCCTGCGTGAGGGACGATGCCCTGAGACTCATTTCCCCTGTAGCTTCATCTTCTTCCTTGTGTTCATCCTCATTGTTGAGGCGTACAGCTCGAGGAGCAACCTTGTATTTGTGATACCTCGGTATAGAGAGAGAGGCAGGCATGAGTAGGGGCTTTACCTCCTCACGAGGGCCCTGAACCTGGGTAGATCTTGGTGTGCTTGTATGTTCTTCGTGTGTGCTTCTTAGCGCGCTAGCCCTCTCCCGGATCCACCAGCGTCCATCGGCCCCACACATAAGCCATCCTATGGCATCTGCCGTGATACCACCACGACAGTTGACGCCCACCGTGGGGCCAGCAGCGGCGCTGGCTGGTGTGATCATCCGGACGGGTTCCATCATCGACTCCGGCGAGCGCGTCGTCTGCGGGCTCATCTGCAAGCTCGGCTCGCTGAACTTCATCAGCGACAATGCGGGATGCTTTGGCAGCAGGCCGTTCCCGACGAACGGCTGCCTCATCAGCTTCGGCACCTTCGTGACCTACGTCGCCACCGAGGTTGTCTGCAAGTACCCCGAGCAGGTGCTTGTGGCAGAGGATCCTCCTGCCGTTTGCTCGGCTCGTGGCCGGCGTATCGATCGCCCCGGGATTTGCGCCGAGGTAATGATGACTGGGCATGTGTATGATGCTGGCAAAGGAGATGCCGGCCAGCCTGCCCCCAAGGCCACCAGATCGGCGAAAGTGCCATTGGAGAGGAGGGAGAACCTCCGCGACCAGGCCGGTACATCCGATGTACCGGTTAAGTCGGCTCATCTCGAGGAGATAATCGAGAAACTGGCTGTGCCGGTAGCTGCCGGTACAGATGCTGCCCAAATGGAGGCAGAGTTGGAGGCACGTCGTCAGAGCTTGCATCAGGAGGCTCTCGAGATGGCCGAGGTGAGGAGAGAGTTCGGGATAACTCTCCGTGAGTATAACCAAGCACATGGTTTAACCCCGGTAGCTGCTCGCCCTAGTCGCATAGAGGATGTGCGTAAGAGGGGTAAAGCCTCAATGCCGAGATTGCTAGAGATGGTAGATCTAGTTCCAGTAAGACTCCTAGTAACTTGTCGGTCGAAAAGCCGAAGTATAGTTCCCCTGCTAAGACTCTTAGAGCTGCCGAGGCAGCAAGAGCCGAGTTGTCAGGCTTATCCGGAGAAGCTCTCCGTAGGCAGCAAGACCGAGTTAATGAGTTGGTAGCTGTGGCTACCCGGCAGAATGAGGCCTATCGCAAGGCTAACACAGTTGCAGGTGGGTCCGAGATTGTTCACTCGGCTAGGGGAGCCAGTGGATCTAAGGGGCAAGCTTCATCACCGCATGTCGGTGGAGATCGGGACCGGAGTGTAAACTCCGGTAAAGACAAGCAGATACAGGATATGATCCGGCATATGCCGGAAAACAGTTAGTTGGGCGAGGCAGTGCCGGCCGGGGTAAAAGCAATCCCGGTCCGGGCGGTCCAGTGCCGGAGTAGTTAACTCGGCTGGCCGAGGCTATCCACCTCGGTATCCGACACGAAATCTCGCCCAGCAGCAGCAAAATGTAGAGCATGTCCAGCAGCCACAAGGTGTTGACCAGGTGGCTAACCGTTATGATGATGGTTACTCGGCTATGGAGAAAGCCGGGTATCCGAGATATGAAGGTGCACTGGGATCCCGGTTGGGACCTCGCCAGTTGTCACCAAATGATGCACGCTACAAGTTGGACAGGATATATATGTCCGAGATGCTGGAAGAGCAAGGTCCACCTGGCCCTGCATGCTTTGGACCTCGGATCATGAGGGAGCCACCGGTGCGGCACTTTCAGTTGAACCGAGGCGCAAAGACATATGACGGCAGTACTAAGCCGGAAGACTGGCTGACAGATTATGTGTCGGCAGTGCATATCGCGGGAGGAAACCGCCGATGGGCGGTGAGGTATATCCCGCAAATGTTGGAAGGGCCAGCCCGGATCTGGCTGAACAACCTGCGAGAGGGCAGCGTTGATTGCTGGCTGGACTTTGAAGAAGCATTTGTTAGCAACTTCTCCAGCACATACAAGAGACCGAATCGTCCTCAGCAGCTTGCGATGTGCAAGCAGAGGGATAATGAAACTGACCGGGATTACTTGACCCGGTGGAGTACTATTCGCAATTCCTGTGAAGGAGTTGTGGAGGCGCAGGCCATATCTTGGTTTGCCCAGGGGTGCCGACACGGCTCCATGCTCTGGCAGAAGTTGCAGAGGGAGATGCCGGCCACCCTGGCCGAGACAATCCGGATTGCGGATAGCTATGCACTGGGTGATCCGATGCAGCCCTTGCTGAACTCGGTGGAACCGAGTAGAAGATACCCGGTGAATAACAGACCCGGGCCAGTCAGGCAGAACGATCGCCAGGACTTCGGCAACAAGAGGAGAGAGCCGGATTACCGGTATGGCTCAAACCAGGTTGCCGCGGTAAACCAAGACCAACCAGATGCCGGCAGTAGCCAGCGTCCGAAGAACAACGGCCCAGCATGGGGCCAGAATCAAGAAGGGAAGAAGCCATGGAGTGACCAGAAGCAGTCCTTCACTTATGAGGCTATGTTGGATGGACCTTGCAGTTTCCACACCCAAGACATCCGCAGGCCGGCAAACCATACAACTCGGCAGTGCAGCTGGTATCAGCGCACAAGGGGGGAAGGAGCTAGAGCCGGAGGAAATCAGGCGGGGGCACCTCAGAGATTTCCGCCGAGGCAAAACTTACCGCTCACCGGAGCAAATGCTATCCCGGTGAATCCGCCAGCTCCGAGGCAAGCAGATCCGAAACCTGTGAATCAGGTGAATGTCGGAGGGAACAACAACAATGCTGGTCCCAGTGGGCAGGGAGAGTATCCCCAGGGAGATTACAGAGAAGCTCATCAGAGCTATGTGGTCTTTGTGACCGAGCCAACTGACAAGAAGAGCTTGCATCGGCGTGCACTGGAGGTGAACGCAGTTATGCCGGCAGTGCCGAAGTATATGCACTGGTCCGAGCAAGAGATCATTGGAGCAGAAGGGATCATCCCCGAGTTATGCCAACTCCGGGAGGTTATGCATTGGTGGTGGATCCGACATTCTTTGGACCCACAATCAATGTTCGGTTCACCCGAGTTCTCATTGATAATGGGAGTGCTATCAATATCATGTACCGAGACACCATGGTGAAGATGGGTATCTCGGCAAATATGCTGCAACCGAGTTCTACGACCTTTCATGGCATAGTGCCGGGTGTTTCATGTGCACCTATGGGCAAAATTTGGGTTGATGTGTTGTTCGGCACCAAGGCAAACTGCCGAACTGAGAGCATCCAGTTTGAGGTAGTGGACCTCGAAAGTCCATACCATGCTTTACTCGGCAGGCCTGCGCTGTCCAAGTTCATGATATCAACCCATGTGGGTTACCTCAAGATGAAAATGCCAGGTCCTAATGGCATCATCACCATCTCGGGTGATTACAAGCGTGCACTGGAGTGTGCCTCGGCTGGATCGTGCTTGGCCGAGTCACTGATTATCGCTGCAGAGAAGAAGAAGATCCATGAAGTGGTGGCATTGGCTCAGTCCGCGCAACTCGGAATGCCGGGTATGGCTAACCCGGAGCAGAATGCGACTTTCGAGGTACCAAAGGAGACCAAGAAGATCAACGTTGACCCGGCGTTTCCGGACCACAACGTCATCATTGGTACCGGGTTAACGGAGAAATAGGAAGGCGAGCTCAGTCACTTCCTCCGTGAGAACCGGGATATCTTTGCATGGTCAATCAGGACCTGCCAGGTGTTCCGAGGGAGTTGGCTGAGCACTCATTATTTGTCAGGCCGGATATGAAACCGGTGAAGCAACCGACACGGCGTCTCTCGGATGAGAGGAGAAAAGTGGTGGGTGATGAGCTGACCTGCCAGGTGTTCCGAGGGAGTTGGCTGAGCACTCATTATTTGTCAGGCCGGATATGAAACCGGTGAAGCAACCGACACGGCGTCTCTCGGATGAGAGGAGAAAAGTGGTGGGTGATGAGCTGGCCACTTGCCTGGTTTCATCATGGAGGTGCTGGTTGTCTAACCCGGTCCTGGTGGAAAAGAAAAAGGATGAACCATTGGTGGCCAAGGTGTGGCGCATGTGTATCAATTTCACGAACTTAAACAAGGCATGTCCTAAGGATCCATTCCCGTGCCTCGGATTGATCAGTGATCGATTCCACAGCCGGGTGTGAGCTGTTATCCTTTGTAGATGCGTATTCTGGTTTTCACCAGATACCTGAACCCTGCTGATCAAATGAAAACTGCTTTTATTACCCCGTATGGGGCTTATTGCTATCGTGTCATGACCTTTGGTTTGAGAAATGCCGGTGCTACTTATCAGAGATGTATGCAAAAATGCTTGCATGATCAAATAGGCAAAAATGTGCAGGTATATGTCGACGATGTCATGATAAAAACTAAGATAAATCCACTCTGATTGATGATCTCAGAGAGACATTCATAAACTTGAGAAATTCGGATAAAACTTAACCCGGATAAATGTACATTTGGTGTGCCGGCAGGCAAGTTACTCGGTTTCCTCGTGTCGAGCCGAGGTATCGAGGTGAACCCGACAAAAATCCGTGCTATTGAAAGCATGAGGTTACCGACATGTCTCAAGGACGTGCAGAAATTCACTGGATGTTTGGCATCCTTAAGTCGGTTTGTTAGCAGGTTGGGAGAAAAGGCATTGCCTTTGTATCAGCTCATGAAGAAAACCACCCACTTCGTGTGGACCCCGCAAGCAGATGCGGCGTTCACCGAGCTAAAAAAGATGCTGGCAACTGCGCCGATACTGGCCTCACCATTACCCAAAGAGCCGATGTTGCTCTACATTGCAGCCACAAACCGGTTGTGAGTGTCGTAGTGTGTGGAGCGAGAAGAAGATGGCAAAACTGTGCAAAGGCCGGTATATTACCTGAGCGAGGTGATCTCGTTATCCAAGCAGAACTATCCTCACTACCAGAAGATGACATATGGTGTCTATCTGGCTGCTAAGAAGTTGAAACATTACTTCCAAGAGCATTCAATCACTGTGGTATGTGAGGCTCCTATCTCGGAGATCATTGGGTGTAAAGATGCAACTGGCCGAATAGCCAAGTGGGCCATCGAGGTGTCCCCTTACACTCCTCACTATGAAAGAAGAGATGCCATTAAGTCTCAGGCACTGCCGGATTTCTTGGTGGATTGGGCCGAAATGCAATATGAGCCACCATTGCCTGACTCCAATTACTGGAGAATGCACTTTGATGGTTCCAGGACGAAAATTGGTTTAGGTGCCGGGGTAGTCCTTACCTCGCCTAAGCAGGATCAACTGAGATATGTGTTGCAGATTCATTTTGCGGCATCTAATAATGTGGCCGAGTATGAGGCACTTGTTCATGGGCTCAATGTGGCCAAGGAAATTGGTATTCGCCGGATAGAATGTTTCGGAGACTCGGATCTGGTGGTGCAGCAAGTCTCGGGAAATTGGGATGCTTTAGACGCCAACATGGCGTTATATCGGTTTCATGTCCAGAAGATCTCGGGTTCTTTGAAGGTTGCGAGCTCACGCATATACCTCGGGCTGAAAATGAAGCCGCCGATGTACTGTCCAAGCTAGGTTCATCTCGGGATCCAATCCACCCGGCATAGCCTTGGAGCATTTGAGGAAGCCATCAATCAAACCATCGCCCGAGTCCGAGTCAATCTTTATCCCGGCGAAACCGGAGTCTGGTGCTGTTCCCATGGACGTCGATGTCGGGTGTATTTGGGAGAACCCGGGGACTGCTTGGCAGAACTCGGGGACTGGTTACTATTCGGAAGAAGCAATGTCGGTTGATCTCATGGAGGTGGATGATCCGGTCTTTCCTGTGCGTCCTGTGCCGGAGTGGGCACAACCAATAATGGTATATGATGGACGGGAGTTTGCCAAGTAATGAAGTTGAGGCCAGGCAAGTGCAAAGAAGATCCAAGGCATACACCATCATCAACCAGGAGTTATACAAGAGAAGTGTGACCGAGGTACTGCAGCGCTGTGTCGAGCCGCAGGAAGGGCAAGAGATGCTCCTGGAGATTCATCAGGGAGAGTGTGGTCATCATGCTTCATCAAGAGCCTTGGTGGCTAAAGTATTCCGGCATGGATTTTATTGGCCCAGTGCTTTGAATCAGGCAGAAGATATCGTCCGAAAGTGTGAGGGATGTCAGAGATTTGCTAAGAAGATCACCTGCCAGCTTCGGCACTCAAGACAATTCCAATCACTTGGCCCTTTGCAGTTTGGTGTCTGGATATGGTGGGAGAGTTCAGGCCAGCCCGAGGTAACATGACTCATATGCTGGTGATGGTGGACAAGTTCACCAAATGGATCGAGGTAAAGCCAATCAGGAAGTGTGATGGTCACACAGCTGTGTCCTTTTTGAAGGACATCATTTTGAGATATGGTTACCCCCATAGCATTATCTCGGATAATGGCACAAACTTTGCTGTGGGAGAGTTTGCTCGGTTCTGTGCGGAAAAAAGAATTCGGTTGGACATAGCCTCGGTGGCACACCCAGAGGCAAATGGGCAAGTGGAAAGAGCAAATGCGTTGGTATTGGCCGGTATCAAAGCCCGGTTGATTGAACCACTGTTGCGAACTCCGGGATGCTGGATAGAGGAGATACCAGCAGTGTTGTGGGGTCTAAGGACCACACCGAATCGTTCAACTGGCTATACGCCATTTTTTCTGGTCTATGGAGCAGAAGCGGTCCTGCCGACCGACATGGAGTATGACTCGCCGAGAGTGGCGCTGTACACTGAAACCGAGGCAAAAGAAGCTCGGGAAAATGATGTTGATTTGCTCGAAGAAGCACGAGAACTGACCTTATCTCGGTCAGCTATATATCAGCAAAATCTCCGACGCTATCATAGCCGGAAGATCAGCCCTCGGGTATTCCGAGAGGGAGATTTGGTGCTGAGGCTAGTGCAACGCAAAGCAGGCCGACACAAGTTGTCACCTCCATGGGAGGGACCATTCATTGTGAGCAAGGCTCACAATGATTCATACTATCTTATAGATGCACAGGCACCGAGGAAAAATGTAATGGACAAATCCGGAGAGGAGACCAAAAGACCCTGGAATGTAGCTCTACTCCGACCCTTTTACTCATAAGGGCGCAATGTATGTATCTCGGTTTTCCTTTGAATAAAATGCGGCACTCCGAAAAGAAACTCGGGGACTGCCTTTGTCCATATGCATGTGTTTTATCTCGGTTTTATCTGTGTTGTTCATATGTCGGATGATTTTGAGACCTCGTTTCAAAGTTCAAGTAATGTATGCTATTTTGTTGTGATCTTGTGACTCGACTGACGAACGCCGAAATGGCAGTCAAGAGCAGAGGTTATGGTATATGGTAAACATGAAAATGGACTCGGGGACTCGGTCCTAAAAAGATCCGACATATGTCGTTTACTAACCCGGTTTTTCTTTCCTTTCTTTGTGTCGGATGACTCTAAACCTTACCTCAAAATTTACAAGTATTGTGTGCTATAATGTTGATCTTGTGACTCGACTGTCGAACGCCTAAATGGTAGACAAGAGCAGAGATTACTAAGTATAGTAAACAAGAAAGTAAACTCGGGGACTTGTGAAACTAAGATGATAAAAGTAGCACTGATAAGAGTAGCACTGCGAAATACTTAAAAGTATATTTACATCTGCACCCGGCATTCCGGGGATTTAATGGTTCAGTTTGTGATAAGTTTAGGCAGCTGCCTCGGAGGAGCTCGGAGCAGTTGGAGCGGTGCGAGGTTCAGGAGCAGTCTCGGTTGTAGGCTCGACCGAGCTCTCGGTTGCTGGCTTCTCAGAAGTGTCGGTCGAGGTTGGCTTCGCAATGTCGGTTGCTCTGGCAGCTGCAGTGTCGGTTGCTCCGGCAGCAGCAGTGTCGGTGGCTCCGGCAGTGGCAGTGGCAGTGTCGGGAGCTTCGACCTCGATCTCCTCATCAATGTCATCTTCCTCGTCTTCACCCGCTTCGTCATCCTCGTCCTCTTCTTCATCCTCCGAGTAGGCTGGACCAGGAAAGAAGTTTCGAGTGGGAGCATAGCTGGCCATGAAGGAGGCCGCCTCCTTGCGGCTTGCGATAAGTGTCGGATCTGAGGTCCATTTTGAGCCTTGGCGCAAGGACCGCACGGCATCAAGGTTGATTGCCTCATACCAGGATAGCACAAATGTCAAAGCTTGGTCAGCTCCGGCGCGGGCCGAGGAGGATCTCCACTCGCGGAGCCTTGGCTCGGCAGCTGACAGGCACTTGGATAACTCGGAGATGGAAGCTAGAATCTCGGAATTTGGCCATAAAACCCGGTAAACCGGATACCAGCATCAAGGAGTTCAGTACCAATGGCCTTCAGAGGAGAAATGCGAGCACCCAGGGCCGTCAGGTGATCCTCAATGTCCCATTCCTCCGGGATTGGGCCAGTCTCTGCTCTTTTTGCTCGTGCCCTGCGGACAGTGTTGACTGCAGCGGCCTTGGAATGGGAGAAGTGATCTGAGGATAAAAAAGCTATCACCGAATTGAGTTATATACCGACATATAGTTAATGTAGGTACAAGCAATGGAAACAAAAAGAAAGGACAAAGGAAACTTACTGTCCATCTCCTTGTTAAGCCGGGTGAGCTCGCCTAGCCAGGTGTCGCATTTTGCCTTAAGGGCATCCAGTTCTCCTTGTGCCGAGGTAGCGCGAACCTCGGTCGCCTCGAGGGTTTCCTTGTGCTTCCGCGCAGCTTCCTCCCTCTGCATCAGGGCCTTCTCAATGTCGGTGTTCTCGCCCTGGACCCGAGCAAGTTCCTTCTGAAGCCGAGACACTTCTTCTCGTTCCTTCTGGACGGCGTCCTTATTCTTCAGCACATCCTGAAGCTGCTTGTGGGAAGTCCGGAGTTTCCTGTGCTCCAAGAGTAGCTTCTTGAACACCTCGGTCCGGGTGTTGGTGCAATCCTGAAAAGAGAAAATATGTCGAAAAGTGTGAGATCTTGATGTCTACGTGTGCTTCTATTCTTGTAGACAGTGTTGGGCCTCCAAGAGCAGAGGTTTGTAGGACAGCAGCAAGTTTCCCTTAAGTGAATCACCCAAGGTTTATCGAACTCAGGGAGGTAGAGATCAAAGATATCCCTCTCAAGCAACCCTGCAATTAAGATACAAGAAGTCTCTTGTGTCCCCAACACACCTAATACACTTGTCAGATGTATAGGTGCACTAGTTCGGCGAAGAGATAGTGAAATACAAGTAATATGGATGATTATAAGAGGTAATTGCAATCTGGAATAAAAATGGCAGCAAGCAAACATGTAGCAGAACTTGTTGTAAACGGTGTTTCAATGCTTAGAAACAAGGCCTAGGGATCATACTTTCACTAGTGGACACTCTCAACAATGATCTCATAATTGAATAAATAAAAGCTACTCTTAAACACTCTCTTGTTGGATAACAAACACCATTCATTGTGTAGGGCTACAAAAGCACACCTCAAGCCGGAGTAAACAAGCGCCACAACGTCATAAAGGAGTCACACACGGTGCACACACTGTCACCTTTACACCGTAGAGAGTACCGGAGTTCATATTAAAGTAACCTCTAGAGTGCATAATAGATAAAGAGTAACATCTACATATTCAACTAGATTAGCACAACTGAACACAAGTAAATACTACTCAGGATTATTCTCCTTCTTGATGAAGCAAGAGTACTATGCGTAGGGCTGCAAGAGCACACCTCAAAGTCTGAGTAAACAAACACCACAATTGCCAAGAATAAGCCATGATAAATGTCTAAATTATTCATAGAGTCACACAAGTACCCACACTGTCACCTTGATACCGTGTTGTCACAATGACTCCAGAAACTAGACAAAATCACTTGAGTAGCATAAACATTATTAATGTATTCAACGATACTAGCAATACACATGATCACATAAAGATCACACCATGTGAGAGAGAGATGAACCACATAGCTACCGGTAGAGCCCTCAGCCTCGGGGAGAACTACTCCCTCCTCATCATGGGAGTCAGCAGCGGCGATGAAGATGGCGGTGGTGTCGATGGAGATGACTCCGGGGGCAATTCCCCGTCCCGGCGGCGTGCCGGAACAGAGATTCTGTCCCCCGAAACTTGTCGTCGATGGCGGCGGCGCTGCGGAACTCTTCGTGGAAATTGGCTTGGTATTTTAGGGTTTTCGCGTCTGAGGCAATATATAGGCGAAGGGGCGATGTCGGCGGACCTCCGAGGGGCCCAAACCACCAGGCGGCGCGGCGGGCCCACCTGCCGCGCCGGCCTGTGGTTTGGCCTCCTCCTGGCTCGTCTTCGTCTCTCCTTCGGACTCCGTGTACGTGTTGGAAAAATAGGGACGTGGCCTTTTGTTTCGTGCAATTCCGATAATATTTCCAGAAGTACTTTTCTGAAACCAAAAACAGCAGAAAACAGGGAACTGGCACTGTGGCATCTTGTTAATAGGTTAGTCCCAGAAAATGCATAAAAGTGATATGAAGTGTATATAAAACATGTAGCAAATGGTATAATATAAGCATGGAACAACAGAAATTATGGATACGTTGGAGACGTATCAGATCTCATGCCGAATAAGCTTGACATGAGTCTCGGGGACTGCATGTCGGAAATTTGTGAAGATTCATGCCGAGTAAACTCGACATGAATCTCGGGGACTGGATATCAAAGTTTTTCGAAGTGGGCTGGGTGTTGAGTTTTTTGGGAAGATTCACGCCGAGTGGTCTTTACTCGGTCCAGCTTCAATCACTCGACCCGAATCTCGGGGACTGGGGATAATATATGTGTGTTCTATTAAGAAAGAGAAAAGAACTGAGTTGAGGAAGGTTTACCTCAGTGATCTTGCTGGCATTGAGGACTGCAACTTGCAGCGCGTGTATGGACTGCGCAACCTGGTTGGGCCAACCGGGTTAGGGGAGGAAACCTCGCTGGTATCAGCGGCATTCCAATCCATGCTATAGTGCCCCACCGAACCCAGGTTGTTGCCGCTTTGAGTGCGCAGCTGAGGAATCTCCGAGATAGCTGTGCCGGCTCTGGCAACTAATTGCTGGTAGCTCGGGGAGTGGGTTGGAGTCACCACCAATTGCTTATCCGGGATAAGCGGCAGTTTTCTGGTGGCCAATTGGCTTGGCACCGGATTTGGCACTGTGGCTGCCTTCTGGGATGCTGGTGTGGGAGATGTCGGTGGTGGCGATGGCTGCTGCTGCTGTGGTTGTTGCTTTTGTTGCTGCTATTGTTGCTGCTGTGTTGCTTTTGCTGCGGTTGCTGTTGCTGTTGTTGTTGTTGCTGCTGTTGTTGTGGTGGTGGTTGCTGTGGGTCCGGTGCTACCGGAGTGTCGGTCCGCGAAATGTCGGAGTCCGCAGTGGGGGCACCGGAGCCAACATCTTGGTCGAGGATCACGACCTCGGGAGTGTCTTGGCCTCCTCCAAATGCGGCATCAGAAGCCGGCAGCAGTATGACGTCTGGGGTTTTGTGTACCCGGAGTCAGTTGACCGAGGTTCCGCTGCAGTCGGAAGGGGTGAGCGCATGGAGGATGCGCTCTGGTTAACCTCAAGGGCAGCACTGCATTGAAACAAGACAAGATGTTATCTTGGGGAAAGATTATCCCCGGAAAAGGAAGAAAGGGAAAAAAGTATGTCGGCAAAGAGTATCTTACCCTTGGGTAACTGGCGGTGTCTTCTTGACCCGTGGCGGCTTGACCGCTCCTTTCTTCTGCAGCTTCTGTTTCTTCGCTGCAGGGTCTGAAGCTGTGGAGGTCCCGGTTTCCGGGGTACCGGTCTCTGCACGCTTGCGAGATCCAACTTGTTTGCCCGTAGTAGCAGGGCGTGTACTCGGAGCAGGGCCGCCCGGGTTAGCTGTTGCCGAGGGTGGAGGGTGAGCAAATGCGATGGGACGAGCATCAAGTACCTCTAACATTTCGCAATCATCGTCGTCTGACCAATCTTGGATTGAGGCTCGGGCTCGAGGCTTACCCAAGGTAGGGGCGCCAGCAGCCGGAATCGGCAGTTGATCTTCATCGTCCGGGTCATCTACCTCGGTGACGGCCGGGGCAGGTATATCTTGGCCCCATTTGGCGGAGGGATCCTCTCCATCTTCAGTCTTTTGCCGAATAAACCTCTGCAAGTCAGAAGCAGTAAAGCCGAGTTATTTTATGAGCCAAATGTGGAGCCGACATAAGAGTTATCTCGGCAGAAAAAAGTATGTCGGTATAAATTGCAAGTTGCTTACTTGCTCCGGAAGCCGAGTTCTATCATGAGGTTTTAGACCCCATTCCCATTCCTCGGTCATCGTCGTTCGGGCAATTGCCTTGACGCGTCTTCTGACCTCGGGTTTGGTCAGCTCATGGGTGCTGGCCCGAGTTGGATCGTACTGGCCACTCATGTGGCAAATCTTGTGAACCCGGTCTTAGAGGGGGGAGACTCGGCGGCTGATAAAGGTCCTCAGGAGATCATCGCTCGTTAAACCTCCCTCCACAAGTTGGTTGACGATGTAGTGAATCTGGTTGATCTCGAGGTTCATCTCCTTCGGGTTGAGTGACCAGTTAAACTGCTCAGAGGGGGTGCCGATGCTGAATGTCGGCAGGTTCAGAAGGTCGACATTGTCGACATTGTCTGGGTTCTTCACGTAGAAGAACGTGCGCTGCCACTTCCGGCATGACTCCAGGCCTTGAATCCGAGGAAAGGTGGAACCTCTCCGAGGTATAATTGTAGCGGCTCCGCATGGGGTCATCTCCTTGGGGAAGTTCTTGTTTTCCGGATCCGGGACACTCTGCTTCCGGAGTTGAAAATACTTGGCCCAAAGCTCAACGGTGGGCCAGAGTCCGATGTATCCCTCGGAGAAAGAAACGCACGCAGAGAGCGTGGTGATGGCGTTGGCTGGAAGATGATGGGGTTGAGGACGGAACCGATCCAAGAAAGATCGGAAGAACTGGCTAGCCGGGAGTCCAAAGCCGCGCTCGAAGTGCGCGACGAAGACCACGCGCTCGCCGGATTTCAAACTCGGCTCGGCCTCTGTGCCGGGAATCCGGCATATTACTTGTGCCGGGATTCGCTTGGTCCGGACCAGCCAGTCTATCTCGGATTGGGTGACATCTGAGCCTTCCCATCCGGCGCGCTCGCCTTCTTCGGCGGGAATGTCGGTAGGCTCCGAGTATTGCTAGCCGACATTTCTGCAGTGCGGTGAGGAAATGAGAATCGGGTGCCCGTGTCGGCGGCTGAATCTGCAAAAAGGACATAAGTTCACCGAGGTTGAGCTTTCTAGCATTGGCGTGGCGGAGAGAAACAAGAATCTATAACCAAGAAGCTAACCAGAGGATCTACGGAGCAGGAAAAATAGAAGATAAATGCAAGATCTATGAGTTGATACCTAGGAAAATCTACGGAGGAACTATTGCAAAGATAGTAAGAAGCGCAATGGAGAAAATCTAGAGGGGATCTAAGCAACTAAGTTCAGCAGCATCTACGGAGAGAATGAACAAGTTCATCGGAGGGAATGAACAAGTTCATCGGAGAAGATGAACGAGTTCATCGGAGGGGATGAACACGTTCATCGGCAATGTCAAGGGCAAGGATCTTACCGGAGTTGCAGCGGCGGTGCAAGGCGAAGGAGCGCAGGGCGTGCCGGAGTTGAGCGTCCGGTGGCGGCGCGAGGTACTCCGGTGGGCGGTGGCTCGCGAGGTCCGGCGTCGTGCGGTGGCGGAGTGCACTGCGCGGCGGCGGCGATGATGCAGAGGATCGAGAGAGGAGAAGATAACGGCGAAGAGGACGATATGGGTTGCCCCGCTCCCCTATTTATGGGTGTGAGGGCGTGCGGTTAGCGTTTTTACCGCGTGCGTTTCCCGTAACTGCCGCGCGGATTAACTGCGCACGATCTGCGCGGGTGCGGTAATCGCGGCCGCACGATGGGCCACATCGTGGGTTGCCAAGAGGTAACCGCCTAGGGCACGATCGCGTGCGGTTACTAGCGCGGGAATCAATGAGGCACACCATGGTCAAAGCACTTGAGTGCTATGTGGACTTGACAGCCCGTGGGATCCGCATGACGTGGGAGGCGTGCGTGCAGTGGCACGTCTGTCTGCGTGCAATAACCGAGGCATCGCGCAGTGTTTCACTGCCACGTGCTGTGGCCAAATCTTGGAAGAGATCGAGGGAATCTTCTTGTGTCGGAGAAACCGGCATAAGGGCAGACGTCGGAAGTAGTTGGAGGTTTATCCTGGTGTTTGAGGTGGACCGACATGGTTATGTCGGATAGTTGGTTTAAATTGAGTTGGTTGTGAAAGCTTGGCATGGTCCATCACCTGAGTGCTTGTGTCGGAGAAACCGACATAGGAGGGATGTCGGAAGGAGTTGGAGATTGAATGCTTGTTGATTTGATTTGGTCCGACATAGTTATGTCGGATGCTGTGGTCAAGTTGGTTTTGTTTTGTAAACCTGGTGTGGCCCTTCATCCGAGGTTGCAGGACCGCACCAGCTTCGGGGACTAATGTCGGGGGGCTACCCCTGGGTAGGGTCATAGTGTGGTGAAAGCTATGCCCAGGTGTGAGCCATGTTACAGTAAAAACCGAGGTAACCCGGGCCAGAAGGGACCGAGATACCATGTTGGTGCAAACCGACATAAGCAAACCGAAGTAACCCGGGCCCAGAGGAGGCCGAGTTATGAGGATGGTATTAACCGACGTATACTCACCTTATTATACTTACCGAGAAAAGGGATCCGAGATAAGGTTTCCGAGATATGCTGACCGACATGCCTATGTCGGTATCCTCTTGTCTGCTGTTATGTGCAGGGGAAGCTCGAGGAAGAAGAATCCGGCATGTCTATGCCGGGTTAACGCAACAAGGTGCCTTGTGTCGGTTGGAGTCAATGCTCCTGTCACATCCCGTCTGGCACGGGAGCGTCTGGCACGGAAGCGCCTGACACGGGAGCGTGAAGGAGGAGCGAGGTGACAGGTCTCACCTAGTCGCTGACCACGGGACATCCGGGATAAAGGCTACGAGATAGGCGTGGGCGTGCCCTGTCCTGTCCCATGCAGAGGGTACATTCTAGCTGTGCCGTACCGCTGCAGGGGATGGGCATGTCACGTCCTGTCTCTGACAGGAGTAACATCATGACATACCTTTGGCATGGCTACAGTGCACCGGGAGGGGTACTTCCGTAACTCGGTTTAGCCTATAAGTAGGGCTTCACCCCCTCCTGCGTGAGGGACGATGCCCTGAGACTCATTTCCCCCCTAGCTTCATCTTCTTCCTTGTGTTCATCCTCATTGTTGAGGCGTACAGCTCGAGGAGCAACCTTGTATTTGTGATACCTCGGTATAGAGAGAGAGGCAGGCAGGAGTAGGGGCTTTACCTCCTCACGAGGGCCCTGAACCTGGGTAGATCTTGGTGTGCTTGTATGTTTTTCGTGTGTGCTTCTTAGCGCGCTAGCCCTCTCCCGGATCCACCAGCGTCCATCGGCCCCACACATAAGCCATCCTATGGCATCTGTCGTGATACCACCACGACAACATGGGCGGTCAGACACGTTGTCAGACATGAGTGCAGGGGGTGCTGAAGCGGTGTTGGCGAGTATCGGATTCAAGTTGGTGACTGGGTCTATCTTGATAGCTATCAGGTGATAGACATGTGTCAGCCATGGGGAATCTCAGAAAGTGTTGGAGAGTCTGAAATGTCGGAAGCTTGGAGAGATACAGAAGGAGGCGGAGTACTATAGTTGTGGGACATGAGAAGACTATCCAAGAAAAGATGAGACAGCTGTGAATTTGATTCAAGGTGACTAAAGTGCGATGGTGAAATTCCTTCAAGGTGAAAACACTTTCACGCAGATCAATGGTCGGTGTGTGATAGTATTGAACGGGAAGAAGGGACTACAGTTGCAGGTGGAGTCGCGTGGAGTCTGGGAGTAGCAGCGGAGCTCATGGAAGGCAACCAAGTCCGGAGTACATGGAGGTTTGACGCATTGACAAATTCAAGGTGGTGGAGAATATTCGCCAAGGTGGAGTTTGTTGTGTTTGTGTCAAATATTGTGTAGGAGTTGGGTTACGTTTGGACTTAGAGTTGGATTAGGTATGGATAGGTACGCGTAGTGTTCGAGTCGGACACTACTAGTCTGGGCCTCCCATATAATGAGAGGGGAGCACCACACGTGTAATCTATAACGACTTGATAGCAATAGGCACGCAGGGGGAGCCGGCGGCTTGTGCCGGCGCCTAGGGCGGTCAGGGTTGCGGTATCAATGGGGAGGTGCGACCGTAGTCATGCCCCGCAGATGTAGGCGATTTCGCCGAACTGCGTTAACAAATCTCGGTGTCGTCATCGTGCTGTGATTGCTTCGTGTTCTCGGTAGATCAATTATGCGCCTACGACGGTCACATGTAGCAAGTCAAAGAAATATGTTGGTGGCGGATGCGCTCTCGGCTGTACCGCTAGCCACAAATAATCAGTTTAGGAGAGCTATTATTGGAGATAAATGGACTGCATGGCAGCACCGTGTTGAGAGACTTGTGCGTGTCTCTCTCACAAATGCGCATGATACATTCAACGTGTACTAGGCAAGATGGCGCGGCGTGTCGACTTGTGC
Organism: Poa pratensis; assembly: GCA_947311845.1. Lineage (NCBI taxonomy): Eukaryota > Viridiplantae > Streptophyta > Magnoliopsida > Poales > Poaceae > Poa > Poa pratensis. The sequence continues at coordinate 96,230,341 of CAMZMU010000107.1, read as the reverse complement.
GTGTCTCTCTCACAAATGCGCATGATACATTCAACGTGTACTAGGCAAGATGGCGCGGCGACACGCCGCGCCTGTGTGGTTATGTCGGTATATTGTGTACTTTTAGTAATGGTAAAAACACTTTTTTTTTCAAAGATTATTGAATTGATAGTGGGGAAAAATCATATATCAAAGGTGTAATACTGAAAATTCTCTAGAACTGAAACTCCCTAGTCCCATGCTAACCTACTCTTGAAAAAGAATGTGTTGTCATATGATCTATCTATAATGTCATAAGGTGATTAGACGCGGCGACACGCCGCACCCGTGGACTTCAACAGTCGGTAGACTGTACTTAGATTGGCACTAAACACATATCCGGTGATCACATGTTACAGGAGATGACGCTGCAGAACATAAGATAACGTGTTTGTCACTCCTTTGTTCTTGAGGTGTCAGTGGTTGCCGTAGTCATTATCTTCATCAGATAAGAATTAGCTTGTTTATAGATATGGTAGGTACAGAAAAACACTATGATTCAGAGCGGGACGTACAATTTTATGATTTTATGGATTAGATCGTTCAGCTCTAGCAAACTTTCATGCGGGAAGCATGAAACAATGTCTTCATTAGATCAGTACATCGCATGACACTTGTAGGGATGAAGGGAAGAGGTATCTTAAATCAACGGTACTGGTATACAATTTCACAAATTAGCAAGTCTAACAAAAGAGTTAACAAAAGAGTTTAGTACAGGACACAAACTATCAGCTAGATGTAAATTTTATGGAACATGGCGTGCGGAGAGATCAATTACATGCAAAGTATTAAAAGGGATGCACATTGCACATACATTCACAGCACATAGTACCAAGAACCTATAGTATTATTATGATACGCAACAAAACCTCTCCTCTTATATAGGGCCCCAAAACACAAATTCCATGAAACTTTGTGGACATGGTCTTCCAAAGCATTTCTTCCCTCAGGTATAGATAAGTTTCATAATGCAGCTAGGCTTATTATGATACACAGTGTAAGGCCTCCCCTGACGTGGGCACGTGGCGCCTAGAATACAAATCCCATGAAATTTCTGGACATGGTCTGAAGAGCCCAAAGCAGCTAAGAATATCACAACATTGTGTTGGCGTTCGGAAAATAAGCAACAAAGAGTAACCACCCATGTGACAAGCACATGGATGCCGACATAGTCGACAAAGACTACAAAGTTTCTACACCAACAAAAAGAATTCATTTCTAACACTCAGAAGCCTGATGTTGTCATAGATAACAAAATAAGCAAGTGTATTACAGTTGTCAAAAAATACCACTATTATTATTGAGCAACACAGCAAATTTTCTGCAGTATCTAAACTCTGAAGTTACACCTCCATGATACGTAACCAGAATAACAAACATAACTCTTTACAGGTGTTCCCATCTATATATAAAAATGTCTTGTATACCCAAATAAGATGGCAAATAAGTGCAAAGGTTGGAAGATAAAGAAATCCAGGAAATGTAACTTCCATTTTGAGAGCAACAGTACTCTTTGTTCTCTCAATGGAAGCAATTTATAACTCTGAATGTCAAGTTGAAAAACATTGAGTAATCATTACAGTGAATAAGTAGTAGCGTACAGCCGTACATGTTACAAAAGAAGTACGAAGTAGTAAAAAATGAGGTGGTAGACATCAACAAAGGTAACAATATTATTTATAAAATCCAACATGAGACATGGTAATATCCTAGACGAATATTCAGTACGAAAGGGAGTAAATCCAAATTGGCCATGTAGCTTTTACTTGTGCGGAAATGCCTATGCACCTGGTATTAAAAATACATATTTCAAACTGTTGAATAAATTTCGAAAAAGTATTTGTATGTGTATCTGCGCACCTGCGCACGTGCGTTTTCACGAAAAACCGATATGTTTTGTGGGCTGTGTAAAAAGACAAAAACAAATTACACAGGCCACCCAAAATGTTCAGTTTTCATGAAACGACTTTGCGCGCACCTAAAATGTGAAGATGTACGTGCATATATTTATTTTTTATTTTTTTGGCATTTCAAAATTTGACAAAAGTCAAATTCAAATAAAGGGTGCATATGCACCCAAGTGCGAATGTCCCCTTTACAAAGACCTCCTTGTTTTAGGTCAAGGTTTGGCCCTCATATTCCCTTCTATATACCTTCAATTCAGCAAAGCTCATGGCAGCTGTAATCGCTGACAATCAGGTGCCACAGAAATGTTTTATGTCAGCGAATTGTGCAGAAATGAGAACTAATGGTCCGTCCTCAAAACGCCAAGCCAGGGAACAACTTAAAAAGAATAATCATGTTTGAAATCATCAGAATCATAGACACTAAAACATGTCACAGGTAGCAACATCTTAATTTGACAAACAGTTCATGCTATTTGCAAATAGACGGGTCTATAAATTTGGAAGAAGAGAAACATGTTAAAATCTGAGGAAGACCCTAAGAAGAAATCATTCTCTGGCATTAAAAAATGAGAAGATAATTTCCAGCAGAAACTCCACAGTCCCATGTACTACAAATAAATAATCACAATTCGGAAAGCTGTAACTTTTTTTGTTATTAGTAACTGAATCGGAAAGATTTTCTTTATGAGCTGCAAAATTAGTTTAAGCTGAATAATGCAGACAACACGCGACAGCATGGGAGGAACATTACCTCAAACAGAGCTACCGTGACTTCCCTGGCCATGAACCAGAGGCCTACCACGTCTTACAGACGCAACGCCAGGAGGCCTGCCAGACCTACCACGAACATGAGGTGCCATCTACACCTCTGAAAGTGTAAAGATACTTCATAGTAAATACCCAACAGAGGCTGATTGTACAAACCTACAATAAAGAAGCTTATATGTGACGAAAGGAAATAGGAAGCTACCATAATCTTAGAAGAAAGCACGTGTCAATACAAAAATACATGATATAGCACCTGAACCTGAAGAGGAATAATCTAGAAAACGGATTGCTGGTCTACCTCCACCGTTGGATTTGTTACAGCTCGCACCAACACCTCGCAGCAACCAAAATCTTATTAGAAAGCACGTGTTAGTGCAAACTTACATGATATAGCAGCTGAACATGAAGAAGAACAATCTAGGAAAAGGGATAACAAACAGAGCCATCACAGTCAAAGATGATCCAATAAAATTACCAAAACGACAACTATCTGCAGAAGAGAAGATGCAACAAAATTACCAAAACGACAACTATCTGCAGAAGAGAACAAACAAATCCAGTAAGCTTAACTGAGAGGAAAAAAAAACAATAACCACACAGAAAAGGGAAAAAGAAGAAATATACGTACACTCATCATACTCAACTCCAACTGGATGCTGGCCGGAACTAATCAGAAGCCGGGTGAATATACACTACGCCGTCACTGGACTTCTGAAAGCAATAACAGGGAGCGGTGACAAACATGCAGCAGGTGAATATACACCACGCCGTCACTGGCCTCCTGGCACATGAAAAGGGAAGTACTGACGAATCAGACAACGGTTAAACGTACATATTAAGCCAGCACCCTGTGAAGATCTTCTTTAAATATTACCGGGAGAGACCGGCAAATGAGAGAAGAACGACCGGATAACAGCCGGTTACACGGATTAGACGGGAGAAAAAAAGGGAAAAGCTCGACGCGGAGGAGGAGGCCTTCCGCATCGCCGTCGAGCAATCTTTGAAGGAGGTCGGCGGCAGATCCAGCGCGGCGGCGCCGCCAAGCGGAGGCCAATGAGCCGCTGGTCCGAGCTTGCGCCGGTGCGGCGCCGTGCAATGCCGGCGGGATCTGTGGCGGCGTCATCTGCGCCTCCCCATCTCCGCCTCCCCGCGGATCCCCCCGTCCAAGCTCCACCTGGGTGGAAGATTCTGCCGGACGGGGCCGGCGGATGGCGCCTTCTTCCGAAGACCCCGCCGTCTTCGAAGCGGATGCGCACGCCGGAGACGGAGAGGAAGGCCTACCGGCAGCTCCGCAAGGCGGACCCCGCTGTGGCGGAGCGGGCATTGCGCGCCGCGGCCAAGGAGCCGGTGCCGTTGGCCGTCTTGGAGCGGTCGTACACCACCGCTGAGACGGACGCCAGGCGCCTCCGCCGCAAGAACAAGGCGATGCTCGACGCCGCCAGGCTCGCCGACGAGCAGACCCGCGCCGTCCTCGCCGCTCGCTCCAACAGCTCCGCCTCCTCCAACGCCGACCCGTACGCGGCCTTCGAGCTGCTGCGCCGCCACCGCCCTTCCGCTTATGACAAGGGGAAGGGCCGGCGTCAAGGCAGTGAGCGCCGCGCCGATGGAGGCGAAGGGACCGGCGGACAGAGAGGATGGCGGCGCCGCCGGTTTGCCTACTTTTGCTACAATTTGTCTATATAGTTTAGCCCAACTATGTATGTAATCCGAACTATGAGCTCTGATCGAACTAATCTTATGCAATCTGTACTACATTTGAGCTCCGATCTACGTTCTTTATTTACGTTGCATGGCTAGTATGGTTTTGAGGAAGCGGATATGGGGGGCATGGTTGTAGGAAACCTTTTTTGGGGCCTGTCCGGTCGCTGTCCGCGGACACGTCCGGACGTCTCCGCGGACACTTTGGGGGCCAAATTTGGCAACTCCGGTTGGAGATGCTCTGATAGGCCTTGTACTGCTGTGGGCGATGCTAAGCTGCTCAATCATGCATGGATGGGTTTCCAATACGTATTACTCTTTCCGTTTCTAAATATATTAATTTTAAGATTCAAATACGGACTATATACGGAATAAAATGATAGAATCTACCCATTGAAATACGTCTATATACATCCGATGCTAAAAAAACTAAAACATCTTATATTATGAAACGGAGGGAGTACATATGAAGCAGGGGTGGAGCTCCCGAAAGCAAGGTAGCCTGGCCATCCTTGATTTTTGGCGAACAGTTTTAAATGCTTGTGTTTTTCTCTACAATTTGACTGGTTGTACGTTAAAAAAAATTCCGTATGTGAAAATTATGTCTTTTCAGTGAACACTACGCAAAACTAATTCTGAACCGAAAGCAGAAATAGTTCCATATCTTTCTCTTTGCAATAGATAATTCTCAATCTAACAAAACCCACTAAAAGCAATGTCCTAGGTGGGCTATTCATGGAGGACTTGATGGTATTTTGGCCAGCTTATGGGGGTGACCGAAATCAACTCTAGATATGTGATGGATTAATGTTTTATGATTCTATTTTGGCTTTGTATATTTTATTGATTTAAATATTTTATCAGTTCATTCAATGCATCTTGTTACAGATGTGAGGACATGTTTAATCATTTGGACAAATGATGGTTTAGAACCCCTCTTGAAATATGTCAATTTGCGCAAAAAATAATATCATAATGATGAAATGGTAACAAAAGGAGGGAAATAAAAAAATACACTGTCTCACTATTGATTATTTTTTATAGTGTGAAGACTTTATGTGTTGCTATATAGTTTATTGCTACTAATTTTGACCATTGTTTAATGAGCTATTTTAAGAGTTTCTTCAAAAAAAATGTTGTCTTAACTAAGGAGATTTATCTTCTATGAATTGTTTTTATATTGGTGGAAGCTAAAGGGGGAGGCAGCTCAATCTTTTAAGGAGAGGGTTATTAAGGAGGGCCCTTGGGAGGAAGGAGGCGATGCAAACAGTATGTGGATGAGGATGGCGACTTGCATTTGGAAGATGGCTTCATAGAAAGTTTGGAGTGACTAGGGTAAGTAGAAACGATGCTAAGGATACCTGGTGGTGGAACATTGATGTCCAGAAGGCTATTAAGGAGAAGAAAGACTGTTTCAGACACTTATATCTGGACAGGAGTGCAACCAACATGTAGAAGTACAAGGGGGTAAAGAAGGCTGCAAAGCGAGCGGTGAGCGAGGCAAGGGGTCGGGCGTATGAGGACCTCTACCAGCGTCTAAGCACGAAGGAAGGTGAAAGAGACATCTATAAGATGGCCAAGATCAGGGAGAGGAAGACGAGGGATGTCAACCAAGTCAAATGCATAAAGGACGGAGCAGATCAACTCCTCGTGAAAGACAAAGAGATCAATCATAGATGGCGAGAGTATTTCGACAACCTGTTCAATGGAGAATGAGAGCTCTACCATTGAGCTAGACGACTCCTCGGATGATACTAGCAGACGCTCTGTGCGGCATATCCAGGAGGCTGAGGTTAGGGAGGCTTTGAAGAGGATGATATGAGGCAAGGCAATGGGCCCTGATGATATCCCCATTGAGGTGTGGAGAGGCCTTGGAGACATAGTGATAGTATAGCTAACTAAGCTTTTCAACCTCATTTTTCAAAAAACAAGATTCCCCAAGAATGTAGGCGGAGTACATTAGTGCCAATCTTTAAGAATAAGGGGGATCTCCAAAGTTGCACTAATTACCGTGGAATCAAGTTGATGAGCCACACAATGAAGCTATGTGAGAGAGTCATTGCGCACCGCTTAAGAAGATTGACAAACGTGACCAAAAATCAATTTGGTTTCATGCCTGGGAGGTCTACCATAGAAGCCATCTTCTTGGTACGACAACTTATGGAGAGATACAAAGAGCAAAAGAAAGACCTTCATATGGTGTTCATTGACTTGGAGAAGGCGTATGATAAGATACCACGGAATGTCATGTGGTGGACCTTGGAGAAACACAAAGTCCCAACAAAATTATCCTCATTAAGGATATGTATGATAATGTTGTGACAAGTGTTCGAACAAGTGATGGCGAGACCGATGACTTTCCAATTAAAATAGGACTGCACCAGGGGTTAGCTTTGATCCCTTATCATTTTTACTTTGGTGATGGATGAGGTCACAAGGGATATACAAAGGAGATATCCCATGGTGTATGCTCTTTGAGGATGATGTGGTGCTAGTCGACTATAGCCGGACGGGGGTTAATAGAAAGTTAGAGTTGTGGAGGGGGACTCTAGAGTCGAAAGGTTTTAGACTTAGTAGAACTAAAACTGAGTACATGAGGTGCAGTTTCAGTACTACTAGGCACGAGGAGGGAAATGTTAGCCTTGATGGACAGGTGGTACCTGAGAAAGTCAGCTTCCGATATTTGGTGTCTATGCTCCAGAAGGATGGTGATATCGCTGAAGATGTGAGTCATCGAATCAAAACTGGTTGGATGAAGTGGCGCCAAGCTTCTAGCGTCCTCTGTGACAGGAGAGTGCCACAAAAGCTATAAGGCATGTTCTATAGGACGGCGATTCGACCTGCAATGTTGTATGGCGCAGAGAGTTGGCCAACCAAGAGGCGACATATCCAACAGTGAGGTGAAGCAGAGATGCACATGTTGAGATGGATATGTGGCCACACTAGAAAGGACCGGGTCCGGAATGATGACATACGGGAGAGAGTTGGGGTAGCTCCAATTGAAGAGAAGCTTGCCCAATATCGTCTAAGATGGTTTGGGCATATACAACGCAGTCCTCCGGAAGCGCCAGTGCATAGCGGACGGATAAAGCGTGATGAGAAGGTTAAGAGGGGTCGTGGTAGACCAAACTTGACATGCGAGGAGTCGGTTAAGAGAGATCTGAAGGATTGGAATATCAGAAAAGAACTAGCCATGGACAGGGGTGCATGGAAGCTAGCTATCCATGTGCCAGAACCATGAGTTAGTTTCGACATCTTGTGGGTTTCACCTCTAGCCTACCCCAACTTGTTTCGGAATGAAAGGCTTTGCTGTTGATTTTTTTTATATTGGTGCCTACTTCCCTTAGTATTACTCAGTTTCACCCCACGTTTTTGTTCTCCTCACTAATTCCCACTTCGGTCTACCCGAGCATTGCGAATGCGCAAACGGAGTGTTTCCGTCGAGTCAGCCTCTTTGACTTTTCACTGAATAAGGTTTGACACGTGTGGAACAAACTTAAAACTTACAAGTGGGACCGGCTATAATATTACATGCACCCTTATGTGCATCCATGCCGCTCGTCTTCCTGGAATTAGTGCGCCTTCAATGGCACTGCCCCTGCCAACAAAAAGCTACATCGTCTCCTACGTTACTTATAGCCGCAGAACGAGCAGGGAATGAGAGGTGCATAGACGCACATTAATCTATTCTTCATTTGAAGATTTAGCCCTGACCGCTTATCTGCTCTGCCGCCTTCTTGTCTCTTGTCTAGTCTTCCGTCACACGCTTAGTCTGGCGATTCTAATCAATACCTCCCTTGTCTATGGGAAGAAGACAAAGACAAAGAAACGGGAAAAAAATGAAAACAAATTAAAGAAAAATAAATAGGAACCCAATGGCAGGTGAGCCTCATGGGGCAGATGTTTTTAGAGGTGGATTTTACATTATCTGATATGGGAAAACAACTCTTGTACTAGAAAAACAAATTTAGAGTATACTAAAAACAGTGTTACAATACTAGTTTTTTGGGAGAAAATTACAAAAAACCACCACAATTCAGGCTAGGGTTTCAAAAAACCATCGAGATACGCTAGGGTTTCAAATACCAACCGGTCTAGAGCTAATTACTTTCAGGCAGCCACCACTTCTTCGCTAACCGTCTACGACGCTTAATTAAGCACAAAGCTGACAGACGGGGCCCATTGTCAGGTCTACGTGGCAAGCGCAGACAGTTCGCCGTTAACGGCGCGTTTGTCTACCAACGCAGGTCCCACCTGTCAATGACTCAACATGATGTGGGTCCTACTTGTTAATTTTCTCTTATTTTGTATTCCTTTTTTTTTTCTTTTTTCCTCTGTTCCTTCCTTTTTCTTTATTTCTTGCGTCATAGCTCGATCCATCGATCTGGAGCCGCCGCCGACCTAGCTGCACTCCGCGACGCCACACAGGCGGATGAGGCGTCGCCGGCGCGCACGGCGAGCGGGCATGGCCGGCGAGATGCGTCTCCGGGGACGGTGGCGGCGCCGCCATTAATTCGTCGCCGGAGCGACTCCGGCGACACGGCCGAACGGCGGCGCACGGAGGCGCAAGTCGCGGCGGCGCGACAGGAGGCTAGGGAGAGAGGCGAGGGAACCTGGGGAATCAGCAGCTCACCAGGAGCTCGAGGTGGTGGCCGGGGAAAGCTGGGGCCGCCGGCAACAAAGGAATCGACGGCGGCCGGACTTCGGGAAGAAGAGAGCGATTCGGCTGCTCCCAGGCGTCCTGGAAAGCAATTCTCAGAGAGGAGGGCGCAGACGGCACGGCGAGGTCGCCGGCGAACTCCACGACGGCGAGGTCCACGGCGAGGGGCGTGCTTCTCGGGGGCCTTCGTAGGCCGCCACGGGGGGCGTTCACCCAAGGCGTCGCCTGGTGAGCAGCGGCGGCGGTACCCGTGGTGAGCAGCGATGGCGGCGGCCCGGAAGTGAGCAGCGGCGGCGCCCGCGGTGATGAGCAGCGGCGGCGCCCATAGTGAGTAGGTGGGGATTTTTTCTTTTTGGTGGGGATTTTTTATTTTTTATTTAGCTGGCATATGGGACCCACATCATTGAGGGGCCGGATGACGACGCACCGTTAACGGCAGACTGTTTGCGCTTGCCACGTCAGCCCGACAGTGGGACCTATTCGTCAGATTCGGGGTTAAATGAACGTTTTGGACGGTTAGCGAAGAAGTGGTGGCTGCCTGAAAGTAATTAGCGCTGGACCGGTGGTTTTTCGAAAACCTAACGTATCTCGGTGTTTTTTGAAACCCTAGCCTGAATTGTGGTGGTTTTTTGTAATTTTCTCGTTTTTTTTGGAGATCTGCTAGAGTTGCTCATAGCCAGGTATTAGGTTAACCTTTTTGGACGAGATGGATGTTTTTGAGTGCTGAGTTTTATTAGCAGATCTTGAATGCATGTTTTTACGTGGGAACAGTCAAATTGGAAGTCAGTGGATTGTGTGCATCTCGAAGTGCGGTGAGACTTGACCAAAGTGGCCCTCTATTCAAAGATCAACTGAAATTAACCCTAGTTTAAAAACCTAACTGAATCTGACCATTTCATTTTTCTCAACGCTGTTAGAAGTATAATACGTATAGGTATTGGAATATTCTAGAGTTAGAGATAGACTCGGTTTAAACCTAGTACGACTTGCCTTGTACTCCAATCCTCTACCCCTTTGTACCTCTATATAAACCTCACGAGGGTCCAAGCAATAAAACAACAAACAATTAGGGATTCACAACTTTTCACATGGTATCAGAGCGGTTAGTCTCACGACGCCGATCCTAGGGTTCTAAACAATTTCCGCAGCGCGCCGCCCCCGAGGAGATCAATCTCTCCTCGGGGGCGCGGCACCCGGTTTCGATCAAAGAGATCGGATCGGTTCTTTAGATTAGTTTTTAGATCAATTTCGAAATTCCCAATCCGTAGATTAGATTCAATTTAGCCACCAAAAATAAAACCCTATATCCTTCGTGATCCTCTCTCGGCGAAAATCATTGCAAATCTCTCGACAAATCTCGGCGACGTGCAAGATCGGCACTCTGGAAACGACGAGCGGCTTCCTCGACAAATCTCGGCGATGCGGCCCTGCATGCGACAACGCTGGCGGTCGCCCTGCAGCTGCAGGCCACATGCCGGCTCCCTCGATTCCGAACACGAGATCGCCCCGGCGCACCATCCGCACGCATCATCGCGAGCATGCACGAGATTCCAAAGTCCAGACAACTCGCGCTGGTCTACTTCGGCCATTGCGGCCGAGGCCGCGCAGCAGGACCCCGCGGCAGCGCGGGCGGCGCACACGCCGTCAGGACGCCACCGCAGATCCCGATCGCCATGCACCTGGAGCTTCATCAAATCCATCCAGGCCGAACACGCACCAGAGGAGCTGACTCGCCCTGACGTACCAACGCCACAGGCAACATGCTGCATCCCTTCGGCTCAGGTCACGTGTTCGGCGGATCATGCGGCAACGCCTCCAGGAGCGCGACGGCACGCCAGGTTTCACAACGCTCATATGTTATCTACTTGATTCATACGTACTGGGCCCCATGCCATGCAACCATGCACTACGAGACAAGCTGCAAGCTATATGCATCGATTTCCATCGACTCTCCAAGCAGCACAGGCAACACGTCTACAAACACACCGCAATCCATCGACGTGGCCGACGACCGTGACACGCGGCAACACGTCTACGCCTGCACGAGCCTATCTACATCGACCGATCTGCACTGCATCGAGCCGGACTACACCAAGCCGAACATCTACATCGAGTTGTACGACTACGCCAAGCTACGAGAAGCGACATCAACCACACGCAGGCCGGTGTGGATCTTCATCGACTTCTCCGACATCCAGCAGCGAAGGCATCAACACCATCGTCGCCCCGAGGGACGCCTCCAAGCGACATACGACATCACGCCTGCTGCTACATCGCCGACATATCATCGCCAAGGTCTACATCAATATGGTCTTCAACGACAACCTCGTCAACATACCGCCGCCGCCGCTACATCACGATCGTCCACAAGGATGGACATGCGCCCTCTGACAGTACTACTGCAAGGCGCCACATGACACCGACGACGGCAACGACCGCGTCCGACGGCTAAGACTGCATCGACAACCCGGCATCACTATTGTGAAAGCCCCTATGACCGCGCACACGGTTCTGGCAAAACCGTTGTGTGCTCGGTGGGTTTCCTCCAGTCTTGGCAAAACTGGTGGACTCACCTATGACCTACGACATACGACCGCGTCCTCTGACATTTGCAAGACGCCCCCGACGGTACCTCTCAAGGTGCAAAACGTCATACAAAACTACAACTGCAGCCCCGTCATATACACCGCGCAATTTTTTGCGCCTCCGGCATTGCGGCTACAACGACCACGACGAGTACTACATCGACCACAACACCTCGACCACGGCAACATCACGATTGGCTACCTCGACATCGACATCAACGGCAACGTCTACAGCAACACATCGGCAACAACTTCAGTCAACAGCGTCCGCATCGTCACTTGCGTCCACGACACTCCCGCTGTGACTGCGGGAGGGAAGAGAGGAGAGACCATCAGAGACACAGTTGATGATGACGGAGGGGAGAAGACGACGGAAGCGCAAGATAAATCCAGTCGCAATCGTCCGTTTCACTCCCGGTACGACTGAGGGGGAATGTTAGAAGTATAATACGTATAGGTATTGGAATATTCTAGAGTTAGAGATAGACTCGGTTTAAACCTAGTACGACTTGCCTTGTACTCCAATCCTCTACCCCTTTGTACCTCTATATAAACCCCACGAGGGTCCAAGCAATAAAACAACAAACAATTAGGGTTCTACAATTTTCACAAACGCAACCATTCCGGGGTTGAACTCAGCTAGGTCAACGCCATGCACCATGGCGCCCGTGCATATGCAACTATGTAAGCTAACCAAGCTCTCATGTATTGTCTGACCAAGAGAGCTAGTTCTCATGCTTTTTCTGGTTACAAGCTAGCTTGCCTGCCAAATGCAAATCTGAGCAAGATAAGCGGGTACATAAATCAAGAAACTAGATGAAAGGGGCTCTTTTCCATTATGTAAGGAAAATCGGTTGTCATTGAGTAAGATATGGGCACTAGGATTCGGGCCAGTTTTCTTAATATATGCTCTGTTCGTTCCATAATATAAGCCTTTTAGATATAAGTTAAGATGGGCTACATACGGAGGGAAATGAATGAACCTACGCTGTGTGTAAATACGTCTAAATATGCATGAATCAAGAAAAGTCTAAAAAAGGGTTATATTTAATAACGGAGGTAGTATCTTTTAATTTGCATAAGACAACACGGAGGGTATTGCAATCCACGTTGGTATTCTCTGTGCTGCCGACTAATTCCTGCACAGATGATGGCTGGATATGATTGACAAGTAACGGTGGACTTGATAAGAGAAAAATGCAGCTACGACTGAACATCACCGGGTGGAGAATGATTTGTGGAAAACGACCTTCTTTCCGCAATCCAAAGAAGAAGTAAAGGGAAAGAGCAACGAAGAAGAAGAACCGAAACTAAAGGTAAGAACAAGAAAACGACGGCTTCCAAGATTGTCGACTTGTACAGAAGTGGAAAAAAAAACACAAATCTTACCAAAGCTTAGCACGAAATGAACCAATAATACGAAAAATAATTTTGAAATAAACCTTTTCCTCAACGCCATGCACGCTTAGGACCTGAACTGCTCAACGCCCTGAGTCAGCGCTGAAACTTTCAATTTAAGGATGGTCAGATTTTGTTTTGGGCAGAGTGACTTGAGTCTCCGTCAGTTGGACTGGCGAGAGCCGTTTATTTTTTCAAGGACAGGCACCAAAATGTTGCTGTCATTGCATTAAGAATGGGAGAGAGTTTTTACAACATAAGTTACGCTAGTGAAATTCGGCGCGTCGGCACGCCGCACCCTTGGTGAAATTTTTTGCTGTCATTTTGGTTTGTTGATCAATGTTTATATTTATTAGATGCAACAGTAATATTTCGTTTAGTTAGTTTTAGAGGATTGGATATATGTACGATATTTTTGGGGAATAGTAAAGAAATTGGGAGACGATGTTCGCAGAAGGAAATGTAAGCCTAATTTAGAAGGTACGCGAATTCGAAAGTCAGTTGTCATTGGGAAAAAATGTAAGTGAGTTTGAAATAGGCCCGTCGGGACTCGAAATGCTGAAATTCGCTGGAATTTGTTGTGTGAAGTATCCCTAAATACATAGTGAATTGAAATGTTTAAATTTTATTATTGTCTTAATAATTAATTTAAGTATTTAATAAGTGGAAATGCACATTTATTGAATTGAATTCCATAATTAGAGTAAATTCATTTAGATTGCATCCAAATAATTACCAAATTGAAGTGTTCAAATTAAGTCTGTAATTGGAGAAAATGCATTACATGAGCATTTAATAAATTTAACTTAATATAATTAGAGTAAGTGCATTTGGATTTTTCTCGAAATATTTAATAAATTGGAATATTCAATCATGCTTGTTTTATGTCATAAATAGTTAGCATTTATCTTTATAATAGTTTGGACGTATTATTCATATTATTCGGTGGATAGATTCGAAGCTATTGATTTTTGAACGTTTTCATTTTATGGAAATTGTTTAAGTGAATAGGTCCCACCTGTCAGAAATCTAACATTTTTTTAAAATGTTTTAAAAAAGAATAACCTTTATGTTTATTTGTCTGATGCGGTTAAATATTATCGTCTGGAAATTATCACGGGGGAGATCGGGTTTTTTTTAATTTACAATGGATATTACTATTGAAAAATTTAGTGTGGTGACACACCGTGCCCGTTGTGATCGAAATTTTTGAAATCCGTTTGGAATTTGTTTGTTTTTTTTTTCAGCGGGAAGATAGGAAAATTATATGGGAAACTATTCCAACAAATTTTAAACAAAATGGACATTTATTAGGTTATGTGGGAAGTTTGAAATTTTCTGAAATTTTAAATTTTTCTGAAATATAAAATGTGTACAATGTTTTTTGTTGTAACTTTTGTGTGTAAAGTTTGAGAATTTGGTGAAATTTAGATTTATTTTTGATATGTTATTTGTATTTTTCTGAATAACAGATTTAAAGTTATGAATTTTACAATTTTTTGCATTTTTATGTATTTGTGAAATTTCTGGCAGATGGGCCCCACACGTTAGGTTATTTTTATTTTGGAAATCGTTTGCGAAAATAAAAAAACTGACAGGTGGGGTCGCGGGTGACGTCCGGCGGTGGCTGCGCTGTCGAGCTCGCGCTCGAGCAGCAGCGCACGCGCGCGGGCTTGAGATCGCACGGAGTCGCCAGAGGAGACGTAGGCGAGCCAAACGGGCGGCGCGGCGGACCATTTGGTCGCCGTTTTCGCCGGCGGCGAGCGAATCCGCGGCGGCGGTCGGTGAGCACGGCGAGAGCGATTCCGGCTCGGGCGCGGCGTCCCGGCTATTTTGTTTGACGCTGACTTAAAGAAAGTATCACCGGGAAAATACGTTTTAAATTTGTGTCAAAAATATGAGCGTGGGAAAGAAATTTTAGTTTTAAAATTTGTGTCGAAAATATGAGTGCTGGAAAAGGAATGTTAGTTTTTTTTTGTAAAAGTGAAAATCGTGGGAAATGTATACCATATTTGTTTAAAAGCTCTTATATTTCTGTAAAATTTGATATATCATATGTGTTATTTTGAATTACGGTTTAAAAGTTATAAATTTAACAAACATAAACCTTTTTTTTGTAATTATTATTAAAGTCCTGACAAATGGGACCCGCACGTCAGAAATTTAATCATTTAAATTTTTTTCGAAAAGAACAGGAGTCTAACTGGTGGGGCCGTGCTGACGTCATCCGATGACGCCAGCAATGGCTGCCGTCTTCCCCGTGCGCTCACGTCGACCATGGCGGCGTCGCTGGAGGGAGAGAGAGGCGGCGCGGCCTAGCGCGTTGGACGCGGCGCGTCGCGGGGAACCGAAGCGCGGCGGTGCTGGGCAAGGCGAGGCCAGGAGGCAGCGAATCGGGGCACGGCGGCGGCGGACGGTCACGGGGAAGAAGACCTCGCCGCGGGCGCCTCCGAGGTTCTCAGGTCGCGATTTTTGGCGAGGATGGAGAGGGAGGCGAGGCCGTCCCACGGGTGGCGTTCGATCTGGACGGAAGGGCGTGCAGCGGTGGCGGTGGCGGCGGCTCCGGCCGCGCGGGAAAGATAAGGAGAGGGAGAGGGGGAAGTGGGAGGGATCTAATCGCAAATTGCGGAAAATCCCGGTTTTTTTTTGCAAAACGACCAGACGGACCGTCGGATTTGAGATCGACGGTGCGGAGATGTCCAGGCACTGTAGAACTGTAGCACGTTACTGTAGGTGAACAGTTTCAATCGACGTGGGCAGCTCGGTCGTGCGCTGAAGCGCACGGCTTTTATATATAGATAGAATTTTATGTCATAAATAGTTAGCATTTATCTTTATAATAGTTTGGACGTATTATTCATATTATTCGGTGGATAGATTCGAAGCTATTGATTTTTGAACGTTTTCATTTTATGGAAATTGTTTAAGTGAATAGGTCCCACCTGTCAGAAATCTAACATTTTTTTTAATGTTTTAAAAAAGAATAACCTTTATGTTTATTTGTCTGATGCGGTTAAATATTATCGTCTGGAAATTATCACGGGGGAGATCGGGTTTTTTTTAATTTACAATGGATATTACTATTGAAAAATTTAGTGTGGTGACACACCGTGCCCGTTGTGATCGAAATTTTTGAAATCCGTTTGGAATTTGTTTTTTTTTTTCAGCGGGAAGATAGGAAAATTATATGGGAAACTATTCCAACAAATTTTAAACAAAATGGACATTTATTAGGTTACGTGGGAAGTTTGAAATTTTTTGAAATTTTAAATTTTTCTGAAATATAAAATGTGTACAATGTTTTTTGTTGTAACTTTTGTGTGTAAAGTTTGAGAATTTGGTGAAATTTAGATTTATTTTTGATATGTTATTTGTATTTTTCTGAATAACAGATTTAAAGTTATGAATTTTACAATTTTTTGCATTTTTATGTATTTGTGAAATTTCTGGCAGATGGGCCCCACACGTTAGGTTATTTTTATTTTGGAAATCGTTTGCGAAAATAAAAAAACTGACAGGTGGGGTCGCGGGTGACGTCCGGCGGTGGCTGCGCTGTCGAGCTCGCGCTCGAGCAGCAGCGCACGCGCGCGGGCTTGAGATCGCACGGAGTCGCCAGAGGAGACGTAGGCGAGCCAAACGGGCGGCGCGGCGGACCATTTGGTCGCCGTTTTCGCCGGCGGCGAGCGAATCCGCGGCGGCGGTCGGTGAGCACGGCGAGGGCGATTCCGGCTCGGGCGCGGCGTCCCGGCTATTTTGTTTGACGCTGCATTAAAGAAAGTATCACCGGGAAAATACGTTTTAAATTTGTGTCAAAAATATGAGCGTGGGAAAGAAATTTTAGTTTTAAAATTTGTGTCGAAAATATGAGTGCTGGAAAAGGAATGTTAGTTTTTTTTTGTAAAAGTGAAAATCGTGGGAAATGTATACCATATTTGTTTAAAAGCTCTTATATTTCTGTAAAATTTGATATATCATTTGTGTTATTTTGAATTACGGTTAAAAGTTATAAATTTAACAAACATAAACCTTTTTTTTGTAATTATTATTAAAGTCCTGACAAATGGGACCCGCACGTCAGAAATTTAATCATTTAATTTTTTTTTGAAAAGAACAGGAGTCTAACTGGTGGGGCCGTGCTGACGTCATCCGATGACGCCAGCAATGGCTGCCGTCTTCCCCGTGCGCTCACGTCGACCATGGCGGCGTCGCTGGAGGGCGAGAGAGGCGGCGCGGCCTAGCGCGTTGGACGCGGCGCGTCGCGGGGAACCGAAGCGCGGCGGTGCTGGGCAAGGCGAGGCCAGGAGGCAGCGAATCGGGGCACGGCGGCGGCGGACGGTCACGGGGAAGAAGACCTCGCCGCGGGCGCCTCCGAGGTTCTCAGGTCGCGATTTTTGGCGAGGATGGAGAGGGAGGCGAGGCCGTCCCACGGGTGGCGTTCGATCTGGACGGAAGGGCGTGCAGCGGTGGCGGTGGCGGCGGCTCCGGCCGCGCGGGAAAGATAAGGAGAGGGAGAGGGGGAAGTGGGAGGGATCTAATCGCAAATTGCGGAAAATCCAGGTTTTTTTTTGCAAAACGACCAGACGGACCGTCGGATTTGAGATCGACGGTGCGGAGATGTCCAGGCACTGTAGAACTGTAGCACGTTACTGTAGGTGAACAGTTTCAATCGACGTGGGCAGCTCGGTCGTGCGCTGAAGCGCACGGCTTTTATATATAGATAGAATTTTATGTCATAAATAGTTAGCATTTATCTTTATAATAGTTTGGACGTATTATTCATATTATTCGGTGGATAGATTCGAAGCTATTGATTTTTGAACGTTTTCATTTTATGGAAATTGTTTAAGTGAATAGGTCCCACCTGTCAGAAATCTAACATTTTTTTTAAATGTTTTAAAAAAGAATAACCTTTATGTTTATTTGTCTGATGCGGTTAAATATTATCGTCTGGAAATTATCACGGGGGAGATCGGGTTTTTTTTAATTTACAATGGATATTACTATTGAAAAATTTAGTGTGGTGACACACCGTGCCCGTTGTGATCGAAATTTTTGAAATCCGTTTGGAATTTGTTTGTTTTTTTTTTCAGCGGGAAGATAGGAAAATTATATGGGAAACTATTCCAACAAATTTTAAACAAAATGGACATTTATTAGGTTACGTGGGAAGTTTGAAATTTTTTGAAATTTTAAATTTTTCTGAAATATAAAATGTGTACAATGTTTTTTGTTGTAACTTTTGTGTGTAAAGTTTGAGAATTTGGTGAAATTTAGATTTATTTTTGATATGTTATTTGTATTTTTCTGAATAACAGATTTAAAGTTATGAATTTTACAATTTTTTGCATTTTTATGTATTTGTGAAATTTCTGGCAGATGGGCCCCACACGTTAGGTTATTTTTATTTTGGAAATCGTTTGCGAAAATAAAAAAACTGACAGGTGGGGTCGCGGGTGACGTCCGGCGGTGGCTGCGCTGTCGAGCTCGCGCTCGAGCAGCAGCGCACACGCGCGGGCTTGAGATCGCACGGAGTCGCCAGAGGAGACGTAGGCGAGCCAAACGGGCGGCGCGGCGGACCATTTGGTCGCCGTTTTCGCCGGCGGCGAGCGAATCCGCGGCGGCGGTCGGTGAGCACGGCGAGGGCGATTCCGGCTCGGGCGCGGCGTCCCGGCTATTTTGTTTGACGCTGCATTAAAGAAAGTATCACCGGGAAAATACGTTTTAAATTTGTGTCAAAAATATGAGCGTGGGAAATAAATTTTAGTTTTAAAATTTGTGTCGAAAATATGAGTGCTGGAAAAGGAATGTTAGTTTTTTTTTGTAAAAGTGAAAATCGTGGGAAATGTATACCATATTTGTTTAAAAGCTCTTATATTTCTGTAAAATTTGATATATCATTTGTGTTATTTTGAATTACGGTTTAAAAGTTATAAATTTAACAAACATAAACTTTTTTTTGTAATTATTATTAAAGTCCTGACAAATGGGACCCGCACGTCAGAAATTTAATCATTTAATTTTTTTTCGAAAAGAACAGGAGTCTAACTGGTGGGGCCGTGCTGACGTCATCCGATGACGCCAGCAATGGCTGCCGTCTTCCCCGTGCGCTCACGTCGACCATGGCGGCGTCGCTGGACGGCGAGAGAGGCGGCGCGGCCTAGCGCGTTGGACGCGGCGCGTCGCGGGGAACCGAAGCGCGGCGGTGCTGGGCAAGGCGAGGCCAGGAGGAAGCGAATCGGGGCACGGCGGCGGCGGACGGTCACGGGGAAGAAGACCTCGCCGCGGGCGCCTCCGAGGTTCTCAGGTCGCGATTTTTGGCGAAGATGGAGAGGGAGGCGAGGCCGTCACACGGGTGGCGTTCGATCTGGACGGAAGGGCGTGCAGCGGTGGCGGTGGCGGCGGCTCCGGCCGCGCGGGAAAGATAAGGAGAGGGAGAGGGGGAAGTGGGAGGGATCTAATCGCAAATTGCGGAAAATCCAGGTTTTTTTTTGCAAAACGACCAGACGGACCGTCGGATTTGAGATCGACGGTGCGGAGATGTCCAGGCACTGTAGAACTGTAGCACGTTACTGTAGGTGAACAGTTTCAATCGACGTGGGCAGCTCGGTCGTGCGCTGAAGCGCACGGCTTTTATATATAGATAGAATTTTATGTCATAAATAGTTAGCATTTATCTTTATAATAGTTTGGACGTATTATTCATATTATTCGGTGGATAGATTCGAAGCTATTGATTTTTGAACGTTTTCATTTTATGGAAATTGTTTAAGTGAATAGGTCCCACCTGTCAGAAATCTAACATTTTTTTTAAATGTTTTAAAAAAGAATAACCTTTATGTTTATTTGTCTGATGCGGTTAAATATTATCGTCTGGAAATTATCACGGGGGAGATCGGGCTTTTTTTAATTTACAATGGATATTACTATTGAAAAATTTAGTGTGGTGACACACCGTGCCCGTTGTGATCGAAATTTTGAAATCCGTTTGGAATTTGTTTGTTTTTTTTTTCAGCGGGAAGATAGGAAAATTATATGGGAAACTATTCCAACAAATTTTAAACAAAATGGACATTTATTAGGTTACGTGGGAAGTTTGAAATTTTCTGAAATTTTAAATTTTTCTGAAATATAAAATGTGTACAATGTTTTTTGTTGTAACTTTTGTGTGTAAAGTTTGAGAATTTGGTGAAATTTAGATTTATTTTTGATATGTTATTTTTATTTTTCTGAATAACAGATTTAAAGTTATGAATTTTACAATTTTTGCATTTTTATGTATTTGTGAAATTTCTGGCAGATGGGCCCCACACGTTAGGTTATTTTTATTTTGGAAATCGTTTGCGAAAATAAAAAAACTGACAGGTGGGGTCGCGGGTGACGTCCGGCGGTGCTGCGCTGTCGAGCTCGCGCTCGAGCAGCAGCGCACGCGCGCGGGCTTGAGATCGCGCGGTGTCGCCAGAGGAGACGTAGGCGAGCCAAACGGGCGGCGCGGCGGACCATTTGGTCGTCGTTTTCTCCGGCGGCGAGCGAATCCGTGGCGGCGGTCGGTGAGAACGGCGAGGGCAATTCCGGCTCGGGCGCGGCATCCCGGCTATTTTGTTTGACGCTGCATTAAAGAAAGTATCACCGGGAAAATACGTTTTAAATTTGTGTCAAAAATATGAGTGACGAGGGGTACACTCATCAAATCCCATGGTTAAGGACCTAGGGTTGAGATTATGGGGAGAGAACGTGGTAGTACTGGTAGTTTCGTCGGCTCACAAGCAGAGGCAAAGATTTACCCAGGTTCAGGCCCTCGGATGGAGGTAAAGACCCTACTTCCTGCTTGTCTGTTATTGATCGTGTGAGATTATGAGGTTACAAGGTGGCTCTGGCGAGATATCGATCTCGCTAGAGCTTTGGTGGCTTGAGTATGGCTTGTCCCCAGATCGGCACCCCTCCCAGCATTTAAATAGGCTGGGTGTCGGGAGTTCGTAACCGATCTAGTTTACACGTAAGGAAAGTCTAAATCGACTATGCCTATGTCTAATCTTGGAGGGTACTCCATCTTCTTGGGCCTCTCGTCTTGGGCTTCCAGTAGGCTCTTCGCTATTGGGCCTTTAGTCGTCACGTGCACCAGGTACCCTCACGGTAGGGTACCCGAGATGTATACCCTTGTCAGTAGCCCCCGAGTACTTGTCTGACTCGAAGAATCGGGCATGGACTCGTTCGTAAGTGCACGTCATATGCTTTGTATTATGTATATTCTAATTGGAATTCCTGTATGAATAGCACATGTTGGCTATGTTGAGTATTTCATCGACTGTGGTTTTTGCTTATGATGATCAAGGATAATAGCTTAGCAGGTCCAGTACACTCGACAGATCGGGACTGGTTAACTACACATTCAGGTAAAACCTTACTAGTTTTCAATCAAACTCGAGTCCCCGGACTTGAATCTGGAACAAACTGGTCAGATTCGACTAGGCCGCTGAGGTCTTACTAAGTCGATCTGCAGTATAACTTTGAATTTTACCCAACGCGTCCGTCGGGATTTTTCATCATGTCTGCTGACACGGAAAGTATAAGGATTGACGTTGCTGGAACGGTCCTTAGCCCAGCTCGAAAGTTCGGCGGTCTTACCTTTGCACTATGCGTGCAGCATCCGAGGTGTTTGCGACGGACGCAACTCGGGAATGTTTCGAGTATGATTTTGTATATGAACTGAGTCGATTTTTTTGTCGACTGACCTTTTGACGTTATTCTATCGGGTGCGCGACAGCGCTCCCGATGGGAGTAGCCCCCGAGATTGTGCTTTATTGCTTGCAATGGAGGATAATCTCAAATCATTTTTATCCTATACATTCTTAGTCGAAGAAATTTTTGTTTCGCTCCCGATGGGAGCAACATGTCTTTGGTCGAAGAGAATGTCGAGTGACCATTCACCCGAAAACAATCGAGTGATTGATATGCATTTGGTGAACCCGAAATCTTTTCTGAACAAATCTGTTGCAATGACGTCAGGGATGACGTTTTATGGCGACTGCGCCACCTGACACGCGGTGGCTTGTGCTATGCTGCGATGGATGGGACGTGACACGTATGTGGGCCCATTGTGCAGCCGTTTGGACTGGATTTGACCGTTCAGGCAAGATTTCTTCGGGGCTATGATGGCAGTTCCTAGATTCCCGTGCGTAGTGGGCGGAGTGGCGGCGACGGTTGCTCTCCATAGCTGCCACGTGTACGGTGGATTTGCTACTTTGCCCACGATCTCGCATCCACGGTGCGGATTCTTTTGCGTTGAGGTTAAAAGGGTGCGGCGGAGTAAATAGTACTTTTTACTTGCCATTTGCTCTCCGCCGCCGCTCCTTCTTCTTCTTCCTCCTTACGCATCGCCATAGCCTCATAGCTAAGCTTCTGCAATCCACCACCGCAATGACCAAGTCCTCCTGCAGCAAGAGGATGCTCTCCGGCCTACGGAACGACGGGCTGATCCCTGAGGACACCTCGCAAGTTCGCATCCCTGGCGCCGAGGTAATCCCGCGCCCAGGCCCCAATGAGCGGGTCTGTTTTGTGGATTTTGTGAACAGGGGATTCTCCTTCCCTGTTCATAACTTTCTTCGTGCACTGATGCACGTTTATGGAGTGCAATTGCACGATTTTACGCCCAATGGGCTTTTGCACATTGCGTGTTTCTTCGTTCTTTGCGAGTGCTTCTTGGGCGTTGCACCCCACTTCGGGCTGTTCCGCCGCATCTTCAACGTCAAGCGCAGCACAGCGTCAAGGGACCTGGTGGTTTTGGAGTACAGACTCGACCTGATGTCGAGTACTTCAAGATCAACTTCCTGGAGTCTATGCAAGGATGGCGCCAGAAGTGGTTCTACATCAAGGATGCGACCATAGGCGCCCAAACATTCGGGTTGCCTGCCTTTGACGCAGACGCCCTAGTGAAGAAGAGGCCATCCTGGATCGCCCAGCCGACCGGAGTCGAAGCCGAAGAGGCTGACATTCTGATGGAGAAGGTGCTAAAGCTTCAGACCACTGTTGGTCGAGAGGTTACGGGCATCCATCTGCTAGCCATTATGGCCAAGAGGCGAGTGCAACCCCTCCGAGCCCGAGCACATGCTATGTGGGCATACAGTGGGGCTTCTGATCCAACCCGCTCACGCGCAGTGGAGCTTTCTGATGCGGAAGCAGAGAAGTTGGTAAGAAGTCTTACCAAATTGACTGATGAAGATCACAGCGAGATGAACTCGCCTGTCCCTCCTTATGAAACCAGCAACCCTCTACTAGAGGTAACAGTCGATACTATATGTCAATTGATATGTTATGCATGTGTGATGTTGATTCCTTTGTTGTTTATGTGTGCAGGGACACAAAATGTATGAGTCGATGCCCCCTTGCCATAGAGCGGCCCAGTGCCGGACAATGAGCCACTCGAGGCAGACTCTATGATGAAGTGACCTCCCTCGCAACCGCACACACGCCGAAGCCAATGAGGGCGATGCTGAGGTGCAGGCCAAGCAGAAGCGGTCGCGCGAGGAAGAAGACACAGCTGACTCGGAGGAAAAGGAGGGAGACGAGACGGAGTCGATGACGGCGCCACTCGAGGTTCCTCCGATTCGCTCGCTTCCTCCACGGCCACCGAAGAAATCGCGTCCGAGCCTGGGTGTGCTTAACCCTGGTCGAATGGTCGACCTTACTGAAGAGTAAGTATTATGTGCACTTGCTTTGTGATGGTTTATGAACGTTGCCAAGCTGTTTACTTAGCATGTGTGAAACAGTGTGTCCTCGGATGAGGATTTGCCACCACCACCTCAGATGGAGGAGAGCAGTGCGGCGTCGACTGCTCGGAGTTTGCCACCAGAGCAGTCGCCCACCGCTGCGACTCCAGTTGCTGCGGACGCGGCTACACCATCTGAGCCTGAGGCTGCGGCCGACAAGGATGAGGCAGCAGCGACAGGCGTTCCTGCGTCGACTTCCTCCTTCTTGAATCATGTAAGCTTGTGCTTTTATATCATAGTTGAATCACTAGCAGGTGTTAAAACTGTTCATAGACCTGATAGACCTGTTCTGAACTTTCGCGTATTGCGTTGTAGCCATTTGTGCAGGAGCTACTGAATGCTGGCTCCAAGTACGTACACAAGGAGACGGAAGCCGCCACCCTGCAGCAACTCGAAGCTGCGAAGAGTGCGTGTCTCTTTATGCTAGTACCACTTGTTGTAGCAGATTCCTCTTGCAGTCTGTTGACCATGTATGTTTGTTTTGCAGAGGCTGCCGCTGATGCGGCAGAAAAGATGAACAACGCCACCCGTCGAGTGGCTGATCTGGAGAAGAGGCTGAAAGCAGCCGAGGTTAGAGAGGAGTCGGCGATTGGTCGACTTTCTGCCGCCAGCACCACTTTGACTGGTACGAATTTTTGCTGTGTTCCTTAGATGTTTGGGGTTTCTGCAATATGGTGCTGATTATGCTGTCCACGTGCTACGCTAGGAGTGATGGATGGCCCTACTGCTCCTGGCAAGCAAAGCTTTGGCACCTCACTCGATGAAAGTGTGGCTGTCTCAGAGGTTACCAGCAGCAGAGCAGGGGAGATGCTGACACAGGCGGCGAGTGCCTTGGGCGCCCTCCATGGCAGCTTCTTCCCCGGGGAAGAGCTTCCATCTTCCTTTGTAGAACTGGTAGAGCTGTTCAAGCCTGAAGGGACTACCGTCACCGGTTTCTGTCGCGAGCAAATGGTAAGTGGTGCCCAGACTACTTTTCTCATGTTGCTCGCGCACGGAGTCGAGGCAGATTTTGACAAAGCTACGACGAAGTTCCCACGGGGTTCTGACGGCAGAACCGTCGGGCTCGGCACTTGGATGGAAGCCGCCAAAAAGTATGCCCAACAGCTTGTAACAATTGTTGAAGATAGGGCAGCCAGGGTCCAGGCGAAGAAGGCTTCCTCCAAGAAGTCGACGACTTAGCGAGTGATCCCTTTGTTGACTAAGTCTAGGGATTTCGTCATTTTGCTTTTGCTATATGTAAATTATCAGACATCGTATCTGTCTTTTTATGAAACTAGCAAAGTGGCCCGCGCTCGCGCAGGCAACATCTTGATTGGTATTTATAAATTATTATACGGTCCTTAAAATGGAAGTGGTTTGCATGTGTTTAAATGTATTTTTTTTAAATTCTAAATTGGCCGATTAGACGTTAGATTTTTTTGTTTTTTGAAAAACTTATTTACATGTAGATCGGCCTCTCTTTTCACCTGTCAACAATGTACTTTCTTGAAGTCTCTTCCGTTCTTACCATTCTAGTTCTCAGGTTTACACCGCTAGGCAACATCTTTGTTTCTTTTAAACATAAATATATAATTGTTCCTAAGTATACACAATATGTAATCTATTTTCCTTAACAATTTAAATAGGTCCACCTATTTCCAGAAAATTAAACATAATACTACTGACGCTGAATGATATGGGATGAATCATGATAATCTTCTTTGTCTTTATTATATTCTTGTATTACGATTTGGTATGACCTAATAACCATACATGTAAACTTTATTGTATTATTATCATATTTATCTTATAAATGTTAGCCGACTTTGAAAATGCAAATACACATTATATTGATGATTTAACCAGGCACATCCTCATTCTTTTTGAAATGTACTGTCATTTAAATTAATCGTATTATATCGTCGAAAATTATTCAATTTTTTCTTTCAGAATTTTAGATAATGACTACATGATGCCTTATAAATAACATAAACATTAGATTTTCACCATTTTCTCCAATCAAAATATACAAATTGTATTGTGCATCAAACGAAGTCAAAAATACTGAAATTATAGACTTGCGAAAAATATGAATAATAAATTACCTCAGGTAAGCAAACAGCTCCCAGTTGTGTACTTATTAAATAGTTTGTGCGCTAGCTGAAGCTTTGCACTGTATTTTTTTCGTGATGTCGCTTGCTCTGTATTCAACCAAAGGAAGGCCCGATTTTCTTCCTCAGGTCCTCCTGGTGTTGCTGCTAGCTCTGCTATGGCTGATAAGTCGTCCATGCCGCTGCTCGCCGCTGGCCGCGGTCTGGAGGAAGTCGTGTTTCGTGCATCTTCCTCTCTCCATGGTTTCTGTAGTATGTCGCTTCAATATTTTCTTTGACAAACTTGCAGGGGATGCCCATGCAGCACAAATAGGAATCGTAAATAGCACGCGTACATTCATTTATAAACCTTTTCCTATCCTTGCATTAAATATGTCATCCCAGTTCTCAGGTGTTATATAGGTGTAACCCTCTTATTTAAAAATAAATAAGAAAAAGGTGATTATGAAGACATGTCAATTGCGCAATCATTGGATGCTCTTGAAATATAGGTTCACATATAGTAATCATAATCTATGACTGTAGGAATGGATATAAAAACCCTTTGAGCTCTTTTAACTTAAAACCCTTGAAGCTTGAAAATATCACATGGCTTTGCTATTGTAAAATATACAACAAAAGACAGTTAACCTATCAATGATTTGTAATATCATAGTAATTATCAGTTTGAATCTATCATATGATATAGATAGCATAAGAAACCATACACATAGCAAATCTCATTACAATTGAATAAAGTAAAAGTTTTAACTTTTTTTCTCATATGGTGCTAATAATAATGTAACTATGGTATACGTATTTTTAATTATAATTCATAGAGCACTTGTGTTGAACTGAAAATGAATTTCTGTATGTGTTGATGATTATTTCAAACGCCGGTAACTTCATCTATCAGAGAAGTAGTTTAGGAAAAGGTATATTTTGTACGTACCCTTCAATAATCTATTTGTGCACTGCTATATATTGCTCACCTCAATCTTATCTTTGCAGTATCCAAGTTGACCAAAGTTAGCACTCCGCCCCTTTGGGTGATTCGTGATAATGCTCAGTACATAGCAATTTACTCTAGCAACATGATTTCTATCGTGTGCATCTTTGACGATTGCTCCTGACTTGTTACCTTAACTATGAGTACTTGCTTTGCTGGTTCATCTGGGTTAGAAGGCCAATGATATGGACAAAAAAGAATATAGGTATTAATCTACATTTGTGAGAACTTTTATCGATGTTTATTCTACTCTCTAAGATACTACTATATGTAAGTAAGATCCCAGGAATCCGATTCTTCTTGACCAACGTCTTGCACTATTTGTGTCTAAGATAGGGTGGATATATAGAAACTTATTAATTTACACGCAAGAGAAAAATAAAAATAAAAATAAATGATTGGTGCATATAAACAAACAATATCAACATTCTTGTTTACGAACATATTTAACCTAGCTTCATGCCTTGATCCCTTGCTTGACATGAAGATGTTTCTAAATGGATTCATGAATTTATTTAATTGCAGCCTTTTGTAGTATAGGCTGTTCTTTTTTCTGTTTGTACGCAAGTTTCTAGCTGTAAAAAGTTCAATACATATATGCAGTAAAGATTTCTTTGCAAACACTTACGATTGGAGTACTATTGTGCTACATATCAACCTTTTTCCTTTTCCACGTGTCCTGTTAATTGAAGAATAAAATAACATATGTACATGCAAGGCACGGCCATACTTACCTAGAGAATCGATCAAGCACTTGTCTACGCTCCAAGTTGCTGTTTAGTGCTGTCGCTGCGTAGGTTGACCAGCGAGCTACCTGCGAGTTGCCGCCGGCCGGCACCATCAGCCCTGTTTGTTTGGAGTGTATACCTTCAGAAATTCACTTTGGCTCCGAGGAGTGTATACAGCATCTGGAGACAAAAAAATCTGGGACACGAGCAGACAATCGAGAGGCATACCATCTGCACCCAGATCTCAGGTGTGTATGCGCTCTTGCAAGACGTATGCACCTGCGAAGAATCTGTAAGCCCATAGATCAGCATCATGTCTGATCGATCTGATGTCTCAGCTTCATAGATAAGTCGATTGAATCTCTAAGCGCCGGCTAGCTAGTTTGGTTGTCTGTGTGCATGAAAAAAAGATGGGCAATTGGGAATTCCATCAACTCTGCTGGTAGAGCAGTAAAAAAAGATAATCACGCGTATTACCTGGATCTAGGTTGTCCGTGTGTATAAAAAATCAACCATCGGTCGATCCTGCCTGCACACCGCATGCATGAGGCAGCCCTTGAAATCTGCAACGCTGCTTGCATGCATACTCCTGTACGCGGAGGAAATTGGATCGGCCGGCGGCACGGAAGCAAATATATTGGTAATGGCAGCGTCCGTGTAGAGATGTCGCGGGATCGGAATAGGTCGGCGGCGGCGTGTGCACGTAATGCTGATGTTTTAGCTAGACAAAAATCGAAACGGTATGGGAAACATTATTAGGGGTATTGGTGGGTAATTAATGGATTCTTCGTCAGATCTAATGGTTATGATTACCTCATTAGTAAAACTGATGGTCAGATGTTTCTGTTTTTTGTGGTAATTTCTAGCCTAATTCTCCAATTTCTGGTTAACCCATCATCTGCTTTTAATATATAATAGATATGAACTTCAGTAATCGGGAGGCGCAGCCCCCGAGCCTTTTGCTTGAGCTCTTCATGCTTCCTTATGCCCTTAACTATTCTGACTATAGAACCGAGCCTCTAAAGCATCAACTGGCCCTGTTGTGGGTGGTTCCTCGAAGTCGCGAAGTGTGAATGACCAGAAAATTATGGACTACCTTCAGCAAAAGCTTTCGAAGGTGAGCGACGAGCTGAAGGAGGCAAAAGATGCGTATGCTGAGTTGCAGTCGAGGCCATCCCCAACTACGGAACGGGAGGCCTTTTTGCTTGAAGAGTTGGAGAAAGTGAACCTTCAGCTTGAATGTAAGCTCTTATGGAAATTGAATTGCTGACTCAACTCAAAGGTCGACTGGGATAACAGTTTTGCATCATTTTTGCCATAGGTGTTTGTTTTGACCAGTCGAAGGAGGAGGCGCGGCTACAGGACCGACTCGACGGTAAGCGAGTAGCGCGGAATATGCTGCCCACCCCTTTTGGTCAGACAGGGCGAGGAGTGCCATTCTGGTAAAGCTTCTGGATCGTGCGTGGCGAACTGCCATTCGACTGGAGAGCTGCAGGTTAGCGCTGTTTCGAATCCACGAAACTTTGTTTCCTTTGAATGAGCAACCACAGAGCCTTGCTGCATTGCTGAAGAAATTTCGAAAAGGCAAGGAGATCAAGAAATTTGTGCGCGAGCAACTGGTTAGCGGGGCTAACGTTGCCCTTGCCTTTGTGCGATCGCATCTTCCGCACCTTGATTTGAAGAAAATTGCGATGGGTCCCGCACCCCTACCAGGTGGTGGTCCTGTGCCAATGGAAGATCATTACCAAGAGACACGGGTGGATGCACTGGTCCTAATCCATCAGGTGCTGAAGGAGGAGGCAAAGTGGACCCAGCCAAAGGATGAACCTGTAGATTAGGGTTTTTATGCATAGGGTGTGGCCCCAGAGTGTAAAACGCAACACTTGTGAGTATTTATGAACTAAGGATTCATATCCCCGCAGCCCCCGAGCCTGTTGAGTGGGGTATATGAAGCAACTTGTTGTAAAATTATGACTATCCAGCCCCCGTGTATTCGAGTGAGGTTGATAGAAATACTTTAGAATATGGAACATAAATTGCACAGCCCCCGAGTATTCATATGAGGCTGTGAATTTTTGCAGTACTTGAAGCTTCAACTTATGCTTTTAGGCTCAACTCCCGAATAACTGAGTGGGGTTGAGCAACTTTTTTGTTTATGTATGATTTTTATGACCCAGCCCCTGAGTATTCGAGTGCGTCTGGGGTATTTGTGAAGAAGCGGAAACTCATGCTTTTTGAGATAGCGCAGCCCCCGAGTACTCGGGTGAGGCTAACTTTGTGATAACAAGTTATGCGAGTAGTAAGCAGGAAGAAATATGAGGAATCATTGATTATATTCCATTTTTGAATGTTAAGCTGCAGGCCGCCTCATTAAAAACCTTCCAGTCCCCTTAGGTACCCTGGTAAGGAAAAGAGCGCGTCTGAAACCTGTAGCCATCCGACATATATGCCTATTACATTGTGCGACTGAGCAATCTAAGCATAGAAACAGCGCAGCTGCGCAACGTTCCAAGGATTATGCGAGAGTTCGCCTGTCTTCGCGTGCTTCAGTCTGTATGCTCCACCACCAATGACCTCGGTGATGATGAAGGGTCCTTCCCATGGGGAAGCGAGTTTGTGCACCTTCTTTTGCTTCAGTCGAAGTACCAGGTCGCCAACCTCGAAGGATCTAGTACGCAGTCGACGGCTGTGATTGTTGCGGAGGTCTTGCTGATAGACAGCTGTGCGTGCTAGTGTCGTGTTGCGTGCTTCTTCAAGCAAGTCGACTGCATCTTCGAGTGCTTCATCTGCATATTCTTCGTTGTATGCTTCGACTCTTGGTGCGTTGAACCTTACATCTGATGGCAGGATTGCCTCTGCACCGTACACCATGAAAAATGGGGTGAACTGTGTTGAAGCGTTAGGAGTTGTGCGTAGGCTCCATAGCACAGATGGAAGTTCTTCGACCCAAGCACCCGCGGCCCTTTTGAGTGGCACCAGGAGGCGTTTCTTGATTCCACTCGTCACAAGTCCATTGGCTTTTTCGACTTGGCCATTGGACTGCGGGTGTGCCACGGATGCGTAGTTGAGCGTAATATCCTGCTCTTTGCAGAAGGATCGGAACTCTTCAGCTGTGAAGTTTGTACCGTTGTCAGTGATGATGCTACTTGGCACCCCAAAGCGGTATATGATGGATTTTATGAAATTGACTGCTGTAGTGGCAGTCGAACTTGTGATAGAGACTGCTTCGATCCACTTGGTGAACTTGTCGACCGCCACCAGAAGGTGAGTATGCCCTCCATGGGAGGATTTTTTGAGTGGCCCAACCATATTGAGCCCCCACTGGGCGAAGGGCCAGGCCAATGGTATTGTCTTTAATGCCGATGCGGGTGCGTGCGGCTTTGTGGCGAATTTTTGACAGCCAATGCACCTTTTGACTATGTCCTCCGCGTCTTTGAGTGCTTTGGGCCAGTAAAAGCCTGCGCGAAAGGCTTTGGCTACGAGGGATCGACTGCTGGCATGATGCCCGCAGGTACCTGTATGAATATCACGAAGGATGGCTTGACCATCTTCAAATGCTATGCAGCGTTGGAACATACCTGATATGCTGCGCTTGTATAGTTCGCCGTTGATGACGGTGTATGCTTTAGATCGTCGAGTCACACGTCGTGACTCTGTTATGTCTTCAGGTACCTCGCCGCGGAGTATGTATGCGAGGAAAGGTTGAGTCCACGTTGGCTCGACGAGGAGCACCTCGACTGGCGGGTCCTCTGTGCTAGGTGCTTTGCTCTTGGCTGCTGCAGCTGATGTAGGAGATGCTCGTTTTTTCTTGATGGACCTGTGTTCGGTGCGCTCGAAGAAGACACCAGGTGGAACTGGTGCTTTGGTCGCTCCAATATTGGCTAACTTATCTGCTTCTTCATTGCTCTCACGCCCTATGTGCCGCAACTCGCAGCCTTCGAAACTGCCCTCCATGAGGTTATACAGGTCACGATAGGCGATCATGTTATCTGCTATTGCGTCGCAGGCCTTCATTGTTTGCTGCACCACAAGATTCGAGTCACCATAGATCATCAGTCGAGTGCACCCGAGGGCTTTGGCCATCCTCATGCCATAGATCAGGGCCTCATACTCTTCTTCGTTATTGGATGGGAACTCGAACCCCATTTGCAGGATGTAGCGGAGCTTGTCGCCTTTTGGTGATATGAGGATGACACCCGCGCCTGCGCCTTTGTTTTTCTTTGAGCCGTCGAAGTACATAGTCCATGAGTTGGACACATCTGGCGCTCCTGGCAGCTGAGCTTCGATCCACTCCGTGTGGAAGTCAGGTAAGACTTGTGCTTTGATGGCCTTCGGGTAATCATACTTGATGTCTCGTGGTGCTAGCTCGATGAGCCATTTTGCTACCCGCCCAGTTGCGTTGGGGTTTGTGAGGATGTCCCCGATCCCTGATGTCGGAGACTAGTCCCAGGAACTAGGGGTGTCTCTCAAAAGCCAGGAATCGAGTAAGGGGCTGAATACAACGTCAAACAGATCCTCAACAACCTCGGCGACGGTGCTCGTCGAGCTCGGTGTGGAACATCACGGCAGAGATGGAACACGAGCCGCTACCCAGGTTCAGGCCCACCGTGAGGTGTAAAGACCCTACGTCCTACTAAGATGTATTGCACTGCTTGGAGAGGTTCACAGTACAAGGGTGCTTGCCGAAGGCACAGCTGTGGCTATGGTGGAATGAGCTCTGTCTTCTCCTTCAGACGTAGCTGCTTGGATGTAGAATGAGTTGGCGAATGCGGGATCCCCCTCCTAAGTCGTACACTGGCTCCTTATATACTGGCGTTGGTCCTCTTCCCCGAAAATCTCCGGCGGGAAGGGATACCACAATGCCGCAAAGATGGAGCACAGCGCACAGCGTCGGGGGCGTCCATGGACGCGGTCCATGGCAGAGAGCACGTCGTCTTGGCAGAAAAAGCCACCGTCCAACCAGGACGGTGGGCTGGCGCTGCAGAGCTTTGGGGCGTGCCCCACGGTGACGTCGCAGTTGGAGCGTAGCGGCGGCCGGCCGCTTTATCACCAAATTGGCAAGTCTTGGAGTCCGCTTTGCTTCCTCCAGCTCCTTTGACCGCTTTATACACGAGAATGGCAACTGCGGCGTCTTCGTCACCGCGCGCAGTCGCGCGCGTCACTCTGCGGCGGGCGCAGAGCCCATGTGCGCTCTGCAGCGTGCGCAGGAGCTTGCTTCCACTTGAAGGAACCCCGCGAGGGCATGGAGCCTCGCCGAGGCTCTGTAGCCGTTGACTCCTCGCGAGGGAAAAACCTCACGAGGGTAGCGCGGAGGCGCGCCGGGGCCTGATGGTCTTCTAGGAGAGGCCTTCTCTAGGCAGAAGTTCCTCTCGAGGCCCCTGAGGCCGAAAGTCTGGTCCTTAGCAGAAATGCTCGGCTGAGCAAGGGAACCCTCGTGAGGGGAAAATCCCTCACGAGGCTCGCCAGGCTAAACGCCTGGTCCTTAGTAGAATTTCCTGCGGAGCGTCGAGGGCTGTGGCAGGCCGGCCCATGGTACCCTGGTTTCCACTGGGCCGACAGTAGCCCCCGGGCCCGCGATGGGCACGCTGGAGTTCCTCAGGCGGAGGCGAATCGTCGTGGGCCCAAAGAAGCCTGCGTAGCCCGAGATACGTGGAGCGCCGCGGCCGGACACGATCCCACGATCTCCTCTGAAGTAACGGGCGAAGTGGTGGGCCCCGCCACGTCCTGGTAACGGCTCGATGAGCCGATAAAAGGCGGAGAGCTCGGCGCAGGCGGCCATTACTCCACTCGTTCCCCTTTCATCTCCTTGCTCCTAGCGTTCAATCCCCAAGCTCCTCCTTTGCAATCTTGCTGCAATGGCGCCCAAGAAGTCCGCCGCGTCCGCGAAGGGCAAGGCGGTGATGCAGGGCGGCGAGTCTGCCACGACGCAGCAAGGCGGCGATTTCGAGCCGGCTCTGATTGGCTTCCGCTTCGAGAAGGAGCTGCAGCTGGACAAGGTGCGTCATATGGCGGCCTCGGCGACCAATGAGCACGGCGCCACGGTGCTCAAGCTGGCGAACAACTCCTTCGGCAGCTTCTACCCCATCTTCATGCACACCCTCTACGCCAGGCTCGTGCCTCCCTTCTCTGACTTCTTCCTGGCAGTTCTGGAGCGTTACCAGATCCAGATTCTTCATCTCCGCGAGGCGTACATCGGCATTCCGCCCTCGGTGGACCTCTTCCGCAACTTCTACGCACTCCGGTTCACGGCGAACAGGGAGCGGTCGGTGTGCGTGTCCTTCCGCATCACCGATGGCATGAAGGGCGTCTACATCCCCATCGCGCGGAATGGCGAGAACATTGTGACCAGCGTGACGAAGAAAGTGGAAGATTTTCGCAAGCGCTGGTTCCTCATGAAGTTCGGGAGCCAGAGCGCTTTCTTCGAACTTCCTGAAGCGCCTCCGACGAAGAGGGCGAGCTGGTCTTCTAAGGCACTCAAGGGTGCATCACTTGGCCCCTGGTGAGGCGCTTGCAGGACCTCCGCGAGGCTGGCCTCACCGGGCAGATGGTGGCCAAGGACTTCGTGAGGCGTCGCATTGCTCCACTCCAGAGGCATGTGGACGCGATGTGGCTGTACTCCAACCAGAGGGACAAGATGCGCCTGAGCGCTACCCTCTTCACGCAGGAGGAGGTGCACAGCATCATGGAGACCCTCTTCACGTCTCCAGTCATCCCCGCGCCTACCGACAAGACCGTTCCGCTCCACAGGATCGATCTTGGGCGTCGCGTCTCGCACGTGCAGACGATGCCGAAGTTCGACCAGTGGGGCCTGGTGCCTGAGGGGCACGTCGGGCCTCGCGAGGACCCGGAGTCAGCGGCGCAGGGGGCGCCAGCTGAGGGCGACGAGGAGACGACGGAGACGCCCGCGGAGTCTGACGCAGGCGCAACCGGCGCCTCGGGAGGCCCCGCTTCTTTGGCGGGAACTCGGGCGCCTCGAAGAGTGCGGCGCCTGAAGTTGAGATCCACGAGATCTCTTCAGGCAGCGGCGACCAGTTCATGGTCGCTCCCTCGCAGCGTGTCGAGGGAAAGGAGGAGAGCGATGACGACGGTGCTTCGTCGGGCCACTGCGAGCCCCGCTCCAAGGCGATCCACGACAGGAACGCCGGGCCCGGGAAGGGGCGGAGGCACAGACGGGCGCGGAGCCCAGCGCTCCGCCTGCGCGGCGAACGAAGAAGAAGTGGGTCGACACCGCGGCGTAAGTTTTGCACTTCTTTTCCTGTTTGATGTCTTTCTTGTGTAGACCTCTCGAGGGGTTTTTTGAGCTTTTTCCTCTCCAGGCGCCCCGAGGAGCAAAAACGGCGGAGGCTCCGGAGACTTGGAGAGATTTCCAGCGCTGCAGCGGCGTCTGCAGCGCCTGCGGCTGAGGAGGCACCTCTCGAAGCCACCACCTCTTCTCCCGAGGCCGCAGCGCCGCCTCCTGAGGCAGAGGAGCGCCACGAGGAGAAGGAGGAGGAGGCGGAGGTGACGATGCCGCCGCCTGCGCGGCCTGACGCCTCTCCTGTGCGGCAGGAGAGGGCGCCGGAGGAGGATGCGGCAAAGACCGCGTCGCCGGCGAAAGAGTGCGGCGTCTGCAGAGGCGCACGCTGACGTTGAGATGGAGGAGACCACCGTGCCGTTGCCTCCACCAAGCGCGAGCCTCGGAGGGCCTACGGTGGGTACTGAGGCTGCCGCGGGGGCGGCCTCAGCTGAGAAGGCCAACCCTATCCCTGGGGGAGAGGAGAGTGCCCCCCAGGGGTAGGAAGATGGTGGGGTTGATGGTGAGGGCGCCTCGAGCCCCCAGAAAGCCCCCAGCGCGGAAGACGTGGGAGGCTCTCACCAAGCCCCCAGAAGGCCCCTAACGTGGAAGAAGGGGGAGGCTCTCTCCAGAGCCCCAGGCGCGCCTCGAGGGCACCCTGAGCCCAAGGCGCGACGCTCCAGAGTTCTCGGCAGGCGCTGGTGCTTCCAGGCCCTCTGGTGAGTCATGGGCCTTAGTCCTGCGGGGCCGGCACCCAGTTGCAGCTCGCCGAGAGGCTGTCTTTCGCTCGGCGAGGGAGGTGCTCGATGGGCTCGAGGCCCAGCTTGCTGAGGAAGATCGCGCCAGGGCGGAGGAGGACGCCGAGCTCGCGCGGGGCTGGGCTTGCCTCCAGGAGACCATGGAGCGCTGCCGCCGGAAGGACGAGGCAGCCCGAGCTCAACGCGAAGCAGCGCTACGCGATGCCGAATAGATCCGCGTCAGCGTGGTCCGCGAAGCTGAGGAGACCCTCGCGGACCTGAGCGCCAGGCGCGAGGCTCTCGAGGCGGAGACCGAGGCCAAGCATCAGGAGCTGGCGGCACGCGAGGCGGCGGTCTCCACCAAGCAGAAAGAGCTTCTGGACCGTGAGGCGGGGATCATCGCCGAATCGGAGAACGTGCGGAAGGGCTTGGAGAAGTTCCGTGAGGACCTGCGCCTCCGCGAGGACTTGATCGTGCGACGCGGGGTAGAACTTGACGCCCGTGAGACTGAGCTGCGCAAGCGCGAGGAGCAGGTTGAACAGATCGAGAAGGATCAATCCGCGCAGCGGGAGCTCTGGAGTCTCGCGAGAGCAAGGTGACCCAAGACGAGGCATTCTACCAGAAGCGCCTCGCACAGACCAACGAGAACCTCGCCAAGAAGGAGGCGAAGATGGCGGAGGAGTCCGCGACCAGGGAGAAGCTCTTCCGCGACAACTGCAGGCAGGAGTTCGCGGTGAAGGCCAAGAAGCAGGAGGATCGCTTCACGAAGAGACGCAACGAGCTTGACGCCCGCATCAGGGAGCTTGAGGCTCAGAAGAAGCGATTTGACTCCCGCCTTCAGGTTGCTGTGGAGGCTCGGAAGCACGCGGAGCAAGACCTTGTTTCCTTGACGCAGGATATGATCGAGATGCAGCAGCAGGTGGGGCCTGTTTTAGAGCTTGTTGAGGAGGCTCGGCAGAGCGCTCTGGCCGCACAAGTCTTGTCACGCCAGCGGGAGCGCATGTTCGTCTCCTTGGTCAGGCGTGCGCGGACTGTTGCAGGCCGCCTGGGGGCCGAAGCGCCCGTGCTCCCTGCCGAGGGGAACTCTGACGTCGCCACCTACCTCGGCTTCTTCGAGCAGCTCCTCACCAGCCTCGAGGAGGTCGTGACGAATCTCGACGACCTGGTCGACAACGAGAGCCGCGAGCTCCTTGGCGTCGCGGTCGGCCAAGTCTTCGCCAACCTTGCACACCTCCACCCCGGCTTCGACTTCGCAGCTGTGATGGAGCCGCTGGAGAATAAGCTAGCGTCGAAGCTGGACGCCTCGATGTGGGACGACGTGGAGAAGTATATCCAACGCTTCAAGAGGGTCGAGGTCGAGGAGAGCGACGACGAAGCAGGCACTGTGGAGGGGGGCGATGAGGCTGTTGACGGCGACGACGACAACAATGACGGCCCTGCTGCTTAGGCTGCCCCTGCGGAGAGATGTGCCTAGAGCACCAGTTATCTTTAGGACTTGCTGCCTTACTTTGTAATGGTTTGTAAAGACACTTTTATTTTGTGCAAGTGTGAGTGCCCCTCGGGAGGCCTTTTTCGCTCTACGTCGTTAGGACCCTGCTCTTAGCGCAATAGCACCGCCGCTTCGGTATGCCGGAGTCAGGGCTCGACAAGGCCGGGGGGTGCGTAAGGCTTAGAGAGGTAAGAGCTCTCGAGGCGCGATGCTCGGGAGCTCCCCTTTAACGTGCAAGCAGCCCATGAGGCGTAAGAGAGAAAAGAGAGGCTCGAGGGGCGATAAAACCAGCGAGAGGGAAAGAGCTCATGAGGCGTAAGTTCTGGATTTAGCTTTAGAGAGACGCCCGTCTCGTAGAGGGTGTTGTGTTCCCTGGTGAGGTGTTTTCCCTCTTGAGACTACCTGAGGCTGGGTTTGAGCTTTTAGAGCCCTGCCAGGCGTCTTGTTTCCTGCGTTGGAGAGAGAGAGGCGAACCCACAAGCAATGCAGAGTTGTACAACTCATGCGCGCTCATAGATTTCCTCATGGGTATCTCACGAGGAGAATAAGCACCAAGGTCCTTGGTGAGGACGTGCATGGGAGCTAGCCCACGAGTCAGAGCTCTTTGGTGAGATAACGGTCGTGGGCGCAGAGCCACGAGTTAGAGCTCGGATCCTTTGGATTTTACGATGCTGCTGGGATGCTCCCGAGACACAGGCACCGTGCTCAGCCACCGCTCGCGAGGTGCGCATGGGAAAAAATGTGAGCGCGAATGAAATGCAAGAAAACTGTGAGGACCCCGGATTAGCTATCCGAGATACTCGTTATGTTTCCTGCAACAATCCCATGATCAGTCTGTTGTTGCACATAACTCGAATTGGCATCACAGGACATCCATAGATACCGAATAAATATACTTACGGGATTGACGTCATAAGCTTCAACAGGTACTTGCAGCGGAAATCACCAAACAACGTGGAGCCCAAGTCATTCGCCTTAACCCTACAGGCAGCTGACTGGGAAGCGCCCTAGTTCGCAAAGACGCCAGTGAACTCCTCTTCTTCGAACTGCTCCTCCTTAAAATCTGGCTAAGACAATAGCCAGGGACGAAACCAATATGAGTACATTTGATTGTACTCGCAAACTACCCAACTTGAGCATGCACTAGTTTTGATAATCTTTCATAAAACCTTTATTTTTAGAAAAACATCTCTATACCTTTATTGAAAAAGGGAAGAGTAGATTTTTAATCTTGTTGAAGATAAAACATTTTGGAAAGTCGTTTTCTCGCTATCTTTGTTGAAAAAGGTAAGAAGTCTTTTTAAACATTTTTCTCGAAAATAAACCTTTGTTTAAAAAGGCAAGAAATCTCTTTTAAAACTTTTCCTCGAAGATCACCATCTTGTCCCTCTCTCCAAAACTTCTCCTTTTCCGAACATAGCCCCTTCAGGGTCACTCATTTTCCAGCAACCTCATACCAACTCATTGGTACAGTTGCATAAAACAATCTCCACCTCATTTTCCTTTCAAACTCAAAACTTTGTAAAACTTGCACATGGTCTTAGGACAGCCTCCCAACTGTCCATATCCGAGGACTCGGCTATTCGAATAGTTTTACCCTCTGCAGAGGTAGCACGCTTTTCCCACATCCATCCGGTCACTCATCGTGTCAGCCACGTCCCGCCATACCAGAGGTATGCGAAGTTGAGTTCCGGCCATAGTCTGTCCTTTGCTCATGCTAGTATAGGACCCTGCCTCTACGTCACTTTCCATCGACACTCAAATCCTCAGAAACTAAGTGTGAGGACTCGTAGTTCTGTCCGGCGGACCCAAGGGAGCCCTTCAATCCTCTTCCTCCGACACGTTCATACCGGCTTCCGGTAGACTTCAATGAAGAGGACCCAGGTCAGGGGGTAGGTCCTCAGACCATCCCCTCATGGAACGAGGTTATCCTCGTTATTGAGGCATCCAGTACTAACACGAGCAAATTATATGACTACGCCCTTGCCCATATGTGGGTAAATGTGGTCGCACAGGTTATCGGCTGGTTGTCATGGTACAAAGACACAATGTGCATTTTTCATAAACATCACCACACTTCACTTCTCCCCTTCCATACCGACATCCCGGTATACCATAATTCATCCAAGGATTTTCAAAAGAGTTTTGAATAAACAATGTTTTTCCCATCCTATAGTTTTATATAAACAACTGATATCTCTACATAGAGTGACAAAATAGTTTTTCATAAACTTTTGAAAAGGTTTTCACGATCATTTCCAATTTTCTTAGCAAAATACTTTTAACCAAAACTTGGGTGGTTCGTAATCCCACCAAAAAGATTTTTCACAGAAGGTTTTGGAGTAAAACAAATTCATTTCGAAATCATTGTATAC
Source organism: Poa pratensis (assembly GCA_947311845.1). Lineage (NCBI taxonomy): Eukaryota > Viridiplantae > Streptophyta > Magnoliopsida > Poales > Poaceae > Poa > Poa pratensis. Next base: position 96,190,864 of record CAMZMU010000107.1, on the reverse strand, counting down.
CACTGACACCTCTATATCGGGTGTCTTAATAATATACTTGTAATTTGGAAAAGGGTTTTCAAAATCATAGCTTTCGTGGCAAACACCACGTAAATCATTATGCTAATTATAAGTAAAACAGGTAAATCAAAATAGATGTATATAGATGCAAGCTCAGTGAAGTAGCTTGCCTGGTTTCAGCATAATGCTCATGGACTTCTTCTCACTGATCAAAGAAATAAACTTCCATCCTTCTTCAATAAATTTCTCTCCAAAGACCACTCCGGTAGCGTTATTATCTAGCGCCGCAACAGGGAAATAAACAACACTCAATACACCAAACAAAGCCACCGATGATACACAAACAAGTAACAAACCACAATCATAAAACTAATCAATCAAGCAACAACTAAGATCTATTAGGAACATGGATCGCAAAACTATCGTAGGCAGAGATGAACAACAGGCACCTTTATTTAAACAGGAAATACTTCAGACAAAAGTTAAGTCACCAATTATTCTCTACAAGCCAAATATTTCACCACACAACAACCACTCAATTTTCAACAGAGAAAACAACTACTCACATCTAGTTGATAAAAGGCTATTAGAACAATGCTTAGGGTTGAGAAACCTATTCTTCAATCAATAAGCAATGGAATCAGTGGGTGTTCCACTCCCATACCATGACATTAAGAGGTTCAAAACAGCCTCTGGTCATTCTTGAAATTTACTAAAACAACAATAAAGCCTAGAAAGAATTACTCATGCTAGTGGGTGCTAGTTAACAACATAAGCAATATGCCTAGTTAAGCATGCTTTTCTAATGACAAAAGAATAAGCAATCCGAGGTGTCATTATACATTATCAGTAGATATGACTCACTACCCACGCTCCATCAAAACTAAACTTAAGCTACTAACAAAAAGATTTAATTACCACAGTTCCCTAAATACTAGGACATTCTAGGAAATAACCCTACTAGTGGTATTACTTCTAAACAAACACGTGCAACCCCAGACTTTTCCTAACGTGCTAATTATATGTGATAACACCCTCTTAACAGAGAGTACAGCACCTATGCATGCTAGGAACCACAAATAAAATACTAACACATTCCTCAAAATTAAATAAAAGTATAAACATGGATTTACAGAAAAGCACTAAAACTAGTTATGCACACCAAAAATAATATAAAGCTCTAAAAATCACACCAAGCTAGATTTAGGTACTTCTAAGCATACAAAAGACAACACAATTGGATTCAACTCATTTGGCCTTTTAAATCAAGCTCTAAAAATCATTTAGTCCAGAAAAGCTATTGTGGCAAAAGATTATTTACTCTTAGAATAATTAATTATTTTGAGTGAGACCAACGCCATCAGTTTGGTAATTTCATAATGTACGTGGTGAATTTTGTTTCATAAATTTTGGATTTCTAGAACGAGAGATATAAAGGATTTCGTGAGGGTACAGAGAGGAATTTCATCTAACAGCTGAGATATAACAGAAGGCATGCAGCTACCGTTGATCTAAAGATCAATGGCCCTGGTGCGTCACCTAGCTTGGGAACGTCCAGAACAGAGCAGGAAGCTCAACAATGGCGCTGAGCTCACTTGGCTCACCTAGGGGTCGTGAAGGACGATGGAGAGACGTCTAGGATGACGTGGAGGGTCTAGGAAGTCGTGGGGTGGCTGAAGATCATGCAGTCGAGCTCCCGAACAGCGGCAATGTCGACGACGTCCGTGTCGGGCACGAGATGGCAGCGGCTGCTCCGTGGCTTCCTGGACAAATATAAAGGGAGGATGAGGAAGAGTAGAACAAGGGGAACACAGAGGTGCAAAAAATGGAGGAGGAAGAGGGACGGTGCTGGTCGCAAGCTTCACGGCAAGGACTCGGGACCGAGATAAGTTTCTCGCGCTCCTCGCCGGAAGAGGACGCGAGAGCTCGATCTTGGACAAGGGGTGGGGGAGTGGAGGTGTGGGAGTTGTTTGGACAAAGAAGGGGAGCGGGTGACGGCCTGTGGCCTTATCCATGAGGGAGGTGGTGCACGGTGGGAGAGGTGCACGGGGCGAGAGAGAGAGAGAGAGGCAGAGGGAGCGTGGGTGCAGTATGGCGTGCTGGAGGGGGCACGGCAGTGAGGAGCATGGCGGCGTGCGGGAGGGAGCACGGTGGAGAGAAGCATGGTGGCGTGCGGGAGGCGGGGGTGCTCAGCCCTGGACGGTGCACGTTGCCGTGCTGCGAGCAATGGGGGGCCCGGGGTGCAGGGAGTGGTGAAGGGATGGTGCTCTCCCTGTCAATGGCACTCTAGCCACGCCACGCCATAGACCTGCACAAGGCGTGGAGGAGAAGGGAGAGAGGTCCTGGTGACGTGCGGAGTGGAGGAATTGGTCGGGAGCTCTCCCAAGGCGCACTGCTTCTACAGGGAAGGAGACGACCCTGCATGCCCTTTTTTTTTTTTTCAATTTCCATTTGAACCTAGTAGCTTTTTAGGGATTTAATTGAGGCGATAAAACATTTTACAAAAATCTGAAAATATTCAGGTAGCCTCCCCATAACATGTGGAGGCTCCACAAAAAAATTGGTGTTTTAAAATAAAATGGTTTGGACAATATTTGTTCACAGGGTTTGATTTTGGCATTTTTGCCCATTTCGAAAAGATGAATAATGGTGATAATAAAAAGGGTCAAAAATAAATTTTTTTGAAGTGAGATGAGATGGTTCCTAATTTAAATCACAAAACTGGTTTTTAATGAACTTCTATTTTGAAAATATTCATTATTTCATGTGAAGAATTGAATTTGGGGTTTTAAAACGGTTTCAGGAATTCAATACTGGTTAGACAAGAAAAGCTCATGAGAACAAGGGCGGGTTGATCTCCAAAATTTTAACCAACAACTTAGATGGAGAGTGTGGATGTCAAGGATGGGTGGTGTGGTGGTGCATTGGCACATAGGCCAAATTTCCAATAACCAAGAGGTGAAAAGATGGTATTAAATACAGGAGCAATGATCACTACTTTGTTTAGGCCACAAAGTGAAGATGGATAAATAAGCAAACAACTTCCAATCCTTTCAAACTTGATTTTATAATAAAGATGATATGGAGTAGATGAGATCCACAAAGGTGCATTTCCAAATCTTCCAGGATTTAACCAAATGGGAAAGGCTCAGAGATGATATGTTTTAGCCTGAGGGATGAGGGGTTTTACTTGACAATCTTAGAGTTAAATTATTTTGGATAGGGTGGATCAAGGTTCTAATGACTCGAGAACCTCACCACACATAAGCATTCTAAGAAATTCAATACAAGCAAGTCACATACACACTATGATCAACAACACACACACAAGTCAGCACAATTCACACTATAAACATAAGGTCAAACAGAGCAATATAAAGGAAAACACAATCACTAGTGAAGTATTTCAAAAAAAGTTTTTGTTGGTTCTGAATTTTGGGTCTTGTGAAACTAAGTTTTTATTAGTTCCAAAATTTGGGATGTTACAGATCCTTCCCCCCTTAAAAATAAATCTCGTCCTCGAGATTTGCCCGGGGGTACAGGGGAGTACGAGGGCACGGTTTTTGGGCTGACTAAACTTCCGAGGGCGAGGCTTCGTTAGTGAGGTCGCCATGTGAGATCTTGTCCACTTGGTGTTGCGAGGGCTTTCTCTGTTGAAAATCTTCTCTGATGAGCCAAGTTCTTGATGATGGGGTGACTTGATGGTTGACGCTGATGGATAATCTTTGTGGATTTCTTCCAGATACTACAAGGCTAAGGCGCAAGGAACTAATTATTAACCTGTTCTGGTATTCGTGGTGCACGTCTTCCCCTCATAAAAAAGGATCTTGAGGGGTCATGTTGATGGTTGCAGCTGGTGTTGAATTGGAGGCATCGTTCTTCTTGAGTAGCATGACGATCTTCATCTTGGGTGTCGCTGGATAAATTTTCTTCGTTCTTGTACTTCTTTGGTTGGGTAGAGGAGAGACGTCGTGGTTGACTTCCTTGTTCTTGGGCTTCACAAAGCTTCATAAGAATCTTCAGGGGTAGAGTAGAGTGTCCAGAGGTTTCGGGGGAGTCTAAAAATTAATTCAAGGATTCTAGAGGTAGGTGGTTTGGGGTGTGGATCGATGATTTCTATCAGTTAGTTGTATAAGAATGTGGGTATCCTTTATGACATCGAATTGCCTTAGTCATACAAGAAGGATTTGTTAACAAGGTAGCTAGTCTTGTCATCAAACCACTTTTCATATTCCAGAGGCTGAGATGTACGGGATTATCTGACATTCCATTTATTTGTATATGACACTCAATTGTTAGAGTATACAGAAGTGATTTGTTAACAAGTTCATGAGGCTTGTTACCAAACTACTTCTATATAACCCGAACATTGGAATATCACACTATTTCTTGAGAGATTAAGAATAATAGATTATGATATAAGAGTTTCCAAATACTCAATGATAGTCTGGTATATTTCTTCTTTGCCAACCTAAGGAATCTCTCTTCAATGTCTTCTTGTCGTAGTTCCTCCTTCTTGGGGTCTCTGAGCTCGGATCTTCGTAGAAATTCTTATGCACTCCTTGAGTTCCTCTAGTTGCCAATCTGAAATGAGTCTCCTTATGTCCTCGTTTCTTGTCAAGGTTTGCAGTCCTAGATGATTAGTTGGTACTATCAAGGACTTAGGTCAGATGTTAATCTAAAGTTAGGTAAGATAAGTTAGTGTGGTATTCTTGTAATTTCACAATTTAATTTTGCGAGGTGAGGCTCGTGCCTTCACGAGGTTGGCATAAAATTGCAGTTTCCTTCGAGATCTTGACGCACTTGCTCCAGATGGTGCATGAATGACTTGCCGGTTAAGTTGTAAAAATCTCAGGCTATTTGGTTAAAGATCGGGGGTCTTTTGTATCTTGCGGAACGGTCAGTTCTCACGGGAGATGGTTTAGATGAGAGGGAAAATATCTTAGAAGATTTTCCTAAGCGGGTTTTTATCTGCAACAAGGTGCAGCTATGGACAAGAGGTCAAGAATGGTTTTTTTTGGCTAGGTGACAAAAGGAGTTTTATAATAAGGAGAATTTTTTTTGAAATTACTTTGTGCTGCCGACAAGGCGTGATTGTGAAACACACATGAAAAACATCACACCAACAGAGCACACACAAGCAAGAACTTCACAGACAAACAACACACAAGGTACATTTAGTACCAATGGACGCTAATACTCGTGGTAGTCGGGTAGTATAACTAAAGTTCCTATCATATGTTTTTCCTATGGGTCGTGGGTAAACATGGTTGATGAAGTCTTCATTTTGTCGCCTTAGGCTTCAGTTGGAAAAATTGAGATGGTCGAATCTGCACTTAAGTAGAATTGCTGACGTTGAGCGGAGGTCTTCGGAGGTCTCTTGCTTTGTTGGTATCGATGACCTTGGCATTTGCAGATCAATCACCTTGATGTTGAATGTTGAATATTCAAGATGGATGCTTCTTCTTGTAGGTGCTAGCTAATTAGGTCTCCTTTGGGTTCATCGTCAAGTATTTTTGAACAGGTAAGTGGGAGTAGAGAAATCCTTGGTAAATTTTAAAATAGAAGGGTAAGACTCAGAAACTATTTGAGAAGGTGAGAAGAGTGGAAGTCATTTTTGGACTTCCCTAGATAAAGATACATTTTTGGTATTAATATATTTTTAATAAAATATTTTCTTTTCTAACTAACGTCCATGCTAACTAAGGTCTGTTACAGTCAGGATGGCTCTGATACCAAGTCTGTGAGGACCCCGGATTAGCTATCCGAGATACTCGTTATGTTTCCTGCAACAATCCCATGATCAGTCTGTTGTTGCACATAACTCGAATTGGCATCACAGGACATCCATAGATACCGAATAAATATACTTACGGGATTGACGTCATAAGCTTCAACAGGTACTTGCAGCGGAAATCACCAAACAACGTGGAGCCCAAGTCATTCGCCTTAACCCTACAGGCAGCTGACTGGGAAGCGCCCTAGTTCGCAAAGACGCCAGTGAACTCCTCTTCTTCGAACTGCTCCTCCTTAAAATCTGGCTAAGACAATAGCCAGGGACGAAACCAATATGAGTACATTTGATTGTACTCGCAAACTACCCCAACTTGAGCATGCACTAGTTTTGATAATCTTTCATGAAACCTTTATTTTTAGAAAAACATCTCTATACCTTTATTGAAAAAGGGAAGAGTAGATTTTTAATCTTGTTGAAGATAAAACATTTTGGAAAGTCGTTTTCTCGCTATCTTTGTTGAAAAAGGTAAGAAGTCTTTTTAAACATTTTTCTCGAAAATAAACCTTTGTTTAAAAAGGCAAGAAATCTCTTTTAAAACTTTTCCTCGAAGATCACCATCTTGTCCCTCTCTCCAAAACTTCTCCTTTTCCGAACATAGCCCCTTCAGGGTCACTCATTTTCCAGCAACCTCATACCAACTCATTGGTACAGTTGCATAAAACAATCTCCACCTCATTTTCCTTTCAAACTCAAAACTTTGTAAAACTTGCACATGGTCTTAGGACAGCCTCCCAACTGTCCATATCCGAGGACTCGGCTATTCGAATAGTTTTACCCTCTGCAGAGGTAGCACGCTTTTCCCACATCCATCCGGTCACTCATCGTGTCAGCCACGTCCCGCCATACCAGAGGTATGCGAAGTTGAGTTCCCGGCCATAGTCTGTCCTTTGCTCATGCTAGTATAGGACCCTGCCTCTACGACACTTTCCATCGACACTCAAATCCTCAGAAACTAAGTGTGAGGACTCGTAGTTCTGTCCGGCGGACCCAAGGGAGCCCTTCAATCCTCTTCCTCCGACACGTTCATACCGGCTTCCGGTAGACTTCATTGAAGAGGACCCAGGTCAGGGGGTAGGTCTTCAGACCATCCCCTCATGGAACGAGGTTATCCTCGTTATTGAGGCGTCCAGTACTAACACGAGCAAATTATATGACTACGCCCTTGCCCATATGTGGGTAAATGTGGTCGCACAGGTTATCGGCTGGTAGTCATGGTACAAAGACACAATGTGCATTTTTCATAAACATCACCACACTTCACTTCTCCCCTTCCATACCGACATCCCGGTATACCATAATTCATCCAAGGATTTTCAAAGAGTTTTGAATAAACAATGTTTTTCCCATCCTATAGTTTTATATAAACAACTGATATCTCTACATAGAGTGACAAAATAGTTTTTCATAAACTTTTGAAAAGGTTTTCACGATCATTTCCAATTTTCTTAGCAAAATACTTTTAACCAAAACTTGGGTGGTTCGTAATCCCACCAAAAAGATTTTTCACAGAAGGTTTTGGAGTAAAACAAATTCATTTCGAAATCATTGTATACCACTGACACCTCTATATCGGGTGTCTTAATAATATACTTGTAATTTGGAAAAGGGTTTTCAAAATCATAGCTTTCGTGGCAAACACCACGTAAATCATTATGCTAATTATAAGTAAAACAGGTAAATCAAAATAGATGTATATAGATGCAAGCTCAGTGAAGTAGCTTGCCTGGTTTCAGCATAATGCTCATGGACTTCTTCTCACTGATCAAAGAAATAAACTTCCATCCTTCTTCAATAAATTTCTCTCCAAAGACCACTCCGGTAGCGTTATTATCTAGCGCCGCAACAGGGAAATAAACAACACTCAATACACCAAACAAAGCCACCGATGATACACAAACAAGTAACAAACCACAATCATAAAACTAATCAATCAAGCAACAACTAAGATCTATTAGGAACATGGATCGCAAAACTATCGTAGGCAGAGATGAACAACAGGCACCTTTATTTAAACAGGAAATACTTCAGACAAAAGTTAAGTCACCAATTATTCTCTACAAGCCAAAATATTTCACCACACAACAACCACTCAATTTTCAACAGAGAAAACAACTACTCACATCTAGTTGATAAAAGGCTATTAGAACAATGCTTAGGGTTGAGAAACCTATTCTTCAATCAATAAGCAATGGAATCAGTGGGTGTTCCACTCCCATACCATGACATTAAGAGGTTCAAAACAGCCTCTGGTCATTCTTGAAATTTACTAAAACAACAATAAAGCCTAGAAAGAATTACTCATGCTAGTGGGTGCTAGTTAACAACATAAGCAATATGCCTAGTTAAGCATGCTTTTCTAATGACAAAAGAATAAGCAATCCGAGGTGTCATTATACATTATCAGTAGATATGACTCACTACCCACGCTCCATCAAAACTAAACTTAAGCTACTAACAAAAAGATTTAATTACCACAGTTCCCTAAATACTAGGACATTCTAGGAAATAACCCTACTAGTGGTATTACTTCTAAACAAACACATGCAACCCCAGACTTTTCCTAACGTGCTAATTATATGTGATAACACCCTCTTAACAGAGAGTACAGCACCTATGCATGCTAGGAACCACAAATAAAATACTAACACATTCCTCAAAATTAAATAAAAGTATAAACATGGATTTACAGAAAAGCACTAAAACTAGTTATGCACACCAAAAATAATATAAAGCTCTAAAAATCACACCAAGCTAGATTTAGGTACTTCTAAGCATACAAAAGACAACACAATTGGATTCAACTCATTTGGCCTTTTAAATCAAGCTCTAAAAATCATTTAGTCCAGAAAAGCTATTGTGGCAAAAGATTATTTACTCTTAGAATAATTAATTATTTTGAGTGAGACCAACGCCATCAGTTTGGTAATTTCATAATGTACGTGGTGAATTTTGTTTCATAAATTTTGGATTTCTAGAACGAGAGATATAAAGGATTTCGTGAGGGTATAGAGAGGAATTTCATCTAACAGCTGAGATATAACAGAAGGCATGCAGCTACCGTTGATCTAAAGATCAACGGCCCTGGTGCGTCACCTAGCTTGGGAACGTCCAGAACAGAGCAGGAAGCTCAACAATGGCGCTGAGCTCACTTGGCTCACCTAGGGGTCGTGAAGGACGATGGAGAGACGTCTAGGATGACGTGGAGGGTCTAGGAAGTCGTGGGGTGGCTGAAGATCATGCAGTCGAGCTCCCGAACAGCGGCAATGTCGACGACGTCCGTGTCGGGCACGAGATGGCAGCGGCTGCTCCGTGGCTTCCTGGACAAATATAAAGGGAGGATGAGGAAGAGCAGAACAAGGGGAACACAGAGGTGCAAAAAATGGAGGAGGAAGAGGGACGGTGCTGGTCGCAAGCTTCACGGCAAGGACTCGGGACCGAGATAAGTTTCTCGCGCTCCTCGCCGGAAGAGGACGCGAGAGCTCGATCTTGGACAAGGGGTGGGGAGTGGAGGTGTGGGAGTTGTTTGGACAAAGAAGGGGAGCGGGTGACGGCCTGTGGCCTTATATCCATGAGGGAGGTGGTGCACGGTGGGAGAGGTGCACGGGGCGAGAGAGAGAGAGAGGCAGAGGGAGCGTGGGTGCAGTATGGCGTGCTGGAGGGGGCACGGCAGTGAGGAGCATGGCGGCGTGCGGGAGGGAGCACGGTGGAGAGAAGCATGGTGGCGTGCGGGAGGCGGGGTGCTCAGCCCTGGACGGTGCACGTTGCCGTGCTGCGAGCAATGGGGGGCCCGGGGTGCAGGGAGTGGTGAAGGGATGGTGCTCTCCCTGTCAATGGCACTCTAGCCACGCCACGCCATAGACCTGCACAAGGCGTGGAGGAGAAGGGAGAGAGGTCCTGGTGACGTGCGGAGTGGAGGAATTGGTCGGGAGCTCTCCCAAGGCGCACTGCTTCTACAGGGAAGGAGACGACCCTGCATGCCCTTTTTTTTTTTTTCAATTTCCATTGAACCTAGTAGCTTTTTAGGGATTTAATTGAGGCGATAAAACATTTTACAAAAATCTGAAAATATTCATGTAGCCTCCCCATAACATGTGGAGGCTCCACAAAAAAATTGGTGTTTTAAAATAAAATGGTTTGGACAATATTTGTTCACAGGGTTTGATTTTGGCATTTTTGCCCATTTCGAAAGATGAATAATGGTGATAATAAAAAGGGTCAAAAATAAATTTTTTTGAAGTGAGATGAGATGGTTCCTAATTTAAATCACAAAACTGGTTTTTAATGAACTTCTATTTTGAAAATATTCATTATTTCATGTGAAGAATTGAATTTGGGGTTTTAAAACGGTTTCAGGAATTCAATACTGGTTAGACAAGAAAAGCTCATGAGAACAAGGGCGGGTTGATCTCCAAAATTTTAACCAACAACTTAGATGGAGAGTGTGGATGTCAAGGATGGGTGGTGTGGTGGTGCATTGGCACATAGGCCAAATTTCCAATAACCAAGAGGTGAAAAGATGGTATTAAATACAGGAGCAATGATCACTACTTTGTTTAGGCCACAAAGTGAAGATGGATAAATAAGCAAACAACTTCCAATCCTTTCAAACTTGATTTTATAATAAAGATGATATGGAGTAGATGAGATCCACAAAGGTGCATTTCCAAATCTTCCAGGATTTAACCAAATGGGAAAGGCTCAGAGATGATATGTTTTAGCCTGAGGGATGAGGGGTTTTACTTGACAATCTTAGAGTTAAATTATTTTGGATAGGGTGGATCAAGGTTCTAATGACTCGAGAACCTCACCACACATAAGCATTCTAAGAAATTCAATACAAGCAAGTCACATACACACTATGATCAACAACACACACACAAGTCAGCACAATTCACACTATAAACATAAGGTCAAACAGAGCAATATAAAGGAAAACACAGTCACTAGTGAAGTATTTCAAAAAAGTTTTTGTTGGTTCTGAATTTTGGGTCTTGTGAAACTAAGTTTTTATTAGTTCCAAAATTTGGGATGTTACAAAAACGAAAATCACCAAGAAATATTACATAACGGCGCCGAAGCGCAAAAGGTTCATGATGACCTGAAATTGTTCATTACACTTGGCGAGGCCAAGACAAAGTCCGCCATGTCTGGGCATGGGGTTCCACATGGAGTGGCTGAGGCTTCCGCGGCCCGTGGCGACGCGTTGTAGGAGCTCTCAGTGGAGATGGCCCTCGTGAAGGGAAAGCTTGGTGAAGCTGGGAGGTGAAGACGCGTGCTTCCCTCTTGAGACAAAAAATGCCTGCCGCGACGTGATCACGGGTAGAACTTGCGTAGGTGCTCGATGTTCCATGGATTTTTGATTGGATCGCCGTCTTCCGTCTCGAGCCGTACCGCGCCAGGCCTGGCGATGTGCGCGACCCTGTAGGGGCCTTCCCACATGGGTGAGAGCTTGTGGAGGCCCTCTCTGGAGAGGATCCTCCTGAGGACGAGATCGCCTGTCTCGAGGGTGCGCGGCCGTATGTGGCGGCTGTGGTAGCGGCGCAGGTCTTGCTGGTACTTTGCCGCTCGGAGGGCGGCACGGCGACGTAGTCCATCGAGCAGCAGCAAGTCGTCGTTGTGGAGCTCCTCTTGGTTGTCCTCGTTGAAAGCAAGGATCCGTGGGGACCCATGCTTGATCTCGGTGGGGAGGACTGCTTCAGCGCCATAGACGAGAGCGAACGGCGTTTCTCCAGTGGGCTTCGTGGCGGTGGTGCGGATGGACCAGAGCACGGAGGGGAGCTCTTCGATCCAATTCTTGCCGTGGGCCTTGAGGCGATTGAAGCTTCTTGTCTTGAGGCCTTTGAGCACTTCGCGTTCGCTCGCTCAGCCTGCCCGTTGCTTCGTGGATGAGCCACCGAGGCGAAGCAGAGCCGGTGCCAAGACTCTCGCAGTAGGCCCTGAAGATGCCGCTGGTGAACTGTGAGCCGTTGTCGGTGATGATGCGATTTGGCACGCCGAAGCGACAGGCCAGGCCTCTGATGAATTTCACCGCTGATCTCGCCGGGATGGTGCGCACCGCTTCAACCTCCGCCCATTTGGTGAACTTGTCGATGGCGACGTAGAGGTAGCGGTAGCCCCCGCTGGAGCGTGGGAAGGTCCCAGGATGTCCAGCCCCCAGACCGCGAAGGGCCAGGAGAGCGGGATGGTCTGGAGCCCCAGTGCAGGCTGGTGGACTTGCTTGGCGTGGAATTGGCATGCCTCGCAAGCCTGGACAACGGTGGTTGCATCTTGAAGCACTGAGGGCCAATAGAACCACTCCTGAAGACTTTCCCTGCAAGGGTGCGTGATGATGAGTGGTGGCCACATTCTCCACTGTGTATGTCCTTGATCAGCTGGCGGCCTTCTTCAGGGGGACGCATTTTAGTGCAACTCCATTTGGACGCTTGCGGTACAGGTCTCCCTCGTGAAGGCAGTATGACTTGGCCTGGCGAGCAATTCTCTCTGCTTCTGCATCCTCTTCAGGGAGGACTCCGTCCCTGAGGTACTCCTTGAGCTCATCGATCCAGCCCGTCTCTTGATGCGTCATGGCCACAGCAGGCGTTCCCTGTGGGTGGACCGCAGCTCGGTGCTCCAGATGTTGGTGGTGGTGGGAGCTCTTCGTCCGTGTCATTCGACCGCTTCTTTTGGCTGTTTCACCGATGCCCTGGTGAGTCTCTCCTCGAACACCCGCCTGCTGGGCTTCTCTGCGTGATGCTCGCCTGGCGATGTCGTCGGCCTCCTGGTTCTCCCTTCGTGGATGTGCCTGAGCTCCATCCCCTTGAAGTGTTTCTCGAGCTTGCGGACCTCCTCGAGGTAAGCGGCCATGTGGCCGTCCTTAGGTGTATAGCTCTTGTTGGAGAAGTTGACGAGGAGCTGGGAGTCGCCCTTGATGAGTAAGCGCTTGATGCCGAGGGCGATTGCGGCTCTGAGCCCGGCGAGGAGGCCCTCGTACTCGGCGATGTTGTTGGAGACCTTGTCAGTCGTGAAGCACAGCTGGACGGCGTAGTAGAGCTTGTCGCCCTTGGGTGAGGTCAGGACGACGCCAGCCCCTGCGTTCTGGCATGCGAATGCTCCGTCGAAGTGCATGGTCCAGTGGCTTGGCACTGTGTCTCCAGCTGGCGTGGTTTCTGCCTCATGAGGCTCTTCTTGCTGCGTGTCTGTCCACTCGGCGACGAAGTCAGCCAATGCCCTCCCCTTGATGACCCTGGTGGTGTCGAAGCGCAGGCCAAAAGGTTGCAGCTCAATGTTCCACCCTGCGACGCGATCAGTGGCGTTTGGGTTGCGCAGGATTGCTCCAGAGGGAATGATGTGACCACCGTGATGGGGTGGCCCTGGAAGTAGTGGCGCAGCTTCCTGGAAGCGATGAGGAGCGCGAGGAGGAGCTTCTGCTGCATAGTGTACCGCTCGCGAGCATCTCGCAGCACAGTGCTGACGAAGTAGACGGGATGCTCGACGAGGTTGTCGATGGTGACGCAGCACTGGGCTCCTCGGGAGCCTTGTCGAGCCTCTCTTGAGGTGGACCCTCGACGAGGGTGCCTTCTGGTTGCGCGGGCTCGGCATGGGCTCAGGGCCTGAAGAGGGTGCTTCCTTGTCGGGGGGATCTGGGCTTGGCGTGGCGGTGTCCTTCTTGGCGAGGACTGGCTCTTCCCTTTCTGCCACCAAGGCTGCGCTCACTGTTTGTGGAGTGGCTGATAGGTACAGCTTCAGATGCTCGCCAGGCCTTGGGGCAACCATGACAGGTGGGCTAGCCAAGTACTTCTTCAGGTCTTCAAATGCCTTGTCCGCCTCGGCGTCCACTTGAACGTGCCAGACCGCTTCATGAGCTTGAAAAATGGCAGCGCCCTCTCGCCGAACTTGGAGATGAAACGGCCGAGGCTGGCCATGCATCCCGCAGGCGCTGCATGTCCTTGAGGCGACGAGGTGGCTGCATTCTTCTATGGCTTTGATCTTGTCAGGATTCGCTTCTATGCCGCGGTGAGACACTAGGAACCCGAGGAGTTTGCCTGATGGTACCCCGAAGACGCACTTGGCGGGGTTCAGCTTGATGTTACTTTGCGCAGGCTGGCAAAGGTCTCCTCGAGGTCCTCCATGAGGGTGTGCTCTTCGCGAGTCTTGACCACGATGTCGTCGACGTAGGCTTCTGCGTTTCTTCCCATCTGAGCCCCCAAGGCCTTCCTCATGAGCCTCTGGAAGGTGGCGCCGGCGTTCTTCAAGCCAAAGGGCATGCAGACGTAGCAATACACACCACAAGGGGTGAGAAATGCTGTCTTCTCCTCATCCTCCTTCGCCATCTTGATCTGGTGGTAGCCTGAGAAGGCATCCAGAAAACAGAGGAGGTCGCAGCCGGCGGTGGAGTCCACGATCTGGTCTATCCGAGGCATGGGGTACGGGTCCTTGGGGCAGGCCTTGTTGAGGTCGGTGTAGTCGATGCAGAGCCTGCCCCCCGGTGTGCTTGGGAACGACCACCGTGTTGGAGAGCCATGTGGGGTGTGGAACTTCTCTGATTATGTGTGCTTCTTTCAACTTCTCTACTTCCTTGATGATGAACTCTTGCTTCTCTGGCGCCTGGCGCCGTGCTTTCTGCTTCACGGGGCGTGCGTTTGGACACACGGCTAAGTGGTGCTCGATCACCTCCCTCGGTACTCCGGACATCTCTGACGGTGTCCATGCGAACATGTCAGAGTTTGCCCTGAGGAAGGCGACGAGCGCGCTTTCCTATTTGGGAGGCAAGCCAGCGCCTATGGTGACGCTAGCCCCCGAGCCGCTGGCGTCCAATGACACCTTCTTCGTGGCTGCCTGCTCCTGTGAGAACAGCTGCTTCTTCTTCGCGGGCCTCTCGAGGGGCTCCATGTCCTCATCAGCGGGGAATGCCACGGCAGCGGCCTTGTAGGCGGTCTCGACAGAGCGCATTGCGTCCTGGACTTGACCGTGGATGGCGATGGTGCCGCCGCTGCCTGGAAGCTTGACGATGTTGTACGCGTGGTGAGTGACGGCCATGAACTTCGCGAGGGCGGGGTAGCCGAGGATGGCGTTGTAGGGCAGGCCAATGTGCGCGACGTCGAAGTCGATCTGCTCGGTGCGGTAGTTCTGCGGCGTGCCGAAGGTGACCGCGAGCCTCACCTGCCCCAGAGGTGTGGTGGAGCCACTTGTCACCCCCGTGAAGGGCCTAGAGGGCATCAGCCACTCGTAGGGCACTTGAAGCTGCTCGAAGGTCTCGACAGAGATGACGTTCAAGCCCGCACCCCCATCTATGAGTGTCTTGGCGACGGCGATGTTGTTGATGATGGGGTGCACACCAGAGGGATGGTGCCTACAGCCTTGGTCGACTTGGGGTGGTCCTTGGAGTCGAAGGCGATGGTGTACTGCGACCACTTGAGGGGCTGGGAAGCCTCAAGCCCTGGAAGCGCTGCGTTGACCTCGCGAGAGAATTGCTTGAAGTGGTTGTTGGACTTGGGCGCCTGGGACCCGCCGAGGATGCAGGCTATTGCCCCCTGAGGGGCCTGGTAGCCCCCAGGGTTCTCGTCGGGGAGGTTGCCGTTTTGCCCAGCGTTGTTCCCCCGAGCCCTCTGCTGGAAGTTGTGGCGTCCACCTCCGCGGCCACCACGGCCTCCGCCGCGGCCGCCGCGGCCCTGGTTCTTCTCGCGCTCCTTGCTGAGCTGCTTGAGCTCCCAGCAGTCTTCAGTGCGTGGTTGTGCCTGTTGTGGTAGATGCAGAACGGGCGATTGTCCACCTTTTCTCTTCAGCCGCCGGAGAGGCCTCGCGAGGCTGCTTTGCGTCAGGCTCTGCCGCGAGGATGGCGGTGGTCTTGCGCTTCTCGCAGGCTTCTTCTTGCTCCTGGACCCCTCAGGAGGGTCATCCTCTTCCTTCTTGACGAAGAGGAGGCCCTCTTCAGCCTTGGCGCACTTGTCAGCCAGATCAAAGAGCTTCACCACAGAGGGGTGTCGTGGATGCCGAGCTTCTCGAGCATCCGTGGTTCGTGACGCCCTCCCTGAAGGCGGAGATGACGTGCGAGTCCGGGATGTTCGGAATCTTGTTGCGGACCTGGCTGAAGCGCTGGATGTATCTGCGGAGGGTCTCGTCAGGCTTCTGGCGCACCGCGCGAAGGTCGTTGTAGGTGAGCGCGCGCTCGTAGGTGCCCTTGAAGTTGGCGACGAAGACCTTGCAGAGGTCCTCCCACGTGTCGATGGTGTTCTCGGGGAGGTTCATGAGCCACGAGAGCGCGGAGTCCTTGAGCGCCATGGAGAGCCAGTTGGCCATCACCTTGTCGTCGCCTCCGCAGCCTGGATGGAGACGGTGTAGAGCTGCAGGAACTCCAGAGGGTTGGTCCTGCCGTCGTAGCGCGGAGGGAGGTCTGGCTTGAACTTCACGGGCCAGACGACGCGGCGCAGGTTGCGGGTGAAGGCGGTGCAGCCCGTGGCGTATGTCACAGCGCCACCAGCGAGCGCCGCGGTTCTGGCGACCTGCAGCGGCAATCTCCTGGACGACGCGGTTGTGGCGGTCCCTCTGGCGCTCGATCTCCACGCGGCATCCGCCGGAGTTCGCTGCACAATCTGGCAGTCGTGCGGCGAGGATGCGTGCGACGCGGCGCGGTGGTTTGCTGCCGGAGCTGCAGCTGGAGGAGGTGGCGGAGGCGGAGGGGGAGGAGGAGCGCCGTGCGCTATGTTCCCCTCGCGTCCGGAGTGGCGCACCAGCGAGCGAGAGGGCGCTGGTGCTGCAGTAGTAGCGGCAGGAACGGCGGCGGCGTTGATGAGCTCCTCGAGACGCCCGAGCCAGTTGTCGTGGCCCGCCTGCGTGGGACGGTAGCGCAGCAGCTCCTGCGCCATCAGTAGCGCAGTGGCTGGGCTGGGCGCCGCTCGGCCCTGTGTGGAGGCGCTCTCGCGCCTGGATGGGTGCAGGGAGGAAGCTCCCTCGCCCTCGTCGTCGTTGCCGCTGCCGTTGCCGCCGTCGTCTCAGGATGCTCGACGCGCGGCTCGGCGTTGCGCTCTGAAGCGCGGTTGGCGCGTGGGCGACCACGCGGGTTGTGTTGGCGGCGGGCTCGGTGTTGGCCTGCCGGACGTCCGTCGCGCAAGGCGCGCAGCTCGCGTGTCAGTCATGTCGCGGAGAGGTTGAAGAAGTTGAAGACGCGCCTCAGCCCCCTACCTGGCGCGCCAAATGTCGGAGACTAGTCCCAGGAACTAGGGGTGTCTCTCAAAAGCCAGGAATCGAGTAAGGGGCTGAACACAACGTCAAACAGATCCTCAACAACCTCGGCGACGGTGCTCGTCGAGCTCGGTGAGGAACATCACGGCAGAGATGGAACACGAGCCGCTACCCAGGTTCAGGCCCACCGTGACCCTACGTCCTGCTAAGATGTATTGCACTGCTTGGAGAGGTTCACAGTACAAGGGTGCTTGCCGAGGGCACAGCTGTGGCTATGGTGGAATGAGCTCTGTCTTCTCCTTCAGACGTAGCTGCTTGGTGTGAATGAGTTGGTGAATGCGGGATCCCCCTCCTAGGTCGTACACTGGCTCCTTATATACTGGCTTGGTCCTCTTCCCCGAAAATCTCCGGCGGGAAGGGATACCACAATGCCGCAAGATGGAGCACAGCGCACAGCGTCGGGGCGTCCATGGACGCGGTCCATGGCAGAGAGCACGTCGTCTTGGCAGAAAAAGCCACCGTCCAACCAGGACGGTGGGCTGGCGCTGCAGAGCTTTGGGGCGTGCCCCACGGTGACATCGCAGTTGGAGCGTAGCGGCGGCCGCTTTATCACCAAATTGGCAAGTCTTGGAGTCCGCTTTGCTTCCTCCAGCTCCTTTGACCGCTTTATACACGAGAATGGCAACTGCGGCGTCTTCGTCATCGCGCGCAGTCGCGCGCGTCACTCTGCGGCGGGCGCAGAGCCCATGTGCGCTCTGCAGCGTGCGCAGGAGCTTGCTTCCACTTGAAGGAACCCCACGAGGGCCTGGAGCCTCGCCGAGGCTCTGTAGCCGTTGACTCCTCGCGAGGGAAAAACCTCACGAGGGTAGCGCGGAGGCGCGCCGGGCCTGATGGTCTTCTAGGAGAGGCCTTCTCGAGGCAGAAGTTCCTCTCGAGGCCCCTGAGGCCGAAAGTCTGGTCCTTAGCAGAAATGCTCGGCTGAGCAAGGGAACCCTCGTGAGGGAAAAATCCCTCACGAGGCTCGCCAGGCTGAACGCTTGGTCCTTAGTAGAATTTCCTGCGGAGCGTCGAGGGCTATGGCAGGCCGGCCCATGGTACCCTGGTTTCCACTGGGCCGACACCTGAGGTGCTGATTACAGTGATCGGGTGCTCGGATAAGTAATGCGTCAGCTTCCTTGAGGACATGAACACGGCGTAGGCCAGCTTTTGATAGTGCGGGTACCGCTGCTTTGATGTGGAGAGCACTTCACTCAAGTAATAGACTGGACGTTGTATGCTTTGGGTATGTCCCTCCTCCCTGCGTTCGACTACCAGTACAGTGCTCACCACCCTGTTAGTTGCGGAGACATATAGGTATAGTGGCTCGCGTTCCCTTGGTGCGACGAGGATTGGAGGGCTTGTGAGGACTCGCTTGAGGTCCATGAAGGCTGATTCGGCTTCTGGCGTCCACTCGAATTTATCTGCTTTCTTCATCAGTCGATAGAACGGGAGCGCTTTTTCGCCTAGCTTGCTGATGAATCGACTGAGCGCTGCTACTCGACCCGCCAATTTTTGCACGTCATGGAGCTTTGAAGGCCTTTGCATTGTCAAGATGGCCTGTATT
This sequence comes from Poa pratensis, assembly GCA_947311845.1. NCBI lineage: Eukaryota > Viridiplantae > Streptophyta > Magnoliopsida > Poales > Poaceae > Poa > Poa pratensis. The sequence continues at coordinate 96,172,307 of CAMZMU010000107.1, read as the reverse complement.
TTCTCCGGGTCTGCCTCGATTCCTCGAGCTGAGACCAGATACCCGAGGAGTTGCCCGGTTGGCACGCCGAACGTGCACTTCTTCGGGTTGAGCTTGATGTGGAAGCGTTTGAGGTTTGCGAACGTCTCTCGCAAGTCATCGAGTAGTGTGTTTTCCTCCCTTATGGTGATGACAATGTCATCTACATAGACTTGGACGTTTCGCCCAATTTGCTTCTTGAGGCAGTCTTGCATCATGCGCTGGTAGGTTGCTCCTGCGTTCTTGAGCCCAAAGGGCATGGTTGTGTAGCAGTAGACCCCGAGTGGGGTTATGAATGCCGTTTTCTCTTCATCCTCTTCCTTCATCCTTATCTGGTGGTAACCCGAGTAAGCATCCAGGAAGGACAAGCGAGCGCACCCGGCGGTGGAGTCGACGATCTGGTCGATTCGAGGTAGTGGAAAGTGATCCTTTGGACAACACTTATTGAGTGCCGTGAAATCTACGCACATCCGAAGGATATCTGTGTTCTTCTTTTCTACGAGTACGGGGTTGGCCACCCATTGTGATTTCTTGATTTCTCTGATGAAACCTGCTGCGAGTAGTCTGTCGACTTCGGCTTCGACTGCTGTTTTTTTGGGCCGGATATGCGGCGCATTGTTTGCTTGACTGGTTTGGCATCTGGAAATAATTGGAGAGAGTGCTCGGCGAATTCCCTGGGAATACCTGGCATGTCGGCTAGACACCACGCAAATATATCCCAGTTCTCACGGAGGAATTCGACGAGCGCGCTTTCCTATGCGATAGGCAGACTCGACGAGACATTGACTGTCTTGGTCGGGTCAGTCGGATGCACCTGATGCGACCTTGTGTCATTGGTGGCATTGAATGATCTGTCGACTGCCACCTTCTTGTGCTCTGGCATAAATGTGCGATCGTTGGAGACCGCGAGCTCGGCGAGTGTTGCTTCCATGCCGAACATCTCAGAGATTTTGCTAAACTCTCGGTCGCAAGAGTCAGACTTTTGGAAGTTTCCCTTGACTGTGATTACTCCTTTTGGTCCAGGCATCTTTAACTGGAGGTATGCATAGTGTGGCACCGCCATGAATCGAGCGAACGTCGGACGTCCAAGTATAGCATGGTATTGTGACCTCTAGTCGACAACTTCGAACTCAATCGACTCTGTCCTGAAGTGGTTCTTGTCCCCGAACGTTACGTCGAGTTGTATGGTGCCTTCTGGGCTTATTGCTTTCCCTGGAACGATACCGTGAAAGGTATTTGAAGATCTTGGCAGGTTTTCGACTGACCTGTTCATGTTGCGGAGTGTATCTGCGAAGATGATGTTTATGCCGCTGCCACCATCCATGAAGACTTTGGACATGGCGTAACCTCCAATTTGTGCATCGAGTACCAGAGCAGAGTGCCCTGGACGAACGACCGATGGAGGGTGATCCTCTCTGCTGAAGCTTATTGCTGTTTTAGATCCCTTCAAGAATTCAGTTACAGCAGGAGGTGACATGACCGCCATGTTTACTTGTCGAGTGCGAAGTATTTGCTCCCTGTTGGAAGGGCGACCTTTCTGTATCATGTACATCTGCCCTTGGGGCGGAGGGTACTGAGGCTCGTCCACTCGAGGTACGGGCTGTATGGCACCTGCGAAATTTCCGCCTGCTGCAGGCTGTGGTGGTGGAGGTGGTGCCATCAGGACGGGCACGTTGTTTTGCTGAGGCACAGGTGCAGGCACAGGTGCGTGTGCGGCTGTTGCCTTTCTGAGATTTATGTAATCAGTCGTCATTTGATCGAACTCCCTGCAGTTTCTCATCGAGTGATTGGAGCGCAGTTTTCCGTCTTCCCCTTTGTACAGGTGGAATCTGCAATCAGCATCCATCTTTTCTTCGAATGATCGCTCGGATTGTGTGCCGGATCGTGACTAGCGCCAGTCTTTCCTCTTGTAGCTGTCACTGCGTTGGCTGCGGTCTCGACTGTCCCGACGATCATCTCGACTGTCTCGTCGATCATCTCGACTGTCCCGTCGATCTTCTGACCGCCGGTCGCTTCTATCTTGTTCGTTGCGAGGTGTAGAGAACCCAGCCGCCATGAATTCGGGTCTGTCGTCGTCGTAGTGACGTTTTAAACGCTTGCGCCTTCGGTCGTCTCTGTATGAGTCTCTGCGGCTTTGACTGCCACCTTCATGATTGTCACGGGGTGAGGACCCGCGTGTGGTGCGCGCCATGTCTTCTCCGTCTGCCCACTCAGTCGCTACCATCAAGAGGTTAGTCACAGAGGTTGGCTTTTTGCGACCAAGTGCTTCTTTGAAGTCATGCCTGGCGAGGCCCATGATGAAAGCATCCATGGCCATATCTTCTGAAATTACTCCGACTGAGTTGCGTATCTCAGTCCATCGTCTGATGTATGACCTCAACGTTTCGCCTGACCGTTGAACGCAGGCTCGCAGTTCTTCGAACATTTTTGGTCGCTCACATAGAGGCTCGAAGTTTTTGATGAAGTCTGTGCGGAAGTGATCCCACGAGTCGTATGTTGATGGAGGTAGAGCCTTGAGCCAGTCGCGGGCCGTGCCTTCGAGCATGAGTCGTATGTATTGCATGGCTGTGGTGTTTGTGCCTCGCTGGCACGCGACAGCCAGCCTGTAGTCTTCCAGCCACCCGGAAGGTTCCTGTCGACTCGTGTATTTGGTCTGTTCAGATGTGAGTTTGAACCCTTTGGGCATCCGTGTCTCGCGGACGCGTCGAGTGAAGTAAAGAGCTCTGTGTGGCTCAGGCTCTCGATCAGAGTATGAGTCGCTAAGATCTGCGTGATCTGCTCCTGGACCTGCGCCTGCGCGAGCCGCTTCTTTCTTTCGAGTGGTGGCGACGACCACTGCGATTGTGCTCTTCACGACGCGTGTCAACTATGGCCCGATCTCGACTCCCTCCTGGAGTGTTTGGGATTTGGCGTATAGCCTTTGCTGCTAGGGCGAGCGATTTGATCTGTTGGCGATGTAGTTTTGCGTTGGGGTCATCAGCTGGAGGCTTGATTGCTTCTAGGTATGCTGCGGCAGTAAAGAGGGCACCCGCAGCTGTTTTGGGTACTGGCACTCCCTCCTCGTCGTATGTCATGAAAGAGTTGCCTAAGTTGCGGGTGAGTGCCGCCCTCTCATCTGGCGAGAGGTGTGACAGCCTTGATCTGGGTCTTGTGTCTGCTCGTCCGGTGGAGCTCAGGGAAAGCTGTCTTCTTCGTGCACTTGACAAGCTAGCTTGCTTTTTGCGTTCTTCGAGTGTTGCTCTGATCTGCCGCAGTCGAATTGATTCCTGTCAGTTGAAGTACTGGAAGGTCAACATCTCCTCTTGTGTTGTGTCTGCTGGCATCATTGTGCACTCCTTGATGACTTTGTCTGCTTTTGCTGCCATCTCAGCAGTGATTGTGAGAGTTGTGACTCCATCCGGCATAGTAACTGTGCATGGGAATTCTGTAGGCCTGCGGCTGGCCGCAACATCTGATGATTCTGCGGCGATGGCGACGTAGACCTGCTGGGGTATCACCCGAGGGTATGTATATGTGTTTTCGAATCCCGTCATGGACTCGACATAGTCATCAAGACTCATGTCGGAGTCGATATGCCCATCGAGTGGTCCGTCTGAATGGATCTCCTGTCAATGCCTTCGTCGCCTATGCTCATCTCGGTGTTGGCGAAGTCGTTATGATTCTCGAAGTCGAGGTTGTTGTTGGTGCAGATCTCGGAGTCGACGTAGTTGTCGATATGAGTTTCAGATTCGTCGAAGTCGCTGAGGGAGATCTCGCAGTCGAAATTGTCCTCGAGTGGGAGATCGAGCTCGGGATTGTTTGTACGGTATGCTGATTCGGCCTCCTCACCTTGGAGTTCCTCCATGAGCTTGTTCATCTCTCGAGTCGACATAGTTGTCGCAGACGAGCAAGATCGGAGGATCGATGATGGTATGGACGCGGTTGATGGATCCGCAGTTGAAGGAGCCGCAACCGATGGAGCCTCGGGTGCGGAAGTCGCGAGTTGGCGTGGACCTGTCAAGTCCCGCACACCAACCTTGTTTACGAAAAAATTGAACGAACCAACGGTCAAAACCAAACCTGACTCAAGATCAGAGAAGGTCTCCTGGAATTCTGGCGAGTGTGGCTCAAAATCCATCAGAGGATCTGATGTGCTTTTTGCAGGTGAAGCTGGCGTGCTGCCGTTTGTCGAGTGATTCGGCGAGTTGCCGTGTGCCGCCCGAGTAGGCGAGTTCTGGTTTGTTGATGCAGCCGGCGAGTTGCCGTTTGTAGATCCGCTCGGCGAGGCGCCGTTTTCCGATGGAACCGAAGGAACCGTGAGTCCAGCACTATTCTTTCCCACAGACGGCGCCAATTGACGAGGGGTACACTCATCAAATCCCATGGTTAAGGACCAAGGGTTGAGATTATGGGGAGAGAACGTAGTAGTACTGCTAGTTTCGTCGGCTGACAAGTAGAGGCAAAGATTTACCCAGGTTCAGACCCCTCGGGTGGAGGTAAAGACCCTACTTCCTGCTTGTCTGTTATTGATCGTGTGAGATTATGAGGTTACAAGGTGGCTCTGCCGAGATATCGATCTCGCTAGAGCTTTGGTGGCTTGAGTATGGCTTGTCCCCAGATCGGCACCCCTCCCAGCCTTTAAATAGGCTGGGTCTCGGGAGTTCGTAACCGATCTAGTTTACACGTAAGTAAAGTCTAAACCGACTATGCCTATGTCTAATCTTGGAGGGTACTCCATCTTCTTGGTCCTCTCGTCTTGGGCTTCGAGTAGGCTCTTCGCTATTGGGCCTTTAGTCGTCACGTGCACCAGGTACCCTCACGGTAGGGTACCCGAGATGTATACCCTTGTCAATGAGCGTGGGAAAGAAATTTTAGTTTTAAAATTTGTGTCGAAAATATGAGTGATGGAAAAGGAATGTTAGTTTTTTTTTGTAAAAGTGAAAATCGTGGGAAATGTATACAATATTTGTTTAAAAGCTCTTATATTTCTGTAAAATTTGATATATCATTTGTGTTATTTTGAATTACGGTTTAAAAGTTATAAATTTAACAAACATAAACCTTTTTTTGTAATTATTATTAAAGTCCTGACAAATGGGACCCGCATGTCAGAAATTTAATGATTTAATTTTTTTTCGAAAAGAACATGAGTCTAACTGGTGGGGCCCGTGCTGACGTCATCCGATGACGCCAGCAATGGCTGCCGTCTTCCCCGTGCGCTCACGTCGACCATGGCGGCGTCGCTGGAGGGCGAGAGAGGCGGCGCGTCGCGGGGAACCGAAGCGCGGCGGCGCTGGGCAAGGCGAGGCCGGGAGGCAGCGAATCGGGGCACGGCGGCGACGGACGGTCACGGGAAAGAAGACCTCGCCGCGGGCGCCTCCGAGGTTCTCAGGTCGCGATTTTTGGTGAGGATGGGGAGGGAGGCGAGGCCGTCCCACGGGTGGCGTTCGATCTGGACGGAAGGGCGTGCAGCGGTGGCACGACGCGGCGGCGGCGGCTCCGGCCGTGCGGGAAAGATAAGGAGAGGGAGGGGGAAGTGGGAGGGATCTAATCGCAAAAAAAAGACCAAATAGCCGCCCCCATCTGGTAGCAATTACCCGCAACAGAACTCACCAAAATAAGGTGCTGAATATCCAAAAAAGAACAACACCTGATGCAAATAAAGGAAGGTCAGGGGCGAGCTCTGCGAGCACAGAGGCACGGAGCAGGACCGGGCGGGCCTCGTGCGGCCGGCTCGAGAAGATGTGGAACAGGAAAGGTTGCGAGCCTATAACCGCGTACTAAGCAAAAGATGTGAAGCGCAGCGGCGGCCGCACGGCTGGCTCCATAGCTAACAAACTGGAGCGCCAGGGCGGGGGATGAAGTAGACATACGCAAGAGGGAGCATCCATCAGATGCAGCACACAGAGCGCTCCGGTGTTGCGACCTCCTCGATCAGCTGAACCACAAAGAGCAGAAAGAAAAGAGGATTTTGAGATGGGCTGGAAGCACTGGATCTGCCAAACGGAGCTGGTAAAAAAAACTAAAACAACATGGGTAACAGCCGATAAAAAGAAGGAAAGCAAAGTCACATCACCAGCCGAAAAATCCTCCGAACGGGAAGACTGGGCGAGCGCCGATTGCACACTGCCTCGCAGGAGAGCGAAGCGCAGGCCAGTGCAGGACATCTCCGGATGGCGCCCTCCATGAGTGCGAGCTCGCGCCGGCGGCGCGCTCGACCCGGACCTCGTCGAAACCGCCGAGGCACGTGTAACCCGGAGGACATCGGAAGCACGGCGGGGAGGCAAAGCGAACATTTCAATCGGGATTCGCTCCACGGACAACCACGCGCGCGGGGCCGACGAACCGGCTACGGAGCGGGAAACCACCGGCAGCTGCCTCATGAAAGGCTTCTCATCCGCGCCGCCATATGCCTAAAGAGAACGGAGAGGTCACATCGCGCAGAGCAGGTAGGTGCCCCGGTGGCGGCACGACGGGCAGAAAGGTAGTGGAGGCCGCCGGCCACCCGGCGAGCGCGTGAGCGGCACCATTGGGGATTTTTCTTAACCTGGAGGATGAGGATTGGGCACGAATAAGTTCAGTCATTCAGCGGTGGATCATCTGGATTCTTCTATTGGTGGTGGGGAGCGTCCACCGCTTTGACCGCTGATGGCGGAGGACAGCACATGGTCACATGGAGGCAATACATGGCGCATCGTTATCGCGAGGATGAGGAACCGGCAGGAGCCGAGACTAAATAAGGCTGTTACCGGGAGAGACCGGCAAATGAGAGAAGAATGACCGGATAAGAGCCGGTTACACGGATTGGACGGGAGGGCTGTTACCGGGAGAGACCGGCAAATGAGAGAAGAATGACCGGATAAGAGCCAGTTACACGGATTAGACGGGAGAAAAAAAGGAAGAAAAAAAAGGGAAAAGCTCTCCATGCGCGCGAGCACAGGAAGATAGGATTGTGTGTCAATCAGCAGTTGGAAGAAAATGCAGATGAACAGTACCCTGATGCGTGAGAGGCCGTGAATCCTTCGCCCCTTTATATATAGTACTATACGGGTTTGTTCACAGTGAAATCTCTTTATGCTGACTTGTTAAATGGACACACAAGGTTTTTGCGTAAATACTTATGGAAGTTTAAGATTCCCTTAAAGATAAAGGTCTTTTTATGGTTCCTTTATTGGGAGGTTCTGTTAAGAAAACATAATTTGATTAAATGACAATGGATAGGGTGTAAAAAATGTGTTTTTTGCGATGCAGATGATTATGTTGAACATTTATTCATCTCATGTTTGTATGCTCGTAATATTTGGAGACTTACTCACTTAACTTTTAATATCACTAGAATTTCAAATATGTTTGGCACATGGCCAAATGGTATTGACAAAAATACTATAGCACAGATACGCACAGGCATATCAGCTCTTCTCTGGGCAATCTGGAATTATGGAAATGATATCATGTTTAACAAAATAAATATCGCTCATTTTTTTTGCAGGTTATCAACAAAGAGGTGTGTTGGATACATATGTGGTTCGTCCTCCTCCCTATGGATCAGCGAGGTCCTTTGGATATTGTATGTGCCCGTTTGATGACGGTCGTATGAGTTATCTTCTGTCAGGGTGGCTGGTTTCACACTATAAGACTAAATGTTAGAGCTCCTATCTTTAGTTAGCTCATTTTTGTATCAACGTTGTGTGATCCGTGATTTTTAAGCTAGAAGATAAACCTTAAAACTATGCAATAAAATGTTGTGTGCATCAGTTTAATGGAGAGGCATGGGTTGACCCCATTTTTCCCAAAAAAGATGTCCAATCTTGTTTTTATGCTATCGTTTCTCTTCAAATTATTAATTGCAACACAAAAAGATTAAAAACAAACATGAAATCCGTATCAGAAATTTTACCAGCATTATACATCTCAAAGGCTACCCATTTTGGGGCCACCATTAAACAAAAGTTGTGAGTTCTTCATCTTCACAATGACTCCAACGGGCCGACGCAAACGGACACAGATTTTTCCATGTTTTGTCCGTTTGGGTCGCCAAACGGAAAGGCGTCCGTCCCATGTCCGCCCCTCCCTGACCACTGCACCCAACGGGTCGACGCATCGAGTCCGCCCAACCAGGGTTTTGATCATTTTTTATCACTTTGACTCGATCGTTCCATACAACATAAAAATTTAAGGGATACAAATAGTTATTATTACAATCCAAAAAGATCATCAAATAATACAAATTGTTCCACAAATAGTTTTACAAACCAAATAAATAATAAATTGTAGGAAATGGAACTACTAGTTCCCGTAGTGCTGCCACACATGCTCCACCAAATTATTTTGGAGCTGAATATGAGTCTCTTTTTCACGAATATCACGGTGGAAGTCAAGGAACTAAGCAAGAGATGACACTCCCTGGGGCTCAACCAACTCACACTAAAACCGCCATGCCTGATCATAGATATTGTCATCGCACTCATCCTCCACGATCATGTTGTGCATGATCACACAAGTTGTCATCGCCTCCCACATGGTCTCCTTGCTCCATGTTCGCAGGGTGCCGAACAATAGCCCACCATGATTGTAGGCACCGAAAGCAAGATCCACATACTTTCTAGCACTCTCTTGTTGTTTGGCAAACATTTTCTTCTACCCATCTTGGATTGGAGATTGTCTTCACAAATGTGGTCCATGTAGGGTAGAGGCCATCAACTAGATAGTATGGCTTCCTGTACGTGTGGCCATTGATCTCATAGGTCACCTCTGTGCATTGCCATTGGAGAGCCTATTGAACACCGGAGACCGCCGAAGCACATTGAGGTCATTGTGGGAACCTGCCATGCCGAAGAAAGAGTGTCAAATCTACATATCAAGTGATGCCACAACCTCAATTACAACCGTGCACTCTCCAGCATGCCCCTGCCAACCAAATGGGCAGTTCATCCACTCCCAATTCATGCAATCTATGCTGCCAATCATCCTAGGAAAGTCTCTATACTCGTTGATCAACAAGAGTCGGGTCGTGTCCTCAATAGTGGGTTCCCTTAAGTACTCCGGGCCAAAGACCTGAACCACAACTTTGCAAAACTTGTACATTGCTTCTAGGCATGTGGAGTCACTCATCCGCACGTACTCATCCACAAGATCACCGGCAACTCCATATGCAAGCATGCGAATAGTTGTGGTGCATTTTTTATACGAGGAGAAGCCAAGGGTACCAACGACATCTCTCTTGCAGATGAAATAATCATCAAAATGCATCACCCCCAATCGGATGTGGTTGAACAACGATCTTCTCATACGAAGCGGCGCCAAAAAATCTTAGGTGGATATGTTGGTTTGACCCGACGAAAGTAGTCCCCGTAGAGCTGGACGTGACTAGCTGATCTGTTGTGGTCCAACGCAGCAGAACGACCTGACAACGACCCTCTGAACAGGGGCCGCATCCTCTCTATGTACTCATTGACGATGAGGGTGGCAACAAGGGCATCACTCTCATCAATGGACGAATCGTCATAGTAGGACTAGTACATGATGTATTTCTTGTAATACTCATCGGAGCTATCCATGGCGGAGTCGTACCTCAGTTGTTGCCGGGGCAAACGGCCGAACACCTTGTGGGCGGCGTTGGGTCGCTGGCGCTCCGAGCCGCAGGGTCGCGAGATTCACTGACTGCGGTGGGGAGGAAGCTGCTCCGGTGACGGCGGCGAAGAGGAATAGGCGGCGGCCGCCCGGGAATGGCCTAGAGTACCAAATCGGGGTGGTACGGCGGGGTGGTGGCGGGAGGGGCGAGGGAGGCGGAGAAGATTGGGGTGGGGAATGGTCTGTTGAGCGGGCTAGGGGCGGACAAGAACTGTCCGCGCGTGTTCGGGGTCGACGCAAACCTGGCCCAAATTTGGGCCGAGACTGGGTCGCGGCGGACAGAAAAACGGACAACGATTCGTTTGCGGCGCCGCGTTGGGCCTTGGTTTTGTCGCGCGGACGCGCGCGAACTCGATACGTCGGTCAGTTGGAGTGATCCTCATGGTCGCAACTTTAGTCTGTGGCGGCCATTATGAATGAATTTTTCATATAGAATTCTTAGTGGGCAGTGGCATCTCAATACAGCCCTTATAACTGAAGAAATAAGATCATGTGAAAAAAGGACAATTCTCGGCATAGGATGAGTAGCTAAGCTTAGCATCACTAAAGGTTTTTCTACTACGGCAAAACAGGGGCAAAATCTGGCTAGCTTCGATCGCACAGATCAATGGTGGCACATCTATTTGGATCAACACAAAATCACTGGAATAGTGATCTCTCTCACACATGCAGGCGTCTACCAAAATCAGGCTGAAAATGTTCAGGGTTTTAGTTTTTCTCTGACGCACCCAATGAATCTCTGATCCTTTTATAGAAGAGCACTCCGGCATTGGCTGCTGCTGCACGAGTTCTTGTCTCTGAAACATGAACATGGATGAATGAGCAAAAGTTGTTGCAATACATCGAACAACATAATGTCAAACTTAAGTGTACCTAACATTCCAAATATTGTTCTGCAAAGTATTAGTACCATATCACTAGCAAGTGAAAACAGGACACACGAATGTACCGAACGTGAAAATACAATTTGACGTCAAATATGTAACTTGTGTTGATCATGTGGTGAAAATTGCTACCCACCCTTATACTGCCCACCGAGATACGAGATTTTATTTGGACAAACCAATCCAGGTCCAGGAGCTCAATGATCAGCACACAGCTGTGGTAGAAATATGCCAATATCTCTGGTGCATCTCATTCTTCCCAAGGAGCCTGAACTCAAGGAGATGGAAGCGTAGACATTTGTTGGAATTCCAAATAAAATTACTTGTTCAATTCCATGCCAGTCAAACAAGTTGGGGACAGAATCAGAAATATATTTCATGATTCCGGCTGGAAATTATGGCTACCAAATGACCTCTTACAGCTGAATCACGTACTCCAACTCCAAGGGAAGCGGTAGGTTCCTTCTCTAGCAGGCTACTTCGGGTACGGGATCACGAACAATATGGCAAAAATGGCGAACCAGAAGAACCATAGAATGAACAGTAGAGGTAGCGTGAGCAATGCCTGGATCCAGGTGAGATCCTCGTACATGATGCTCCAAACGAAGACACGCACACTGACTCGACAACAAGCATCAAAAGTGGAACCTGCATGCAGACGCGCGCGTTAATTAGTTAGTTTATTCAGAATATAGTTTTAGAGAAAAGCAGTCATCCGATCTAGTTGTAATATAAACCGGATCAAGTTGTACTCACAGCTAATAAGGCCATCAAGAATGTAGATTTGGGACATAATTTGGCTTCCTTGTTTAGGGGATCAGTGGATCTCTGAATCGGGTCCTCCAGATCGCCGGGGACGTCCACAGCCCAAGCCGTGTGAAGAGGGTAGCTCACTTAGACGACGACGAGCACCGGCGGCGGGTTTCGGCTGGAGTCCATATAAGTGCCTACCCGGGAGAAGAGAGGAAGAACAAATAGGAACACCAAATTCCTCCAAGATCTAGATCCAAAGCCTTTCCCTCACTTAGAGGAGAGATTGATTGGTAGGATGATAGATCTAGATCTCCTCTCTCTCTTTTCCCTCTAATTGGAGGCAAGAATCATGGAGGGATAGAGAGAATAGCAAGCTCAAAGAAGGTCAACAATGGGGGAAAAACGAGCTGCAAGAGTTTGTGCCTTTGGGGAAGAGGGGGCTTTTTATAGGTCCCCACGAAAAAGAGTCGTTGCAGTCCAGAAAATATAGGATTATCCGATTCAAGTTTAACAGGATAATCCGATTGTATAGGATTATCCGATTCAAGTTAGACAGGATAGTCCGACTGTATGGGATTATCCGATCCAAGTTAGATAGGATAATCCGACTGTATAGGATTATCCGATTCCAGTTAGATAGGATAATCCGATAAACTCCAGTGCGCAACCTTTAGCCGTTTTCGCGTCGAGCGGGTCGGATATTCCGGTACAAAATCGGAATATCCGATTTTCTGAAAACTGACAGAAACAACAAAACGAAAACTGCAATATCTTTTTCATCCGAACTCCGATTTCGATGATCTTGGTCTCGTTGGAATCGCAACGAACAGCTCTTCAAGATTATGCAGAGAAACATTATAGTCCATCATTTGAGGAGGAATCCAAATGTAGAAAGGTAAAACCTCTCTATAAAAATATGAACCGGCAAAACCTCCAAAACCGAAAACGCAACAAGTTTTCAATACGAAATCCGTTTTCGGTGAACTTGAGCTTGTTATGAAGATCACAACAAGCTCCAAAACCCCACTTAGAGAAAAGCCAAATAAGAACCAAGAAAGATGATGAAGGCATGTATGCAAAGGTTTGAGCTCTCTACAACTGATACGCTAAAGCTCAATGAGAGCTCCTCTTGATAGTACGGTATCTATCCTATAACCCGGTCTCCCAACTAGCACCATGAGACCGGTAAAATAGAAACCCTATCAATATAATACCTTCGCCTTGCGCATTCCACTTGAGCTAGATGATGTCGATCTTGATCTCTTCAAGTGGACCACCTTTCTTGATTGCGCTTCTCTCGGTGAAGTCTCACATATTGCTCCCCCACACTCCACTATGGAAGAGCCTCTCATAGGCACATCTTCACTTGACCATTATCTCCAAGAGGGTGGCAAGTATCAAGCATATGATATCTTCGAGATACTTCTCTTGAACTTGCACTTCTCAAGCTTGATGACGATCACCACTTGACGACATCCTTCATGGGCTATATGAAATCTTCATTTGATGCAAGCCCATAGAAACATACCTAACCACACATAGAAATGCTACACACATATCATGGGTTAGATCACAAAGCTATATGGACAATTGCTTACCATACCAAGAGATACATGATCCCACTTGGTACATCTTGTAGCTTTGTGTGTTGATCAATATCTTGATCAACCTTATATCTTTTCTTCTCTTTTGAATAGATGATGTCTTGAAGATAACCATGAATGATCCATAATCCTTTTCTTCAAGACATACTTGCAATATGCTCAACTCATGATCTTGATGCCAAATACTTCATTATATCAATATATTCATAGCATCAACCTTGAATCCAACATATGGAGTTCAAGCATGGTCTATGGACAAACCTACAAGTACAACTCAATGCAACCATTAGTCCATAGGGATTGTCATTAATTACCAAAACCACACATGGGGGCGCCATGCCCTTTCAATCTCCCCCATTTTGGTAATTGATGACAATCTCTTTTACAAGGGTTTATATAATGAATTAAGCAACCATGCAAATCAACAAGCATGGATGCATGAGCATGAAAGGTAAATGCTTATGAACAAAACAAAAGCATAACACCAAATTCCCTTAAACCCTATAAAACTTCTCCCCCATTGGCATCCATTTCCAAAATGGGCGAAAAATCTTAGAAGGTCAATATAGTATGAGCTCCCCCAAAACGTGTGCATTTCTCAAAATATGAGTGAAATCAAATACACATATCCAATGACGAATAGTTGGAGAGAGCACAAACTATATTGAGGATCCAAAGATTGCAAAAGAATGATATGGAAAACTTTTTACAATTCTCCAAATAAAAAGTAAGCAATCAAAAAGATCCGACTAACCAAATAAACACAAGATATTATGATTTGAGCAAAAGAGTGTTTTAAAGAAAAGAGGAGCTCCCCAATATTTGTACACAATTTAGAATTATTGTATTTGAATACAAGGTGTCCAAACATGGAATCCTCACTCCTCCGGTATCCTCTAAACACAAAAACAAATGAATTCACAAGCTCAATAAGATGCAAATGAAAAACAAAGCTTGTGACATATCCCATGGTGAAGATTATTGACTTGTAAGACAAGCAAGATATTCACCAAGATGAGAGCACCAAGATGTGACAAAATAGGATATGCACTCATAAATCAAATTCTTTTCGGAGTCACGCCAAAGAATCAAAAACGGAGTAAAAGAGGTGACACCGAAGAATTAGGATATCGAGTAAAGATGTAATTTCTCTCATGTATATAAGTTTCTAAGTGTCCACAAAGAAACATGTACACATAAAATTAGTTACTAAGGAAAAGAAACACGATATCCAAAGGGAAGTCATAACATATACACATATGATGTTTGTTTAGGATCATAGCCCATAGCTCAATATTCTCATATTGTATAATAATGAACTTCAAATTCAACCTCAACACAAGCATCACAAATATCACTAAGGGAAAGGAGATAGTTGGGACGCGTTGAGGAAAGCAACAAGTATCATAAGAGCTACATTGAATTTGCAATAGCTACAACAAAAGCAAATAAATACTTTTCATGCCATGATGCAACCTACACAAGGTTGGATGCTAGAAAAGTATGCATGAGGGTGAATACTTGTTACCGAGATGACATTGGGTTGATGTAGTAGATAAAATTTCATCAACCATCCTCTCTTGGCTCCAATAAGCATGTGGTGAAGATACTTTCATTGTAAATGAGACAAGCATCCAATGCATCTCCATGTACCTAAAACACATTCAAGTAAAATTGTTCCCAAACTAATTGGGTCCAAGTAGTTAGTCAAACTACAATACATAGAAGGAACTCCACATAAATATGTGCATATAGATATGAAATTGAATTTCATGCACATCTTAGCCGATTTAGGATTCCGTGGAGTTTCCCCTATATATTGGCACAAAGAAGGAAAGCATGCCATAAAATAAACATGTAGTAGATATGCATGCCTATGACCTTCAATAACCAAAGGGAGATACAATTTGGACAAATATTAAGAATCAAAGAGGGTCCAAATTATATCAAAGATCCAAATCAAAAATTGATTTAGAGAAGCCAATTGAAACTAAAAGCAAATCAACATATATTGATAAGATACCAATTGGATAAAGATATCAAAAAGAAAATAAGATACCAATTAATCAATAATAAAAGGACTAGATATCAAATTTCCAAAAGAGATACCAAAGAGAGATAATCAACGAATGATATAACCCACTCCCAAAGAGAGATGCCAATTGGGACAAACTCTCAAAAAGAAAGAGCGGGTTCCAACAAATAAACCACACCCTCTACACTTTTCATGATGGTACAAAGTACCAAGCCAAAAAGGTTTGTCTTCCATGAGACATGTCATCGGGATCAAAGACCAATGGAAAGGATCAAATACAAATAGAATATAAATAGTGTTTAAAAAGATACATGATAGCTCTCCCAACAAAAGTGCATTATTTTATGATCTTGTATTTGAATACACAATGCACACACATGGAATCATCGCTCTCAAATATCTATTCAAACACTAGTCATATATCAAGAAAAAGCAATAAGATCCAATACTAATGAAAATATAAGTTGTACTCAATATAGGATAGCTCACCCAAGAATAGTGCATTATCTATAAGTAGCCTTTGAATGCAAGGTGCACAATGATGGGATCAATGCCTCTCCTACACCAAATAAAACACTAGGAAAGTTTGAGTAAAGCAAAATGATCCACAAGAGGTAAGGAAGACAAAAGGAGTTAAAACAAATTAATTTTTGGCAAGAAATAAGGCAATAAAATCAAGAGCCAATATGAAGATGATCTACAAATTTCACCACAATTATGACATCAATTGTCATGGAAAAGGAGTATATGTAGAAATTTCTTAGTGGTGTATTGGATTGATATTCAAGATCATCTTCGCAACCAATAAGCACATGGTGAAGGATAAGATTTAAGCGCGATGCTTATGTAGATAAATGTTCTTGATAGCTTCAAATATTCACGCGATAATGCAAAGCAACTACAAAGAGTGCTTTGAAGCAATCGGTTTCCAAAGAGATATATGAGAACATATTAGAGGAAAACCTTACCAAGAACATTCATCACAAACAAGATCCAAAGTGTGAGTAAGTAAAAACATTTAAGCAAATGGGAACTTGTTTGAGAAACATGCCACAAAGGAATAAGATAATTAACAATATCAATTCTAGGTGGCAATACCTCACATGTTCACATTGTCTAGGTTTGTAATATGCACATAGCTTATTACTCCCCCATAATGTGATAATCCATTCATTCTCCACAAGAGGCAAGTAAAACCCAACTAGAGATGATTAATGAACATTATAGAATTTGAATTTCTCATGAGAAGGACATACCATATAGAGACTAGATAAAATTGATATATCAACACTAAGTGGTAGTACTCATGTATATACATTTTTAGGATTGTGAAGTGCGCAAGCATATCACTCCCCCAAAATGGGATAGTCCATTAATCTCTCAAAAAGAGCCAATTAAGATATAAGCAAGTTGATACAAAAGGCTCAACACAAACTCACACATACATGGTGTGCAAACCAACATACACATACTTGATTGCTCAAGATAAGTAAGTAGAGAGCACAACACATACAAACACTAGCAAGGTACAAAACCAAACACATGCAAGGGTGCAAGCAACTTTCAATGTATATTGATTTAAATACAAGTTACCGCAAGGAGAAACATTGGATGTGAGATAGAACAATAATCCAAATGACTTGGCTTGAGAGAATATAATTGATGAAGATCCCTTAATTCTTCATGATGTAGCCAAGTCTCCAATGCCCTCCACAACACCTATTGATCAAGTTTTAGCTTGTTGGTCCCCAACCAAGTTGGGTCCTAAGAGGTTAGTCACAATAGGCTTGGCAACCCAAATGGTTCTTTTCTTGACACCACTTTGAGTACCAACATATTTGGCAAACACATTGCCAACCTTATCCTTCCTAAGAGAATAAACATTATCAATTATGATAGGGTTGGATAAGGTACCACTAGTGCATGAAGAAGCAAAGTGACCCTTCTCACGGCATAAGTAGCAACATTTGCTTCCTCCTTTCTTCTTTGTTGAAGTCTCAACTTGAGAAGGAATAGCTTGATTCTTCTTGGGAAGTGGCCGTTCTTCGACTTGGGGAACTTTAGTTTGAACTTGAGGCATCTTCCCTTGTTGCTTCTCACTAAGAGACTTCTTCTTCAAAGGGCAAGATCTAACATGGTGCCCTTCAACCTTGCACTTGAAGCAAACAATCTTGGCCAAATTCTTGACTTGTTCATGGCCCTTCTTTTTCTTGTTATACTTGGACTTGTTCTTGTTATTGGAGTTGAATCCAAGTCCACTCTTGTCATTGGGGCGTCTTTGCACACTCAACATGTTGTCAAGTGTGGGCTTCCCATCATGACGCTTTTCCAAGTCTTTCTTCAAAGAAGTGACTTGGGCCTTGAGCTCTTTTAATTCCTCTACATGGTTAGTATCAACAAAAACACTAGAGGAAGTTGAAGCTTCATTGTTAGAGCAACAAGGCATGGAAAGTAATTCATCACAAGATGTAGCAATATTATGAGTGGATGAATTACTAGGACTAGCACATGGCAATAAAGCATTTTGAGTATAAGTTGTGCCATTGTCCACATGGGTCACAAGATGTTACCTTTAACATAATACCCTCATGAGCTAACTTTAGCTTATCATAGGAGACTAGAAGGTCCTCATGAGAGCTCGAGAGCTTCTCATGGCTTTCTTCCAATTCCCATATTTGCTAGATAGCAACTCAAGTTGAGCCCTTAGCTCAACATTCTCCGTCAATATGGATGCTTCACAAGAGATAGAGTTAGTAGCACAAGCATCATTATTAATGGCAATAGGAGAAGGTAACTTAGCAAGCTCTTTTGAGTGAGAAGCTTTAAGTTGCGCATGAGACTCGGTGAGTTTGATGAGCTCACCCTTAACGACCCTAGAGCCATTTTCTAGGTGCTCAAAATTCTCAAGGAGTTTGGCATGTGCATCTATAAGCTTACCATTTGTTACTTTGAAGTCATTAGCCACTTTAAGAGAACTATCATAGGATCCCTTTACTCTAGAAAGTTCGAGAGCATAAGTTTCCTCAAGAGACTCCTTGGTGGTTTGTTCTTCTTCAAGAGCTTCCTTGAGATCGGCGATCTCTTCCGCGTATTTATATTCGCGGCTTTGCATTTTCTCAATTGTGTCTTCATGCTCATCAATAAGTTTATTGCTCTCAATAGCAATAGTCAAGATTTCTATGAATTTAGCATGAGCATCTTTATTCTTAGCAATAGCATGAAGAACCATTTTACCCTTCTCAATAAGGGAAGCATCATTATCATCTTCTTCATTATCAACATCATTATCAACATCATTCTCATTTTGAGATATATTGGGAGTCAAGGTAGAAATTACCGTTGATCCCCTTGCCATAAGGCAAAAGTGTGAAGTGGTTGATGATGATGAAGCAAAACTTGAAGCACCATTCAAGTCCATGTCTTGTTCCATGGAGTGTTCGGTTTCCTCTACATTGTTAGCCAAACAAATACTAGAGGAAATAGAAGTATTTTTATCAAGGGAACAAGACATAGAGAGCATATCATCACGAGGATTAGTCAAGCAATTTGTACATGATATGCAAGGACTATCAACACAAGCATGTAGATCATTTTTGGTTCTAGATGCGTTTAAGTCCAAAGATAAATCATTGCAATAAGATAGAGGTGAAGTATCATCAACAATAAGCTTACTATCATTATTGCAATATCTATCACTACTCACCATTGCATTACTTTGTGGCTTGCCACATGTAGGTGAAGTAGAAGAAGTTGAGAACTCATCACGGCCGGAAGTGGAGGGACAACAATCATCTCCACAATTCTTGGACACATCATATTTATCTTGAAGCTTGGTCCAAAGCTCATGAGCATTCCGAAAAGGAGAGACCGACATAATAACTACATCGCTCAAAGCATTGAAAATCACATTAGAAGCTTGAGCATCTAGATAGGAATTATTCTCATCCATTAAAGATAATCTTTTGGGATTCCTTGGAGGAGAATAACCCCTATCTAGAATTCGCTCTATGTATGGGTCAATGACCCGAAGAATATCAAGCATGCGAATTTTCCAAACATCATAATTTGTGCCATCTAATATAAAAGAAGCATTGTGCACTAGTTCACTAGACGACATCTTTACTCTCGAGGCGGTGAAGCCAAAAACGAGAGAACCCGCTCTGATACCAATTGAAAGGACACGGATGTCGCCTAGAGGGGGGGGTGAATAGGCGATTAAAATTCTTTACGGTTTAGGCTTGAATAAATGCGGAATAAAACTAGCGTTTAATTTATCAAGCACGAAACCTAAACAAGCTAGGTTAACCTATGTGCACCAACAACTTATGCTAAACAAGATAAGCAAATATGTGATAGCAAGATATATTACTTCAAGCTCGATGGCTATCACAAAGTAAATGCATAAGTAAGAAGCTCGGGTATAGAAATACCGAGGCACTTGGAGACGATGATTTATCCCGAAGTTCACTTCCCAATGGAAGCTACGTCTCCGTTGGAGCGGTGCGGAGTCACAAAGTGATCCCCGAATAGCCGTCAAATGGCACACCGTAATCTCCTTCGTGCCTCTACCAATGTAGAGTGCCACGAACCACTATGGGACACTTGAGGGTGGTCACCGAACCCGTACAAGGATGAGGCACACTCCACAACTTAATTGGAGGCTCTCACCGAATTCCCGCGGCTCCCAAAGCCACAAGAATCACAAGGTTGGGGCACGTCTCCACAACTTAATTGGAGGCTCCCAACTATCCCGCGAGCCACCAAAACTCCGAGATCAACAAGGACCGTCTAGGGCACTCCAAGTACCCAAGAGGACAAGCTCTAGGGCACCCCAAGTACCCAAGAGTAACAAGCTTCTCAACTTCGATTTCCACGTATCACCGTGGAGAACTCAAACCGATGCAACCGATGCAATGGGCAAGAACACAAGAAGTGCTCAAAATCCTTCACTCTCAAATCCCACCAAAGCAACTAATGCTATTGGGGGGAGAAGAGAGGAAGAACAAAGAGGAACACCAAATTCCTCCAAGATCTAGATCCAAAAGCTTCCCCTCACTTAGAGGAGAGATTGATTGGTGGAATGATAGATCTAGATCTCCTCTCTCTTTTCCCTCTAATTGGAGGAAAGAATCATGGAGGAATAGAGAGAATAGCAAGCTCAAAGAAGGTCAACAATGGGGGAAAAACGAGCTGCAAGAGTTGGTGCCTTTGGGGAAGAAGGGGGGCCTTTTATAGGTCCCCACGAAAAAGAGTCGTTGCAGTCCAGAAAACATAGGATTATCCGATTCAAGTTTAACAGGATAATCCGATTGTATAGGATTATCCGATTCAAGTTAGACAGGATAATCCGACTGTATAGGATAATCCGATCCAAGTTAGATAGGATAATCCGACTGTCACATCCCAAATTTAGAAACTAAGAAAAACTTAGTTTTACCAGACCCAAAATTCAGAACCAACAAAAACTTTTGAAATGTTTTACTGAGGATTGTGTTTTCCTTCTCATTGCTATGTTTGAACTTGTGTGACTTGCTGTTTAAATTTGTTTGACTAGTAAATATAAGACCCAACCAATATAAAAATATATTTAACTTTGGTGATCATGTTATGACAAGGAAATATTCTATATATCTTTTCCAATCCTATTTTGGCCAACTCCATTTCAATAATACTTGGTTTATCAGCAACCCAAAACTAATACCAGTATTTGAGAAAGTAAAAGTATTTCCAAAACTATGTGTTCCCAAAATTATGGAGATCTATATGCTATCTCCCATCTATTCTCCAACCTTGATATTTTGCAGGTGTATACAACTCCCATTTTATAAACTCTTATTTTCACTCCATTTGAAAATAACCCTAGTGGGAAATATATCACCCACATATTTCCTTCTTCAAATCTTTTTGAAAACTATTAAGTTGTGAGTGGAGATATTTCCTAAAACATTATCTTGTCATAATTAGGAGTAGTCACTTTTTCCCACAAGATAATATTGTGGACATGGTGGTATGATTGAATCTGGTGGTTTGATTTGTGTGGTCATTATTGTGATGTTGATCTTGTGGTGCTGTTGCTTGTGAGGATAATTCCTCTGTTGTGCCCAACACTAAAATAAAACCCACTGGTCCCAAATTGGGAATGTGACTTGAAAATAAAACAAGACCTCTATGATTACTCACACCCTCAAAATAAAAATCTTGATTAAAAGAAATGATCTTATTTAAATTCCCTCTCTACATATTTCTCTATTTTGATATAACAATTATTTTATCTTATAAAATCTAGGAATGAGATGATAACCATCTCATTATCATATTACTCTCTCCTCAAAATATTTACTCTTCAATTACAAAGGTATTTCAATTTGTCAAATTGGTTTTATCCAAAAATGCCATATTTAAACTCTATGAACAAATATGGTTCAAAACATTTTATTTTGAAGCCCCAATTTTTGTGGAAGCTCTACTTGATAAGGGGAGCCTACCCAAATAATTTCAGAATTTTTGAAATATTTTAAATGCCTCAATTAAATCCCTAATAGCTGCTGGTTTTAAAAAGAAACAGAAAAGGCTTAGTTGCAAATAGGAAAAGTAGCCCAGGGGGTTTTCTGCGAAACCCTCTTCTTCTTCCTGTAGCAGCAGTACCCATCGCCGTGTCGCCCGCTCCCGCGTCGCCGCCCGGACCCCCCCCCCCCCCCCCTCGACGCTCTCCTCTCCGCTCTCCTGCCGCTCGGTGAGGAGGATAAGGAGCCACGACGCCGCACCTCTGCTCATCCACTCGCTCACTCGCCCCCACTCCCTCTCCTCTCTTTTCTCTCCACCATGGCCGAGCCCGAGCTCGCCGTTGCCGCACGCATCGCCGGCGATTGGAGCATCCCCGAGTGGATCGAAGGGCACCAGAAGATCGGCCCCGTCGTCCTCTCCATCCCCGTCCAAGGAATCGCCGCGGGGAGCCGCGAGTCGAGCGGCCCGTCCGCGTCTTCTTCCGCTCCGGCCGCCGCCTTTTCAGGAAGGTTGCGAGCAGCTCCGTCCACCGTTCTCCGCCATTCCTGCACCCTCGTGCTCCCCTTCCTCTGCTCTAGCTAATGGACATAGCCATTTCTTTTTAGGACCACCGGAGCCGCCGCGTCGACCTCGCCGTACTCCTGCTCGTCTCCTCGCTCGGTCGCGGTGCGTGACGAGGAAGAAGACGGCCTCGTACCGCTTCGTGACGGGCTGGGCCGTTTGCTGGGCCACGATCTGCACAGCACGGCCAGGACTGGGCCGGATCTGGCCCATCCTCTTATTTTTTTTCCAGTAGATTTAATGTATGTTTTTAATTCCTGTTATTTTTGCAGTGCAGCTTTAATTCATTTGTGATAAATCTGTGATACATATTTGAGTGATTCAAATTTTGTAGTGATCTCATGTGTTTTCTTAAACATCTAGAACAGGCTGTTTGCAAAAACATAAATTTAAATGATGTCTAGATTAAATCTTGTCAAAAGTATCTTTTTCACTAAATATTTAATATCTAGAGTTTTACAAATCCAAATATTGCAAACTAAAATTCTCTGGATAGGTTGAGATGATACCTTTCCAGATCTGTTGGCCTTGCTTGCAAATGAAGCCTAAAACAAAAGTTCTATTCATTCTTGAAAACACACCAGTGGCACTTTGGTGATTTTTGTAATTTTTATGAGATGAATTTTGGAGTAAATCCAATTGGCTTGTCTTCTATATGTATAGGAGAACATATCCCTAGCTTGGTTTGAATTTAGGAGTCATTGATTGACTGTGGTGCTAATTATAATGTTTAGGCCTTTTCTGCCTATTTTTATTAGACCTTTATTAATTGTTGTGTTATAACTTTATTGTTATAAAGGTGTTTCCTGCATGTGTAGGGTGGTAATCCACTGTTGTGATGTGTTTTCTTAATCTTTCTAGCATGTTAGAAGAGCTATTTGTGAGTCATGTGTTTATTAGGGTTTTATTCCCTATATAGCTTTTCCTCTAGTAATTAAGAATTGCTATGCTTATTTATTTTAATGTGAGAATATTGTGTGTGATTAAATGTGTGCCTTGCTGGTTAAAGATTGTTGTGGTACTGTTGTTTGCATGTTATTACTGTTTAGAGGGTTATAATATGTTAGTACTGTTAGTGGTAATTGTTAGACATGTTGGTGTGAGTAAAATGTTTGCCCTGCTTGATGAACTTGATTGTCTTAAGTGGAGTACTAGCTTAAGTATCTTGTTATTGTATCCACCTTAGCTTGGTGAGGTATTTTGAATTACAAAGATTATTTGGTGACTTAACTTTTGTCTGAAGTATTTCCTGATTAGGAAAAATGGTTGTTAATTACCTCTAATTGAGGATGTCTTGTGCCCTCTTGTTTTGGCATGTGCATGGTGTTATACTCCGATTAGTATAATGCCCTTGTAAATATAGATCTTAGTTTGTTGCTTGAATGATTAGTTCGATGCTTGTGGTGTGATTACTTGTTTGTATACCACTTGTGGTTTGGTTTGCTTATTGAGTGTTGTTTTATTTTCATGTTGCGACGCTAGAGATAAACGCTACCGGGGTGGTATTTGGAAAGGATTTATCGGAGAAGGATGAGAGTTTATTTCTTTGATCAATGAGGAGAAGTCCAGGAACATCATGCTGAAATCAGGCAAGCTATTCTGAGCTTGCATCTACATACATCTATTTTGGTTCACATGTTTTACTTATAAAGAGCATAAGTGATTTATGTGGTGTTTGCCACAAAAGATATGATTTTGAAAACCCTTTTCCAAAATATAAGTATATTATTTTGACACCCTATATGGAGACATTAGCTGGAATTTCTTTTTCAAACTATAGGATGGGAAAAATATTGTTTACTCAAAACTCCTTTGGAAATACTTGTGTGGATATGGAATACCGAGATGTCGGTGTGGAAATGGAGAAATGGTGAATGGTGATGTTTATGAAAAATGCACATTGTGTCCTTGTACTTACGTCGACCAGCCGATAACCTGTGCGACCACATTTACCCACATATGGGGCGTAGTCATATAGTTTGCTCATATTAGTACTGGATGCCTCAACAACGGGGATGACCCCGTTCCATGAGGGGATGGTCTGAGGACCTACCCCCTGACCTGGGTCCTCTTAAGAGAAGTCTGCCAACAGAGTTGGTATGAGTGTATTGGAGAAAGAGGATTGAAGGTTCCACCATAAATCGCCGGGCAGAACTACGAGTCCTCACACTTAGATTCCGACGGGCTGGGTTAAGTGTGTTGGAAAGTTTCGTAGCGGTAGGGTCCTATACTAGCATGAGCAAAGGACAGGCTATGGTCGGTGACTCAACTTCGCATACACCTTGTATGGCGGGACGTGGCTGACACGATGAGTTACCGGATGGGTGTGGGAAAAGCGTGCTACCTCTGCAGAGGGTAAAACTATTCGAATAGCCGAGTCCTCGGATATGGACAGTTGGGAGGCCCTACTTTGACCATGTGCAAGTTTTGCAAAGTTTTGAGATTTGAAAATAAAATGGAGATGTGTGGTATCTGCAACTCTACCGACGGGCTGGTATGAGGTTGCTGGAGAATGATTGACCATGACGGGCTATGGTCGGGAAGTGAAGAGTTTTGTGATTTGAAAGTGGAAAATGTTTTATGCAACTATGCCAACGGGCCGGCATGAGGTTGTTGGATTGAATGACCATGAAGGGTTATGGTCGGAAAAGGAGGAGTTTTGGAGAAATAAACCAAATGGTGATTTTCCGGGAAAATGTTTATAAAAGAGACTTCTTACCTATTTCAACAGAGATGTATTTTCGGGAAAAAGTTTTAAACGAGACTTCTTACAAAAACAGATTTATGGGAAAAGTTCTAAAAGCCTTCTTTCCTTTTTCAATAAAGATATAGAGATTTCAAAACAAAGTTTTATCAAACAAAAGTCTATCCTTCCCTTTTCAACAAGGATATAGAGTTTTCAAAGCAAGCAAAGTTTTATTTAAACAATAAAAGAGTAGTGCATGCTCATTTCGGGGGTAGTTTGCGAGTACATTCAAATGTACTCATATTGGTTTCGTCCCTGGCTATTGTCTTAGCCAGATTTTGAAGAGGAACAGTTTGAAGAAGAAGATTTCAACGACGTCATGCGAACTAGGGCGCTTCCCAGTCAGCTGCCTGTAGGGTTGGCAAGTGACTTGGGCTCCACGTTGATTTGGTGATTTCCGCTGCGAGTACCTGATGAAGTTATGGCTTCAATCAAGTAAGTAAATTTATTCGGTATTTATGGGTGTTCTGTGATACCAATTCGAGTTATGTGCAACAACAGACTGATCATGGGATTGTTGCAGGAAACATAACGAGTATCTCGGATAGTTAATCCGGGGTCCTCACAGACTTGGTATCAGAGCCATCCTGACTGTAACAGACCTTAGTTAGCATGGACGTTAGTTAGGAAAGAAATATTTTGTTAAAAATATATTGTTACCAAAAACATATTTTTATCTAAGGAAGTCCAAAAATAACTTCCACTCTTCTCACCTTCTCAAAATATTTCCGAGACTCATCCCACTATTTTAAGATTTTCTAAGGATTTCTCTACTCCCTCTTACCTTTCAAAATACTTGACGATGAACCCAAGTGAGACCTAATTAGCTAGCACCTACAAGCAGAAGCTTCCATCACAAGTACTCAATATTCCACATCGAGGTGATTCATCTGCAAATACCAATATCGTCGATATCAACAAAGCAAGAGACTTTCGAAGACCTCAACTCAACAGCAACAATTCTACTCCATTTGTGACCTTGACAATCTCAAGTATTCCAGCTGAAGACTAAGGCGAAGACTATTTTTGGAAAGAAATATATTACCACCTAAATTATTTGTATCTAAGGACCCTAAGTATAACTTCCATTCTTTTCAACTTCTCGAATTATTCTAAACCTTGTCTCTCGTTTAAAGGTTTATCAAAAGTTTCCATCTATTGTCTTACCTCCATTCAAACTTACATACTTGACGATATCCCAAACCAGACCCATAGGATCGATAGGATAAGCTCGTTTTACTTGAGCAATCCCCACCTTCCACGGTATTAAACGTCTGTTGGTGCTAAAAGTGCCTTGATTGATCTTTGCTTGTGTGTTGCATTTATTATGTGTTGTTTTCCTTGGGTGTTTCACAAAACACGCCTTGTCGGGAACCCAAAGTAACCACACTGTTGTCTGTTGCTTTAATTTTGACTGTTTGCAAAAACCTTTTTGCCTTGTTGGCCATAGATGTACTTTTTGTATCCTTTCAAGAGTCCGACTTGGAAAACCCTTCAGAAAATTTTCTCTTAGTAAGAGGAGCAAGGTATGGAATACTCGCTACCCCAAGACTCTGCGACCTTCTGCAAGACTGATAGCGGTCTTCATACGTCGTTTTGTACAACCACATCAAGCCGTCGAGAAAGATGAAGATTCAAGACCCGACGGTAGATGACACTGGTCGTATCCCGTCGGACTAACAAAACAATGTGAAAAACTAACATAACTAACATAATTTATCTAACTTTAAATCTCTCATCTAACCAAATTTTGCAAAGATACTAACTGCTTTTTCTAGACCAAGGGAATAAGTGCCATAGGACGACTCAAAACTAGTTGGTAGAAAGGAGATTTTGGGGATATAAGAGTACTGAACTGTAAGTTTATTAGTCAGGATCCCTTAAGAATCTAGGGGTTGAGATCAAAATTTGGTGGATGATGTTGGTAATATCAAAAATTTGGGGTTTAGAATAAAAGTGAAAACTCGAGGAGATCGATAAAAATTGGGTTTGAACAGATGATATATTTGATTAATACTCTGGGGCTAACCAGTTGTGGTCCCCAACCATTGGTGGTTATCTGGGGCTAGAAGACGTGACCCTTGATCTAAGGTTTAGAAATAAAGGTGAAAGTTATTGGATTTTTTAGGAAGCACTTGCTGATAAAATGATGTTTGGATTGGTTAGAAGCAAGTAAATTAAGAAGAATACTCCGGTGTTGGGATGTTTAGAGTAATTCTTAGCGCAAGTGACCTTTGTATTAAATTCTTATGGAATTATAGGAAGTGGTCAAAGATGAGTTAGCAAATGAGTAGATCGTTGTATGCAAGAAATAATTGGTGGAGGACAAGTGAATGTTTATCGGATTCTAGGAATCAATGTGACTTGGTCTAGTAGCAAGACATTCTAGGTGAAAGTAGTTTTCAGAGCTTGTCACACTCTGTTTGGATTATTCTTAGAAGGATCATTTTATCTTTGATTTTGAGATCGAGGCCCAAAAATGTTGAGATGAAATCTGGATTGGTTAGAAAGTGGGTCAATTCTTGATGGTATGATCACATGATTGTTGGATGCTTTATTTAGCTTGATGATATGATCGTGGGAAAATGACAACCTGAAGGAGTCAGATAAGAAGAGATATGCCTATCTGGGGGAAAACTCAATCAAGAAATAATTAGTGGACCACTATGATTTTTGTGATAGAATGTAATGGGAAGATTATGCCTAAAAGATTTGATGGGTATCCGATAGATTGAACTATACTATGATAAAGAGATTATGCCCGAAGAAGATGATGGTGGATTAATAACTTTAGCTTGGGCAAGGGCCATGATTCAATTAACTAGTTGATAGTAGTGGCCTTACCAGAGATGTTGGAATGGTATTCTGAAGACTCGAGAATTAGAGGCCTACGTAAAGTTGGTTGTTTTGGATTTTAGGTATAAAAAGTTTGATGTTCAGAGTATAACACCCAACTCCCTGGAAAACTAATTTAAGCCCCTCAACCAGAAGGTTTTCCCGGAAACCCTAACTATTCTGGTGCACTCTAACTTACTTGTGAAGACACCTGCAAAACTTCCTGAAGAACCCGAACCAAAGAAGTCTTTCAGGACAGCCTTTTTCTCGCCAAGCCGAAGGAAGAAAAGCGTGAAGAAAATCTACCGGAAGTCACTAAGAAGAATCAAACAACGGAAGCACCTGCTGTTGGCAACATCAACCACCAAGCAAGTTCAGACGCCCTTAGAAGTTTATAACATCCCTCTACTAACTAGAAACCGGAGAGAGTCGAGTACATAGGCTTGACGCATCCTGAGAACAACGCGTCCCCACCTGCGACCCTCGCAAAGAGACAATATCAGGAAATGATATCTGCACCAACCCCAAACACCAAGGCGCGACACTCAAGACAAAGAACGTCAAGCTACCCAAGAAGAACAATGCCTCCAAGTCAACTCCAGCCGCAACCTTCAGGATGACCCTTCAAAACCCCTTTTTAAGGGGGAAAGACCTGCAGTAGGTATACAAGAACCTATTAATAATTAGTTCCTTGCGCTTTAACCTTACCGTATCTGAAAACAGCCAACCACGATTATCATCAGTGCCGATCGTCAAGACAACCCCATCATCAAGGATCTGAACTCAGCACAGAAGTTTATCGACAAAGAAAACCTCGCATCATCAAGTTGTCAAGGTCTAACATGGCGAACCCGCTAAAGAAGCAACGACCTCGGAAGTATAGCCAGCCAAAACCCGTGCCCTCGTACTCCCCTGTTACCACCGGGCAAATCTCGAGGACGAGATTTATTTTTAAGGGGGGAAGAGCTGTCACATCCCAAATTTAGAAACTAAGAAAAACTTAGTTTTACCAGACCCAAAATTCAGAACCAACAAAAACTTTTGAAATGTTTTACTGAGGATTGTGTTTTCCTTCTCATTGCTATGTTTGAACTTGTGTGACTTGCTGTTTAAATTTGTTTGACTAGTAAATATAAGACCCAACCAATATAAAAATATATTTAACTTTGGTGATCATGTTATGACAAGGAAATATTCTATATATCTTTTCCAATCCTATTTTGGCCAACTCCATTTCAATAATACTTGGTTTATCAGCAACCCAAAACTAATACCAGTATTTGAGAAAGTAAAAGTATTTCCAAAACTATGTGTTCCCAAAATTATGGAGATCTATATGCTATCTCCCATCTATTCTCCAACCTTGATATTTTGCAGGTGTATACAACTCCCATTTTATAAACTCTTATTTTCACTCCATTTGAAAATAACCCTAGTGGGAAATATATCACCCACATATTTCCTTCTTCAAATCTTTTGAAAACTATTAAGTTGTGAGTGGAGATATTTCCTAAAACATTATCTTGTCATAATTAGGAGTAGTCACTTTTTCCCACAAGATAATATTGTGGACATGGTGGTATGATTGAATCTGGTGGTTTGATTTGTGTGGTCATTATTGTGATGTTGATCTTGTGGTGCTGTTGCTTGTGAGGATAATTCCTCTGTTGTGCCCAACACTAAAATAAAACCCACTGGTCCCAAATTGGGAATGTGACTTGAAAATAAAACAAGACCTCTATGATTACTCACACCCTCAAAATAAAAATCTTGATTAAAAGAAATGATCTTATTTAAATTCCCTCTCTACATATTTCTCTATTTTGATATAACAATTATTTTATCTTATAAAATCTAGGAATGAGATGATAACCATCTCATTATCATATTACTCTCTCCTCAAAATATTTACTCTTCAATTACAAAGGTATTTCAATTTGTCAAATTGGTTTTATCCAAAAATGCCATATTTAAACTCTATGAACAAATATGGTTCAAAACATTTTATTTTGAAGCCCCAATTTTTGTGGAAGCTCTACTTGATAAGGGGAGCCTACCCAAATAATTTCAGAATTTTTGAAATATTTTAAATGCCTCAATTAAATCCCTAACAGCTGCTGGTTTTAAAAAGAAACAGAAAAGGGCTTAGTTGCAAATAGGAAAATTAGCCCAGGGGGTTTTCTGCGAAACCCTCTTCTTCTTCCTGTAGCAGCAGTACCCATCGCCGTGTCGCCCGCTCCCGCGTCGCCGCCCGGACCCCCCCCCCCCCTCGACGCTCTCCTCTCCGCTCTCCTGCCGCTCGGTGAGGAGGATAAGGAGCCACGACGCCGCACCTCTGCTCATCACTCGCTCACTCGCCCCCACTCCCTCTCCTCTCTTTTCTCTCCACCATGGCCGAGCCCGAGCTCGCCGTTGCCGCACGCATCGCCGGCGATTGGAGCATCCCCGAGCGGATCGAAGGGCACCAGAAGATCGGCCTCGTCGTCCTCTCCATCCCCGTCCAAGGAATCGCCGCGGGGAGCCGCGAGTCGAGCGGCCCGTCCGCGTCTTCTTCCGCTCCGGCCGCCGCCTTTTCAGGAAGGTTGCGAGCAGCTCCGTCCACCGTTCTCCGCCATTCCTGCACCCTCGTGCTCCCCTTCCTCTGCTCTAGCTAATGGACATAGCCATTTCTTTTTAGGACCACCGGAGCCGCCGCGTCGACCTCGCCGTACTCCTGCTCGTCTCCTCGCTCGGTCGCGGTGCGTGACGAGAAAGAAGACGGCCTCGTACCGCTTCGTGACGGGCTGGGCCGTTTGCTGGGCCACGATCTGCACAGCACGGCCAGGACTGGGCCGGATCTGGCCCATCCTCTTATTTTTTTCCAGTAGATTTAATGTATGATTTTAATTCCTGTTATTTTTGCAGTGCAGCTTTAATTCATTTTGATAAATCTGTGATACATATTTGAGTGATTCAAATTTTGTAGTGATCTCATGTGTTTTCTTAAACATCTAGAACAGGCTGTTTGCAAAAACATAAATTTAAATGATGTCTAGATTAAATCTTGTCAAAAGTATCTTTTTCACTAAATATTTAATATCTAGAGTTTTACAAATCCAAATATTGCAAACTAAAATTCTCTGGATAGGTTGAGATGATACCTTTCCAGATCTGTTGGCCTTGCTTGCAAATGAAGCCTAAAACAAAAGTTCTATTCATTCTTGAAAACACACCAGTGGCACTTTGGTGATTTTTGTAAATTTTTGTGAGATGAATTTTGGAGTAAATCCAATTGGCTTGTCTTCTATATGTATAGGAGAACATATCCCTAGCTTGGTTTGAATTTAGGAATCATTGATTGACTGTGGTGCTAATTATAATGTTTAGGCCTTTTCTGCCTATTTTTATTAGACCTTTATTAATTGTTGTGTTATAACTTTATTGTTATAAAGGTGTTTCCTAGCATGTGTAGGGTGGTAATCCACTGTTGTGATGTGTTTTCTTAATCTTTCTAGCATGTTAGAAGAGCTATTTGTGAGTCATGTGTTTATTAGGGTTTTATTCCCTATATAGCTTTTCCTCTAGTAATTAAGAATTGCTATGCTTATTTATTTTAATGTGAGAATATTGTGTGTGATTAAATGTGTGCCTTGCTGGTTAAAGATTGTTGTGGTACTGTTGTTTGCATGTTATTACTGTTTAGAGGGTTATAATATGTTAGTACTGTTAGTGGTAATTGTTAGACATGTTGGTGTGAGTAAAATGTTTGCCCTGCTTGATGAACTTGATTGTCTTAAGTGGAGTACTAGCTTAAGTATCTTGTTATTGTATCCACCTTAGCTTGGTGAGGTATTTTGAATTACAAAGATTATTTGGTGACTTAACTTTTGTCTGAAGTATTTCCTGATTAGGAAAAATGGTTGTTAATTACCTCTAATTGAGGATGTCTTGTGCCCTCTTGTTTTGGCATGTGCATGGTGTTATACTCCCGATTAGTATAATGCCCTTGTAAATATAGATCTTAGTTTGTTGCTTGAATGATTAGTTCGATGCTTGTGGTGTGATTACTTGTTTGTATACCACTTGTGGTTTGGTTTGCTTATTGAGTGTTGTTTTATTTTCATGTTGCGACGCTAGAGATAAACGCTACCGGGGTGGTATTTGGAAAGGATTTATCGGAGAAGGATGAGAGTTTATTTCTTTGATCAATGAGGAGAAGTCCAGGAACATCATGCTGAAATCAGGCAAGCTATTCTCTGAGCTTGCATCTACATACATCTATTTTTGTTCACATGTTTTACTTATAAAGAGCATAAGTGATTTATGTGGTGTTTGCCACAAAAGATATGATTTTGAAAACCCTTTTCCAAAATATAAGTATATTATTTTGACACCCTATATGGAGACATTAGCTGGAATTTCTTTTTCAAACTATAGGATGGGAAAAATATTGTTTACTCAAAACTCCTTTGGAAATACTTGTGTGGATATGGAATACCGAGATGTCGGTGTGGAAATGGAGAAATGGTGAATGGTGATGTTTATGAAAAATGCACATTGTGTCCTTGTACTTACGTCGACCAGCCGATAACCTGTGCGACCACATTTACCCACATATGGGAAAGGGCGTAGTCATATAGTTTGCTCATATTAGTACTGGATGCCTCAACAACGGGGATGACCCCGTTCCATGAGGGGATGGTCTGAGGACCTACCCCCTGACCTGGGTCCTCTTAAGAGAAGTCTGCCAACAGAGTTGGTATGAGTGTATTGGAGAAAGAGGATTGAAGGTTCCACCATAAATCGCCGGGCAGAACTACGAGTCCTCACACTTAGATTCCGACGGGCTGGGTTAAGTGTGTTGGAAAGTTTCGTAGCGGTAGGGTCCTATACTAGCATGAGCAAAGGACAGGCTATGGTCGGTGACTCAACTTCGCATACACCTTGTATGGCGGGACGTGGCTGACACGATGAGTTACCGGATGGGTGTGGGAAAAGCGTGCTACCTCTGCAGAGGGTAAAACTATTCGAATAGCCGAGTCCTCGGATATGGACAGTTGGGAGGCCCTACTTTGACCATGTGCAAGTTTTGCAAAGTTTTGAGATTTGAAAATAAAATGGAGATGTGTGGTATCTGCAACTCTACCGACGGGCTGGTATGAGGTTGCTGGAGAATGATTGACCATGACGGGCTATGGTCGGGAAGTGAAGAGTTTTGTGATTTGAAAGTGGAAAATGTTTTATGCAACTATGCCAACGGGCCGGCATGAGGTTGTTAGGATTGAATGACCATGAAGGGTTATGGTCGGAAAAGGAGGAGTTTTGGAGAAATAAACCAAATGGTGATTTTCCGGGAAAATGTTTATAAAAGAGACTTCTTACCTATTTCAACAGAAATGTATTTTCGGGAAAAAGTTTTAAACGAGACTTCTTACAAAAACAGATTTATGGGAAAAGTTCTAAAAGCCTTCTTTCCTTTTTCAATAAAGATATAGAGATTTCAAAACAAAGTTTTATCAAACAAAAGTCTATCCTTCCCTTTTCAACAAGGATATAGAGTTTTCAAAGCAAGCAAAGTTTTATTTAAACAATAAAAGAGTAGTGCATGCTCATTTCGGGGGTAGTTTGCGAGTACATTCAAATGTACTCATATTGGTTTCGTCCCTGGCTATTGTCTTAGCCAGATTTTGAAGAGGAACAGTTTGAAGAAGAAGATTTCAACGACGTCATGCGAACTAGGGCGCTTCCCAGTCAGCTGCCTGTAGGGTTGGCAAGTGACTTGGGCTCCACGTTGATTTGGTGATTTCCGCTGCGAGTACCTGATGAAGTTATGGCTTCAATCAAGTAAGTAAATTTATTCGGTATTTATGGGTGTTCTGTGATACCAATTCGAGTTATGTGCAACAACAGACTGATCATAGGATTGTTGCAGGAAACATAACGAGTATCTCGGATAGTTAATCCGGGGTCCTCACACCGACTGTATAGGATTATCCGATTCCAGTTAGATAGGATAATCCGATAAACTCCAGTGCGCAACCAAACAAGTCCTTAGCCGTTTTCGCGTCGAGCGGGTCGGATATTCCGGTACAAAATCGGAATATCCGATTTTCTGAAAACTGACAGAAACAACAAAACGAAAACTGCAATATCTTTTTCATCCGAACTCCGATTTCGATGATCTTGGGCTCGTTGGAATCGCAACGAAGAGCTCTTCAAGATTATGCAGAGAAACATTATAGTTCATCATTTGAGGAGGAATCCAAATGTAGAAAGGTAAAACCTCTCTATAAAAATATGAACCGGCAAAACCTCCAAAACCGAAAACGCAACAAGTTTTCAATACGAAATCCGTTTTCGGTGAACTTGAGCTTGTTATGAAGATCACAACAAGCTCAAAAACCCCACTTAGAGAAAAGCCAAATAAGAACCAAGAAAGATGATGAAGGCATGTATGCAAAGGTTTGAGCTCTCTACAACTGATACGCTAAAGCTCAATGAGAGCTCCTCTTGATAGTACGGTATCTATCCTATAACCCGGTCTCCCAACTAGCACCATGAGACCGGTAAAATAGAAACCCTATCAATATAATACCTTCGCCTTGCGCATTCCACTTGAGCTAGATGATGTCGATCTTGATCTCTTCATGTGGACCACCTTTCTTGATTGCGCTTCTCTCGGTGAAGTCTCACATATTGCTCCCCCATACTCCACTATGGGAGAGCCTCTCATAGGCACATCTTCACTTGACCATTATCTCCAAGAGGGTGGCAAGTATCAAGCATATGATATCTTCGAGATACTTTTCTTGAACTTGCACTTCTCAAGCTTGATGACGATCACCACTTGACGACATCTTCATGGGCTATATGAAATCTTCATTTGATGCAAGCCCATAGAAACATACCTAACCACACATAGAAATGCTACACACATATCATGGGTTAGATCACAAAGCTATATGGACAATTGCTTACCATACCAAGAGATACATGATCCCACTTGGTACATCTTGTAGCTTTGTGTGTTGATCAATATCTTGATAAACCTTATATCTTTTCTTCTCTTTTGAATAGATGATGTCTTGAAGATAACCATGAATGATCCCATAATCCTTTTCTTCAAGACATACTTGCAATATGCTCAACTCGATGATCTTGATGCCAAATACTTCATTATATCAATATATTCATAGCATCAACCTTGAATCCAACATGTGGAGTTCAAGCATGGTCTATGGACAAACCTTACAAGTACAACTCAATGCAACCATTAGTCCATAGGGATTGTCATTAATTACCAAAACCACACATGGGGGCGCCATGCCCTTTCACTCTCCGATTTTAGGTATGACATCCGCAAGGAAAAATCCCGCCAATTCCTCCCCAATTGCTTTGAAGCGGGCCTCTATTGGTATCGCGCTGTGCTTTCTTGCCAACTTTAAAAGAATGAAATCAAAATGAGTTGTGTGTATATATATTAAATGAATGAAACTCAGCCAACTGATGGTAAAAAAAAACGTTGTGAATAATGTTTACGTACTTCTTTACTTCTTTTGCCATTCAATTTCTCGTTGGTCAGAATGTGTATGTACTCGCAAACGTAGTATCCACATAAATTAGTCCCCAGTGGCTGATCAAGGCAATACTACAGAAGAATAGAATTCAATCAAATAATAATCAAGTATGATAATGGTGCGTGGACCTAGGTAGTACGTACTACTTACCTTGTTCAAATGCCATGTCAGCTTCGGTGGCCATCCACCGGCCGGATCTTCCTCGATAAACGTTTTCCAAACGCTGCCGACAAAGAATATGAACAAAGGAGGTATAAATTTCTTGATATCAGGAAATGAACGAAAGAGGCGATAAGAAATGAAATTACTTTGCGAGCATATCTAAACTTGTCTTGTACTCTTTAGGATGTTTCCTTAACGAGTCAAGGACATGAACATCTCCAGTGTGCATTTTAATGATGATAAGAATAAAGTGGAACCTGCGCACGTTTATACACAATCAATTAAACTTAACATTGGGTGAGAAAAAAAGAATGTGTAAAAGACAGTGACACTCACTTGAAGTTGTAAGGCCATAATATTTGTGTTTTGTCTGTTTGTCGCTTCAAAAACCTTAGCAAAGTCGCCGGTGTATCCCTGTTATGAATGGGATCTTCTATGGTGACTTCATGAAGTTTATCCGGGTCAATGAACCCAATGTCCTTGATTTCATCCCTTTTGCATTCGAGCATCTTCATTCTGCATAATATAGCGCACAAAAGATTATAGTGAGGATAATTATAGACAATGAACTAGCTGAGCTAAATGATGTAGCCCGAGTCACGTCCATCACCATGTCAAGTACTCCAACACTCCACAAGTCACCATGGACATCAAACGTGAACTCCTTCCTCTATGTGAACCTCGATATGACACTTTGGAATGGTATACTACTTGACCATTGTCCCTGCGTATTGCTAGTCATGACGGGTACGAGCCCACGGGAAGATGGCCAAGGCGCACGAGGAATGGAGTCCGACAAGACGGTGGCTTGGAAGAGGAGAAGGAAGAGGAGCCAAATAGCTCCAGAGCGGTACTACCGCTAGGCATAGCGGTACTACCGCCAGCGGTACCGCCCAGATTGGCTCTCTGGATGTCCCGGCGGCATCTCCAGCGGCACCGCAGCGGTACTACCGCCACCCAGCGGTACTACCGCCAGGCGCAGCGGTACCACCGCTGCGGGACGCCAGGCGCTTCAGGAAGCCCCCAGCGGTACTACCGCCAGGCGTAGCGGTACTACCGCTGCGGAGCCAAACCAGCATGGGTTGGAGGCCCTTATCCTCTCCCCACCTACCCCCTTTGAGGTCAAACCTATATAGGCACCTACCCCTTCAGATCTGGATAGACAATGATTTGGGATTAGAGTAGAGCCTTGCTCCTTCTTCTCAAAGTGTCTCTTTCCTCCTATGGAGATGAATCAAGGCCTCCACTTGTGGAGATGAACCAAGGCCTCCCTTTGTGGAGAAGATCCCTGCGTGATACCAAGGCTCCGCTTGTAGTTGCGATTACTTGCTGATCTTTCATCTTACGGTGATTCTATCGGGTTGGTTGGATTGACCAATTGAACAAACAATCCTAAGAGTAAGGTGTGCTTGGGAGAGGAGAATTGGGGGCTGCCCACGGGGATTTGTTACCAATTGAGTCTTGCCGAGTTGCTACTTGCTATTTATCCTTGTTTTGAGTGTTTCCCCTCTTGTGTGTTCTTGAGTTCATCCGTTGTTCTTCGTGTTCATCGTTCCCTCCGCATCAATCCATGAAAATCGGGACCAACCTACATCATATGGTATTAGAGCTCTAGGTTGACACGGATTTGATTTGTGTTTCCACCGAAATCCACCAAATTTTTCTTTGTTTTTTGTGAAATTCGAAAATTTCCACCAAAAATAGCCTTGCCTTGATTCGAGCCGATCTGTCGATTCGTTGCGTTTTTGGTAGTTTTTGACCATGGATCTGTTGCTTTAGGACCCCCTCCACCTTTGTTTGCGTTCCCTAGCCTCAATTTTGCCGATTTCCCACGAATTCGAGGAATTTTTGGAGCCCAAATCCGCCCAATTTCGAGTCAAACTCGCGCAGATCCCAGGCAGCGGTACCGACAGCGGTACCGGGCAGTACTACCGCCAGTGGCAGCGGTACTACAGCCAGGGCTGACTTTTTCAGAAATTTTTTCTTTTCCTCGGTTCGTTTTGGCATTTCCTCTTTGGTTTGAGTCCTTTCTTGGTGTGCCCTACGTCTATGATATCGACAAGCTTCTGCAGCAACGCATCATCAACGCCAAGCGACGACGCCACCAAGGACTCGACATTTCCCCATCATCATAATCCGTTGTGAGCCCTTCTTCCTTTCGTGTACCTTCACCTATCGGACTAGCTCTTTGATATTGCGGGGCATTGCACTTGTTTGAGTGTTTGTCTTAAAGTATTAGCGAGTGTGTATCGTTAGGGATCTTGGCACTAGCAAAAGTTGAAGGAATCATTGTCAAAAAGCAAAAATCAAAAAAAAAGAGAAGAGAAAAGAAAAGAATCAAGTGGTGCCAAGTATCATCTCTTGTAGGTTTCGACAAAGCTTATACCGCCAAAGTGAGTGAGTGTGTAACACTTGTGCAAATCCGTTGCCCATCAAAAAGCAATTGAGCTAGCGTCCATCTTGTGTTGGGTGACATTTGAGCACGTAGTCTTCGTTAGGTCGTCTATCTTCGAGTGCTCGCCCTTTGGTCGCCCAACCCCATCATTCGCTTTTGTGTGTGTTTCTTCATCATTTGTGGTTGGAGTTTCTTTGGTAATTTGATCATTGTGGATTTTCTCTACCTTTGACAATATACTTGTCGTCGGGTTTGCTTGTTTTGTTTGCCACTTCATACCTTCCTATCCTAATAAGTGTGTGTGTTGGGTGTTAGAACCGGATTTTCTCCTCTCAAGCCACATTATACTTGGGATATAGTTTGTCTTGGTTTTTCCTTACCACACATCTCACTTGTTCTTGAGAAAATGTTTAGGGAAAGTACAAACGGAAGCTCAAGCTCGAACGATGCAAGCCACGGTGAATTCCAAGATGATCATGGCTATGTCACACATCAAGAGTTCGTTGGTGTCGGGCACATTCTTCGTGATGGGTTACGCCATTATGAACGTCGTCGTCAAGCTATAGAAGCTAACTTCAACGACCGCATGCATGCGCAACAAGAATCTTTGGAGCGGGTGACCATAGCTATCAACAACCTTGTGCAACATCGCTCTTCTTCAAGCTCGCGCCGCACAAGGCACACTACAAGGTCGTCACAACCAAGGCATGCGCGTCATGGTCCTAATCAAGGTGAACCACAACGAGACCTTCAAGATAACCCAAGGCGCGACGGTCATGAACGACATCGTCATCACGTGGAACACCCACGTCCTCCTAGCTGAACAATGCCAACGCGCATCAAGAGCGTCACCACCCAAATGGGGAACGTCATGACCGCATACCGTCACCACCACCGCATCAACGCGATCGTCATGGACGTCATGAACCTCGACAAGAGCGTCAACATAACCCAAAGCGCGACGCCCATGAACGACCTCCTCCTAACATTGAACAACCGACTCCTCAACAAGAGCTTCATCATCGCCATGAACGCACTCCTTCGCCACCACCTCACACTAGAGATCGCCGAGACACTTGGGAACCCATATGGCACAAGGAAGAACGCATATGCGACAATTGCCAATGCCAAGACCATGGTCCACGAGAATGTCCCAATCTCTCGTGTCCAATATGCGATGGCAATGGTCACATGATGTGGGAGTGCCCAAATGGAGATAAGGACGACGAGAAGATGGTCGAGAATGGGATTCTCCCTTCGACCACGGAGGCGAGCATGAGCAATGCTATCACATCTGTGGATGCGTTGAATGAGAATGGCCAAACTATGGCATGCATCTTTGGAGGCGATGAGGTCGAGAAGGTTGAGTATGGGAGTTTCCCTTCAACCTTGGAGGCGTGTGGAGCTGAGGAAACCGAGCCTACCTCATGTGCTTGAATGATGAGATAACACCAATCCCATGTGAGTATGAGAGCCACTTAGCCCACTTGTGTGAGAGTGAGTTGAGTGCCTCCACCATATGTGAGTTTGAGTGTTTATATTTTGAGGGAATGAGTGATACACCACATGAATTGAGAGAGGTAGTTGAGAGGTCAAGTGAGGCCACTTTGCTTTCTAAAAACTTACCCTCTACCTCTAGTGTGTTCTCTCATTGTGTGCTAGGTTCCATGAATGATGAAACGGCCCTCCTCGACACAATGATGCCTCAAATGGAGACGATGTACATGGAGGATGTTGATGCCACCACATGTCTACATAATGATGAACAAGTGCGTCACATGGAAATGACTTCTACGTCAACACCTACCTCAAATGAGTGGAACTACAAAGGTATGGGTGTTGATGTGACCATGATCCCACTAGTGGACATGATGAATTTTGATTGCTCGCATGCTATGGATGATTTCCTTGCCCCATCATATGATACATTTTTATTCCCATGTGATACTTCCAATGTTGATCATGTGGAATCACCTATTTGTGATGATTTTTCCATGGACATGCCTAGTTATGAGTGTTTCTAATTCTCTTCCGTTGTCAACTCAAACATGATGAACAATTGCTCTTTTCCAATGTTTGTTGACAACAATGTTCACGCTTTCCACATGCTTTGCAACAAATGCTTGCAATTTTGTCCTATTGATGCATGCAACATGTTGAATAATTTCTCTTTCACATGTGTTGTTTGCAATAATGATAAAATTCTTGATAATGAGATTGCCCCCATAGCTTTCTCACAATTTGGAGATGTTTCGTTTTCTTTCATGGACCTTGTTCCATCCTTCACTTTGCATAGTGACCATCCACATATGTCATATTTTCCAATTGATTTTTGTGTGGCTGGTGTTGTGCACATGAAGAGACACTTCATGATGGGTGATGTGTTCATTTACCATGCACACAACTTCTTTCTTTGGATTTTCGTGTGCATTGAGCCTCATAATATAATGTCAACCTCCATTGAACATGAGTTGACAAATCGAGCTCTTGAGAGCATACACTTGAGTCGTGGATCGAACCTGGCTCTAATACCGCTACCATGTTTTGCATCAAACAAGTTGAACAATTTCTCTTACTTTTGGTTTGTTTGCAAACATATTGGTGTTTTTGGACTCTCCTATGACAAGCATATTTCCTTGATCGTTCAAATGGATGATTTATGTGTTGCCACAAATATGATGAACAATTGTTCTTTTGCTTGGCTTGTGTGCAACCATAATGACATTTTGAGCATGACTTGTCATGAGTTTATTGGTTTCTACCAATTTGGTGTTGCAACAAATATGTTGAAAATTGCTCTTTCATGTGCTTTGTTTGCACCCATAATGGTATTTTGGACATTCTTCATTGTGTGTTTTTGCCAAACTCTTCGCTTATTGCATCAAGGATGATGACAAATTGTTCTTTCCAATGCCTTGTGTGCAATAATGATCATATGATTCCAAATGAGATACCTCGATGGCATCCTCATATTTTTATGCAGTTTTTGTGTTCTCACATTTTGAAGATGTTGCATTGGATTGCTTGCACTTTGACCTTGCACTTGCACTACATTTTCATATTCTTGTGTTGTGCTAACGGTGCTATGACAAAGAAAGGACATGTCATTCTTGATATGCTCCTCTTTCTTGCACACACATGTTTTGCTTGGTCTTTAGTGTTTGTAGGCATGGTGAATTCAAATTCTTCGATAACACACCTACCTCCTTTGCATGGTGATGAAGAGCAAGAGTCGAGGACGACTCTTTTTAAAGGGGGGAGATGATGTAGCCCGAGTCACGTCCATCACCATGTCAAGTACTCCAACACTCCACAAGTCACCATGGACATCAAAGGTGAACTCCTTCCTCTATGTGAACCTCGATATGACACTTTGGAATGGTATACTACTTGACCATTGTCCCTGCGTATTGCTAGTCATGACGGGTACGAGCCGACGGGAAGATGGCCAAGGCGCACGAGGAATGGAGTCCGACAAGACGGTGGCTTGGAAGAGGAGAAGGAAGAGGAGCCAAACAGCTCCAGGAGCGGTACTACCGCTAGGCATAGCGGTACTACCGCCGCAGCGGTACTACCGCCAGCGGTACCGCCCAGATTGGCTCTCTAGAGGTCCCGGCGGCATCTCCAGCGGCACTGGAGCGGTACTACCGCCACCCAGCGGTACTACCGCCAGGCGCAGCGGTACCACCGCTGCGGGACGCCAGGCGCTTCAGGAAGCCCCAGCGGTACTACCGCCAGGCGTAGCGGTACTACCGCTGCGGAGCCAGACCAGCATGGGTTGGAGGCCCTTATCCTCTCCCCACCTACCCCCTTTGAGGTCAAACCTATATATAGGCACCTACCCCTTCAGATCTGGATAGACAATGATTTGGGATTAGAGTAGAGCCTTGCTCCTTCTTCTCAAAGTGTTCTTTCCTCCTATGGAGACGAATCAAGGCCTCCACTTGTGGAGATGAACCAAGGCCTCCCTTTGTGGAGAAGATCCCTGCGTGGATACCAAGGCTCCGCTTGTAGTTGCGATTACTTGCCGATCTTTCATCTTACGGTGATTCTATCGGGTTGGTTGGATTGACCAATTGGACAAACAATCCTAAGAGTAAGGTGTGCTTGGGAGAGGAGAATTGGGGGCTGCCCACGGGGATTTGTTACCAATTGAGTCTTGCCGAGTTGCTACTTCCTATTTATCCTTGTTTTGAGTGTTTCCCCTCTTGTGTGTTCTTGAGTTCATCCGTTGTTCTTCGTGTTCATCGTGCCCTCCGCATCAATCCGTGAAAATCGGGACCAACCTACATCACTAAAGACAAATTACAGAAATAAATCACTGATACATGTAAAATGCATACATGAACTTTGCATTATTTTTACTTATATTCCAGTCATATTAGCATCATATAAGGGTTATATCACTGTTTTATAATGATTTTGGGAATATTTAATATGTTTCCCATTTTTTATAGAATTAACCCTGCGCAGGCAGAAAACCCTATTTCTTTTCTTTAATGTTTCAGGGACCCAAACGACGTCCAAATGACCTGCAAATTTACGGGCGTCAATATTTGGAAGGAACAAGACCTGGGAGCGAAAGAAGCAAACAAGAGGAGGCCCGAGGGCCCAGATGAGTGGGCCCACGCGACCCAAGTACCTGGCCGCGTGGGACCCCCCACTTTGGCCCTCGAGGCTCCGTTGCCGTCGATCTTTCCTCCACCGACTCCGTTTTACCTAAAAACGCCTATAAAAATTATCCCCCGACGTTCTCTGGATGGAGCGCCGCAGAAACACAGAAACACCGAAACAGAGATCTGGAGTTGCAGATTGGAGGGGGAAAACTCCGGCGGGGCGCTGCCGGCGTGGTCTCCATCTTCTCCAACGACTTCTCCACCGTCTCCATGATGAAGTGGGAGTAGTACACCTCTGGACTATGGGTTTGTGGAAGTAACTTATGTATCTCTCTCTCTTGAGCTTCACTAATTAGTACCGTATGAGCTGCTGAACATGATTACGGTCATCTATGTAATACCTTTGTGGTGGATCTTTTCATGAGTTAATATATGTTTGAGATTGCAATGGTTTTGTTTCAGTTATGAAAGTAGAAGCATATTATGTACCCCGTTCTTATTTACTTGTGATGATCAAGCATGTTTATGAAGCGTGTGAGGGGGAACGTGTGCATTAGTTGGAGTAACGGGGGGTGGCTAGTGCAGTGAACGTGAGAGAAAGTTCTGCGATCCACTTGGGTATCTCTACCTTACTTTGTTGCCACACTAGGGATAAAAAGAAATACCATGCTACGGAGATGTGGGTGTGACCATTGCCACTACTCCATGACTAGATCTAGCATGTTCTTATTTTAACTTCATGTCATGATACTTATTGCTATACTCTGAGTTATCTTAATTACTGAGGTGTTATGATTTAGTTCGCATCTTGGTGGAGTATAAGAGAGACTAATAACCAAAAGTCTCTATGTTAGGACGTGATGCCCATATAATTATAACTTGTTATTAAACTGTTGTGTTGCAATCTCATATGTCAACTCTAGTGTTCCATTGTCTACCACTTTATTAAAGAGAGAGTGCATTTCTGAAACTATGAACCCCGGTCCATTTTTAATCATAAGAAACACCTTTCCAACCACTTTTACCACTTTACCATTTTCTGCCATTTAAAAATCCGAAAATACAAAAACACTTTTACATCTTGCATTCATCATAAAAAACCAAAAATATCATTTATCATTGCCACCACAATCCTTGCATATTTATTTACCACCATTGCATATTTATTTCTTGTTTTCATTGCGTATTATCTTGATATCATTCTCACACCTTGTGCTTGACAACCACTAGGTGAGGTTGAGGACCAAAACA
The DNA here is from genome assembly GCA_947311845.1 of Poa pratensis. Classification (NCBI taxonomy): domain Eukaryota; kingdom Viridiplantae; phylum Streptophyta; class Magnoliopsida; order Poales; family Poaceae; genus Poa; species Poa pratensis. The sequence goes on along the minus strand of CAMZMU010000107.1, from coordinate 96,128,778 downwards.
TTTACTTTGTTTTGTAGGTAACCAAAAGAAGGATAGGAAAGATAAATCTTCACTACCGATTCCCCGAGAGTTCGATATTAAACCCTCGAGTCACCCCTCGTGGGGAAAACACGTCTTCCACTTACTACACCCTCTGCACTTGGAGTCTCAACCTAACCCATTTACTCTTCACGCAGGTAACTACGTGAAGAGCCATCAAGACTGTTTTCTGGCGCCGTTGCCGGGGAACGAAGAAGCAACACCGCATCAAGATTCCCTCGTCAACTACGCGCCCGTCATAGTATCATCATTGGGTATCAAGGCTGTTTTCTGGCGCCGTTGCCGGGGAATCATTGCTGAAAGGTTTATCCAAGGATATCTCACCAAGTCAACTTCATCACCAACTTGTGCTAACACCTAAGCTTGGGGAGGTTGCACCTACGTGAGCATCATCTTATCCATCTTTACCTTCAAAGCAATTTATCTTGTTTTGTCATTGTCTTGCATTGTTTGGTTTGCATATTTATTTTCAGTTTTGCATAAAAAATAAATAAACACATAAAAACTTGCAACAATGGGAGATAGAACGAAGTTGTTTGATTACACAAACACTCCATAAGGAAACTTGAAAGCTGAATTTTATTTACTGTTTTATCTCATTGTTACTATGGCACTTATGAATCGTGCCTCGCTGCATCTTGCTTTACATGAAAGTGCTTATGCTATTGCTCCTAAAGCTGTTGAAACTACTGTGTCTCAGGTACCTAAAGTGGGATTTAAAATCCCGTTGGTCATGTTAAAAGTATTATGAAAGATCCATTTACAGGGGATGGAACTAAGTCTGCACGTGAACACGTGGAGATAATTGAAGACACATGTGGTTTATTTAGGCTTCCTGGTATTTCTGATGGTCAGGAAAAAAGGAAGCTATTATATTTGTCTTTATCTGGTAATGCTCGTATTTGGTTCAGGTCTTTGGATGAAGAAGTCACTATTGAATGGAGTATTTTGAGGGAGGATTTTCTTAAATATTTTACTCCTAAAGAAGCTTATGAAAACCCATGTTATGATGAGTGTGAAACTAAAAGTTCTATGATCCTATATGATAACCCCTGCTATTATGGTGAAGCTAATAATACTCCTTTACTTTCTAGTAATACTACTAGTGAACTAATTGATGATAATGAGGAGTGTTGCTTAAATATGCTATATGATAATGCTTTAGATGATGGTCCTTTGCTTATTGATAATCCTCCATGTTTAGTTGTCACTAATTTATGCGAGGATAAAAATGATATACTTGCTATTTGTGCTCTTACTCATGAGAGTCCTACTTTGTTTTTGAACTCTCCTAATCACACCATAGAGGAGAAATTTGCTTATGTTGAGAAATACTTATGTGGTTTGCAATTATCTTTAGTTCCAAATATTTGTTGCAACCATGATATTAAACTTGATATTGATCTTAATAATTATTTTGAAAGAGGGAAGCATGCTAATAAATTCCAAAATAAATTTAATGATCCTCTTTATGTGCCTATATTAGCTAAGTTGAATGATTCTTGTGATCATATCGTTAAATTTATTTCTTCTACTTGCAACTATTATAAAAGAGGAGGTAATAAGAAACCCTCTTTATGCTACTAATAAATATATGCTGCAAGTAACTATTGTTAATATGCATTGGAAAACTTATATCTATTCTGATTCATTCACATACAAAATGCCAATGCATAGAAAGAAGGTTAGACTTCGTTGTTATTACTTTTGTGTTTTGTTTTTCACTCTACTAGGTTTCAACTTGACTATTATTTTCATTGGCTTGAGAACACCATGGGATCCTGGTATTTGCATGAAGCACTTCCCAAGGAAGAGGTACACACCAAAATATAAGCTCCCTCATGAGCTTCAACCTTCATGATCACCAAGGTGAGAAAGCCTAGCTATATGGCTATAAAGAAAACGCTTTACGGGAGGCAACCCGGTTGTTTTTATTTTTTCTGATTTTCTTTGTATCCTCTTGCTGTAACAAGAGACTTAGTGTTTAGTTTAGTTTCTGGAATTTTTAATAAAGTGCCAAGTTTTACTCATTTTGGTATGAAAAAGTTGCTTATAGCGTTCGGAGATTTTATTCCTGCACGAATCTGTGCACGGTATGATTTTTAATTCTTATTCTGTAACTCTGAATGAGGTCATATTTAAACTGTAATGGCAACTTTTCATCCTCTGTATGCATGAATGTTTTCGGAATTTTCTGACAAAGTTAAGTAGGGTAGAAAAATATGTTTAGCTGCTGTTGTTTTTCTGGACAGATTCTGTCCCATTTTGTTTGATGCATGCTTAGAACTTTTAACATGAATCTTTTTGATCCAATTGAGTTTATGAGTAGGCATACAACATTATACATGTTCTGGACATTCATATGAATTTTTGTCTAAGGATTATATGCAGCAAGAAACCTATTTGTTTATCACTACTAATGTGCCCCACAGAAAAAGAAATGGGAGAAACGGTGTTTTGAAGTTTTTTCACAGGGATTAGAGGAGATGCACCAAGAGCTATCCAAGGATGGTGAAGACCATAAGCTTGGGGATGTGAAGACAACCCCACTGGACCTACACACTCTCGGTTTGCACATGTCTAACTTCTGTTTTTCGATCGAAACACTTTATCGCATAAACTTGGAGCGTCTTTTATTCATGTTTTGATGATAAATGTTATTCAACCTTGTTTTAACATGGATTAGTAGTTCTATGGACACTCATGCATGCATTTAGATGGTCAACTTTCTCCCTCTTGATAGCCCAAAAATTCCAACAAGCAAAAACTTGTATCCAACACCTTCAACCAAAGTTTTTCCAGTGAGTCCACCATATCTACCTATTATCTTTATGCTATTCCGAGTATGTTAGCATGATATCTGAGTTATCTATACCCCTGAATGAAAATGCTTATGTTGTTAATTGTTGTGGGAACAGTTGGTTATATAGCTCTCGCGAACTTGATGCACACTTTACTTTCATTGCATAAATAAATATGACCCATTGTGATTAAGATTATGAAGTTGTGGACTTGACAAATGTCTTTGGTTGAGAGTTAGCCCATATGTGTTATCACATGGCAAGCTTTCAACATTGCACATCATCTCATTTAGTTGATATCATGTACTTTTGTTTATGGATGCTTACCATGGGTGAAATAAATGGGGAAATGAAGTGAGTTTAAATGAGTTTGTATAAATGGTTAGAGAGACGCCTGGGCCGCTAATCTAAGCCATGCATCATTCATGGTGGAAATTTACTTACATGCTATGGTGAACCTTCTGTGATACACCTTACAATAAAAAGCTATCCAATGGTAAATAAAAAGCTATCCAATCGGCGAACCGGGCTTGCGCTTCCTGGGGAGCAACTTAACGGGCGCTTCCTCATGCGGCGGAGATCGAGATGGACTCGCGCTGGGTCCCTCTCGGGGAGGGATGGGATTTGCTGATGAGGTGGACTGCTACAAGGAGTCGGTGGCCTTGGCAAGGAGTCTGGAAAGAGGATGTATTTCTTGTTCCACAGGGCGAAACCACGCTTGACTTCTCCCAATGTCTTCTCCTCGTCACCTCCAGGAATCTCAAGTTCCATCGTTTCAAATCCCGGCATAATTTCATCCACCCCGACACGAGCATAGCCAGCTGGAATGTCACCAAGATGGTAGCTTGCTCCAGGTTCATTTGGTAAAGCATAGCTGAACGCCACCTTCAAGGATATGTTCCTCGTTGGTATATGTAGCTCACAATCTGTCTTCTCCGTGACATCATCCACGGGGTAGTGACCATCGGCTTGCGTGGAACCGACGCTGCTTCTACGCTGAGATGGGGCGGCATCGGCTGGAGGATCTTCTAGCTGCTGCTGAGCTGCCCTTTGCTGACTAATAGCGTCCAGTTGCTCCTGCTGTCGCTTCACCACACGTTCCAATTCCGATAACCGTTCAGACTCCTTCTTCTTATTTCTGCTATGGCTTCTATAACTGTCAGCGCACTCCGGCCACGCATTCTTAAACGTAACACCGTCGGGATGGCCTCGAGCTGGTCCAACGTGTTCAGGATTCCCAGGGCCCGTGTCAGCTCGTCGTTCTCTCTATCGGGTTGGAACACACCCTGGCGAACTTCATCTATTGCGACTATAAGCGTCTTTGTGATTGTTTCTACTTTTTCCTTCCATCTTCCTTTTCCAACAATCAGCCCTGTCTGTGGGTCCAAGCCTGCCCCATGCGCGAACAACCAGAATTTGGACCTCTCGGGCCAGTCATATGTCTGTGGACGGATCCCTTTAGCAAGCAGTTCTGCTTCAAAGGCTAACCACTTAGGAATGGCGGTCCTGTAGCCACCTGCCCCCAACCTATGGTGGTATATCTTCTTCGCAGCATTTAACTTATTTGTGGCCGATCGAGTCACAACCTTAGACGATTTCTTATACGCCACAAACGCTGGCCAGTCATTTCATATCCTCTCTAGTGTTCCACTAAAATCTGGATCTTTATTTTTATAATTTTTCCATAATGTTTTCTTCCAGTTCCGGAATTGTGTGGCCATCTTCTGAAGAGTCCACTGCTTGCATTTCTCCTTCTTGATTTCAGAGAGATTTTGCGGGAGCTTAAAATGTGTCAAGAGCGTGTCCCATAGCAAATCTTTTGTAACGTTGTGGACATAACAGGGGTCATCATCGTTTGCGGCCGCCGGCTTATTCCATTCTGGTATGGTGATTGGGAGAATGTCCCTAACAATAGTTCCAGCTTGACTTATAAATTTACTGCGGTTCTGTTTGGGTTCCAGCGGTTCGCCTTTATCAGCAATTTCCTCGATCGGTAACCTTGCATCCTCGCTCGTCATCCTTTTCGTCCAGCCTCGAGGAGCTTGGTTTTTTAGCAGATTTGCTCGATCCGGAGGGCTAAAAGAAAAATGAGTCGTTAATAAGTGCAATACAAATCAATTAATGCATCTAGTGATCAATAACATATCGCCTTAATATATATACCTCGCCGGAGTTTGTTAAGAGAAATTCTCCAGAGTCAAGTCCCTCGCCAGAGTCCATCATAAATTGTGAGGCGAATTCATCATCAGCTTCTCCATCGGGATCTTCTCTATGGGCATCCTCATATATCATCTGTTGAATTTGGTCTTCATTCTCCTCGTCTCGCACATAGTTGGCTTCCATAGCTCAATGTCCCTGCAATCAATAAAATTTACATCTATAAAATTGCATCAATAAAATTTGCATCTATAAAATTGAATCAATAAAATTTGCATCTATAAAATTGCATCAATAAAATTTGCATCTATAAAATTTGCATCTATAAATTGTATCTATAAAATTTGCATCTATAAATTGCATCTTAAATTTGCATCTAAATTAATAGCAACAATGTTAAACAACCATTTTCTAACAATTTTCATACTTATTTTAAACAACAAATTGCATCTATAAAAATTGCATCTATAAAAATTGCATCTATAAAATTGCATCAATAAAATTTGCATCTATAAAATTGCATCTATAAAAATTGCATCTATAAAATTGCATCTATAAAAATTGCATCTAAAAATTGCTAACACATTGCTAAATTTCTAAATTTGCTAAATTTTCTAACACATTGTCTAAATTTGCTAAATTTTCTACAAATTGCTAACACACATTTCTAAAATTTGTACAAATTACTAACACATTTGCTAAAAATTGCTAACACATTGCTAAAATTTGCTAAAATTGCACCTAAAAAACCTACAAACTATCTAAATTAACTTCAAATTGCTAACACATTGCTAAATTTTCTACAAATTGCTAACACATTTGCTAAAAATTGCTAACACATTGCTAAAATTGCACCTAAAAAACCTACAAACTATCTAAATTAACTACAAATTTGCTACAAACTATCTAAATTTGCTAGAATAATTTTTTTTGCATCTCTCACCTTGAGGAGATGGACGGCCGGAGTAAGGAGGAGGAGGCAGGGCAGCGGCGGCCCGTGGGAGAGGGAGGCTAGGGGCGGCGCCGGCGCGTGGAGGCGGCGGGGCGGCGACGGCGTAGGAGGAGGGCCTCGGGCAGTGCGTGGAGGCGGGGGCCTCGGACACGACGCGGCGGAGAAGGAGGGCCTCGGTCGGCGGGGCGACAACGACGGAGGAGGAGGGCCTCCGGCGGCGGGGCGGCAACGGCGGAGGAGGAGGCGGCCTCGGGCGGAGGAGGAGCGGACGGCGTGGCGGAGCAGGGCTTCGCTGTCTCGGGTCGTCGGCGGCGTCGGAGGCGGAGAAGAGGGAAAAAATTCGAACTTGTGAAAAAATTTGGGGCAGAACCACCCAAAACAGAACTAAAATGACCTTTAGTCTCGGTTCTAGCCACGAACCGAGACTAAAGACCCTTTAGTCTCGGTTCGTGGCTCTTTAGTCTCGGTTCGTGGCTAGAACGAGACTAAAGGTCTCCCTGGGCCGCCAAATTTTCCGTGCGAAGCCCAGGGGACCTTTAGTCTCGGTTCTAGCCACGAACCGAGACTAAATGGGCTTTTCAATTTTTTTTCCTAGTTTCTTTTTCTGTTTTCAATGGTTTTTGTTTCTGTTTTCTTTTTCTGTTTCTTTTATATACCTTTTGAATGGTTTTTGTTTCGTTTTCTTTTTCTGTTTCTTTTATATACCTTTTGAATTGTTTTTGTTTTTGTGTCTAAAAATATATCCATTGATTTAATTGTCTAAAAATCATATCTTTTTCTTATTTCTTTTATATCCCATTTATCCATTGATTTAATTGTCTAAAAATTTGTAATAATTATCTCTTTTTTAAAAATATCCTTAACAAAATCCCCACACAGTTACATAAAAGGTTTAATACATTATTACACATCACTAACAGTTTTCATAACACAGTTACATTTCTACATAAACGGACTTGCTGGCTCGGAGGCCGTAGGATTAGGGGGAACGGCGGGAGGAGCCAGCCCGTTCACGGCCACCCGCTTGTCGTGCGCATGTTTGCGGCGGAGGGCAAGATCCATGGAGGATGAGTCTTTCAGCGCCCAATCCAGCTCGGAAGCCTCCTTCGCCTTGAGCTGGCAGGCAGTTCTGGCTCGTTGTACACGGTCGTCGTGGACGGACATGAAGGAGGCTTCAAGGGCCTCCTGCATCTGCGGCCCGCCGCCCTCTTCCCCATGGTCGCTCCAGTCAAAGTTGTCGTCGTCATCATCCTCCTCGTCGGGAGGGGCGGCGGCGACTGGTGGAGGTACGGCCACGGATCCCCACGCCACCCCTGCGGCGTACGCATCCTCGTCGGGGTCGGGGACGTCGGACCACGCGCGCTCGTATGCCCTCCGCACCTTCTCCGGCACCGCAGCAGGAGGCCGGTAGTTGGGCATTCCTCTCCACGCCGGGCTCGTGGGCATACGACGGGATAGGCTCCCGCGGTAGCGCCTAAGCGCGCTCTGCCGAGCACGCTCGACCTCGTCCAGAAGGCGCTGCGGCGGGCGTGGTGGATCCATCTCGTGGATATGATGGGTTCGTTGCTAGGAATGGTTAATTAGGGTTTACCCGTCAACGACAATACATATAGACCTCCCAGGGTAGCGATGGGGGAGGACACGTGACCGCAAAGCCCGCCTTTAGTCCCGGTTGGTAACATCAACCGGGACTAAAGAAGCACACGGATCATGTGTTTCTTTCAGGCGCTTGTGAGCCGTTGGATCAGGGGTGTGTTTCTTTCAAGCGCTTGTGAGCTGTTGGATCAGGGGTGTTTAAGGGCAAAATCAGTGTTGGATCAGTCACATGACCCTATATATAGCCCCCTCTCGAACATGTTCGGCACTCAATGCAGTTTATTTGATATACAAAGCATTCAGATTCCCTGCATACGTCCAACGGTGCATTTGATATGCGGGCACTCAAGAGACACCGTTGGGCTGTATGCAGGGGAAACCGTGTGTTTTGTTCTATCTACAAAATACTTCAGTTCATCAACCGAATACAAATCATTCGGATTCCCTGCATACGTCCGACGGTGCATTTGATATGCGGGCACTCAAGAGCCACCGTTGGGCTGTATGCAGGGGAAACCGTGTGTTTTGTTCTATCTACAAAATACTTTAGTTCATCGACCGAATACAAATCATTCGGATTCCCTGCATACGTACGACGGTGCATTTGATATGCGGTCACTCACGAGCCACCGTCGGGCTGTATGCAGGGGAAACCGTGTGTTTTGTTCCACTTTTTCGAGCGCTTGTAAGCCGTTGGAGTTTTTAGAACCAAAAATCAATGTTTAGAGTTTTCTTCTGAGTTTTCAGAACACAGTTACATAAAAGGTTTAATACATTATTACACATCACCAACAACATCCCTATCTAGTGTTCACTTGTTCTTCTGATTGCGCCGTAACCATAGACAATCTTCTTCATTTAACTTGATGCTTGGGTCAGTGTTCACTTTGAAGGGCGGAATTTCATGAAACTTATCATAATCTTCTAACATGTCTGTCTTGTCCTCCACTCCCACGATGATTCTTTTCCCTAAAAGAACTATGTGGCGATTTGGCCCATCGTATGATGTATTCGCTTGCTTATCTTTTCTTTTTTTCGATCTGCTAGGCATGTCCTTCACATAGAAAACCTGAGCCACTTCACTGGCTAGGACGAATGGTTCGGTGTCGTACCCAAGATTCTTAAAATCAACTATAGTCATTCTATACTGTGTGTCTACCTCTACCCCGCCTTCTAGGTTGAACTATTTGCACTTGAACAAAGGGACCTTAAAAGAAGGTCCATAGTCAAGTTCCCATATCTGTCTATGTAACCATAATATGTGACTTTTGCCCATTGTAGTTTGTTGCATCAAAGCGGACACCACTGTTTTGGTTGGTGCTCTTTTTATCTTGGTCGGCCGTGTAAAATGTATTCCCATTTATCTCGTACCCTTGAAAAGTCAATATAGTCGAAGATGGTTGCTTGGCCAACAAGTATAGCTGTTCTCCAACATTGGTGTCATTAATGAGAGGTGTTTGCAACCAACCGCCGAAAGTCTTCATGTGTTGTCCATCAATCCAATCTTCAGATTTCTCCGGGTATTTAGAGCGTAAAAAATTCTTGTGTTCGTCGATATATGGAGCCACCAAGCTGGAATTATGTAGAACTGTGTAGTGTGCTTGAGTGAAAGAATGCCCGTCTTGACATATTGTTGCTTTCTTTCCTAGCGTGCCTTTTCCACACAGTCTCCCTTCATGGCGCGATTGAGGAACACCGATCGGCTGAATGTCAGGAATAAAGTCAACACAAAACTCAATGACTTCCTCCGTTCCATACCCCTTTGAGATGCTTCCTTCTGGCCTAGCACGGTTATGAACATATTTCTTTAAGACTCCCATGAACCTCTCAAAGGGGAACATGTTGTGTAGAAATACAGGACCGAGAATGGAAATCTCTTCGACTAGGTGAACTATGAGGTGCGTCATAATATTGAAGAAGGTTGGTAGGAATACCAACTCGAAGCTGACAAGACATTGGACCACATCTTTCTGTAAACTTGGTAGAGTTAGAGGATTGATGACCTTCTGAGAAATTGCATTGAGGAATGCACATAGCTTCACAATGGGTACTCGAACATTTTCCGGTAGAAGCCCCCTCAATGCAATCGGAAGTAATTGTGTCATAATCACGTGGCAATCATGAGACTTTAGGATTTAGAATTTTTTCTCAGCCATATTGATTATTCCCTTTATATTCGACGAGAAGCCAGATGGAACCTTTATACTGCTAAGACATTCAAAAAATATTGTCTTCTCTTCGTTCGTAAGAGCGTAGCTTGCAGGACCTTTATGATTATCTGAGTGCACGTCGTCTCGTTCGTGCATACGTTGATGGTCATGCCTTGCTTCCGGTGTATCTTTTGACTTCCCATACACGCCCAAGAAGTTTAGCAGGTTCAAGCAAAGATTTTTTGTCACGTGCATCACGCCGATTGCAGAGTGAACCTCAAGGATTATCCAATAGGGCAGCTCCCAAAATATAGATTTCTTCTTCAACATGGGTACGTGGTTGTCAGCGTCATTTGGAACAGATAGTCCGCCAGGACCCTTCCCAAAGATTACTTTTAAATCCTTGACCATATCATATATATCAGAACTAGAAGGGCGGGTAGGCTACGGCCGAGGATCTGCCTCACCTTTGAAATGTTTGCCTTTCTTTCTTAAGGGATGCTTGGGTGGAAGAAATCGACGATGGCTGATGCATGTAAAATGCATACATGAACTTTGCATTATTTTTACTTATATTCCGGTCATATTAGCATCATATAAGGGTTATATCACTGTTTTATAATGATTTTGGGAATATTTAATATGTTTCCTATTTTTTATGGAATTAACCCTGCGCAGGCAGAAAACCCTATTTCTTTTCTTTAATGTTTCAGGGACCCAAACGACGTCCAAATGACCTGCAAATTTACGGGCGTCAATATTTGGAAGGAACAAGACCTAGGAGCGAAAGAAGCAAACAAGAGGAGGCCCGAGGGCCCAGATGAGTGGGCCCACGCGGCCCAAGTACCTGGTCGCGTGGGACCCCCCACTTTGGCCCTCGAGGCTCCGTTGCCGTCAATCTTTCCTCCACCGACTCCGTTTTGACCTAAAAACGCCTATAAAAATTATCCCCCGACGTTCTCTGGAAGGAGCGCCGCAGAAACACAGAAACACCGAAACAGAGACCTGGAGCTGCAGATTGGAGGGGGAAAACTCCGGCGGGGCGCTGCCGGCGTGGTCTCCATCTTCTCCAACGACTTCTCCACCGTCTCCATGATGAAGAGGGAGTAGTCCACCTCTGGACTATGGGTTTGTGGAAGTAACTTATGTATCTCTCTCTCTCTCTCGAGCTTCACTAATTAGTACCGTATGAGCTGCTGAACATGATTATGGTCATCTATGTAATACCTTTGTGGTGGATCTTTATATGAGTTAATATATGTTTGAGATTGCAATGGTTTTGTTTCAGTTATGAAAGTAGATGCATATTATGTACCCCGTTCTTATTTACTTGTTATGATCAAGCATGTTTATCAGAGCGCGTGAGGGGGACGTGTGCATTAGTTGGAGTAACGGGGGGTGGCTAGTGCGGTGAACGTGAGAGAAATTTCCGCGATCCACTTGGGTGTTTTACCTTACTTTGTTGCCTCACTAGGGATAAAAAGAAATACCATGCTACCGGAGATGTGGTGTGACCATTGCCACTTCCTCCATGACTAGATCTAGCATGTTCTTATTTTAACTTCATGTCATGATACTTATTGCTATACTCTGAGTTATCTTAATTACTGAGGTGTTATGATTTAGTTCGCATCTTGGTGGAGTATAAGAGAGACTAATAACCAAAAGGTCTCTATGTTAGGACGTGATGCCCATATAATTATAACTTGTCATTAAACTGTTGTGTTGCAATCTCATATGTCAACTCTAGTGTTCCATTGTCTACCACATTATTAAAGAGAGAGTGCATTTGTGAAACCATGAACCCCGGTCCATTTTTAATCATAAGAAACACCTTTCCAACCACTTTTACCACTTTTCCATTTGCTGCCATTATTAAATCTGAAAATACAAAAACACTTTTACATCTTGCATTCATCATAAAAACCCAAAAATATCATTTATCATTACTACCACCATCCTTGCATATTTATTTCTTGTTTGCATTGCATATTATCTTGATATCATTCTTATACCTTGTGCTTGACAACCACTAGGTGAGGTTGAGGACCAAAACATTTACTTGTTTTGTAGGTAACCAAAAGAAGGATAGGAAGATAAATCTTCACTACTGATTCCCCGAGAGTTCGATATTAAACCCTCGAGTCACCCCTCGTGGGGAAAACACGTCTTCCACTTACTACACACTCTGCACTTGGAGTCTCAACCTAACCCATTTACTTTTCACGCAGGTAACTACGTGAAGGGCCATCAAGACTGTTTTCTGGCGCCGTTGCCGGGGAAGATACGAAGCTTCCTGCAGAATATTTTTCCCGTCAACTACACGCCATCAAAGTGTTTTCTGGCGCCGTTGCCGGGGAATCATTGCTGAAAGGTTTATCCAAGGATATCTCACCAAGTCAACTTCATCACCAACTTGTGCTAACACCTAAGCTTGGGGAGGTTGCACCTACGTGAGCATCATCTTATCCATCTTTACCTTCAAAGCAATTTATCTTGTTTTGTCATTGTCTTGCATTGTTCGGTTTGCATATTTATTTTCAGTTTTGCATAAAAAATTAAAAAACACATAAAAACTTGCTAAAATGGGAGAAAGAACTAAGTTGTGTGATTACACAAACACTCCAAATGATCAATTTATTGCTAGGCCCATTGCTACACCTAAGATAAATGCTGAGAGTTATGAAGTAAGTCCTAGTTTGTTGAACTTGATAACTAGGGAACAATTTGGCGGTAGTGCTATGGAGGATGCCTCTATGCATCTTCATGATTTTGTTGAAATATGTGACATGCAGAAATTTAAAAATGTGGAAAGTGATATTCTAAAACTGAAGTTATTTCCTTTCTCACTTAGAGGAAAAGCTAAAGAGTGGCTGCATTCATTACCTATTGATAGCATTAAAACTTGGGATGATTTAAAAGAAGCTTTCATTAAGAAATACTATCCTCCTGTTAAAATTTTGCAAAATAGAAACAACATTCTTTCTTTTAGGCAAAATGAAAATGAACATGTTGCTATGGCTTGGGATAGGATTAAACTTATGCTTAGAACTTGTCCATCACATGGGGTCAACGAATGGACCATATTACACTCTTTTTACAATGGTCTAAATTACATGTCTAGAAATATTCTTGATTCTGCTGCTGGAGGTGCTTTTATGGGAAAAACTATAGTAGAAGCTAAGAACATATTGGAAAGCATTTTGCAAAACTATAGTCAATGGCATACTGATAGAGCACCTAATCCTTCTAAGAAAGTGAACTCCATAGAAGAAACAAATGATTTGTCATCTAAAATGGATACTATTCTTGCTTTCATTAATAAACAAAATATTGAAAATGTGCCTTTGCAAGAACTAGTTGGTAATAATCCTGAAAATATTGATGTCAACTTCATTAGGAACTATGGTAATAATGGGTATGGTAACAACAATTATAACTCTTATAATAAACCCCCATATGTTCCCAACAACCGTCCTTCTATTCCATATCCTAATGCTAGTGATAATTGGAAGCCTATGCCACCACGTAATGATAATTTTGAGGCTAATAAAATTCTTATGGAACAAGTTGCTAGTCATAATACCATGATACAAGAGTTGAATAAGTCTGTTGCTTCTATTAGTTCTGATATTAAAGGCTTACAACTCCAAACTGCAGGACTAGACAAAGCCTTGTCAAAACTAGCTGATAACCAAGCCACTTTATTGAGTATGTCTGCAGGGAAACCACAAGCACCACCTGTGGTTGGAATGAATTCTATTAATATTGCTGAAAATGTTCCTCTTACTTTGGAGGAAACTCTTGATGAATTATTGAACTATCCTGAATATTTGTTGCCATTTATGTCTCAACTTGTTGGATTAAAAGAAGAAGTTAACGAAACTGAACATGATGAATCTCTTATGTTGATTGAGTTAGAAAAGAAAGTTGAGGAAGTTAAAATGCTTAGTGAAGTAAAGGAACCATTGCTTGACTTAGAGAATTGTAGCTTGCATGAATTAATATCTATCTTACAAAAATTTGCAAGTGATCCTTCTATTAATATTAACCAAGCTGGTTTTGGTTCTTATATTGCTAATCATGTCTTGAAAGAAAAGATTGCTAGGTACAACCAAGAGGCTATGATACCACCTAAGCTTGGGGATGTATGGATTCCCAAAGTCCTAGTAACCATTGGAAAAGAGACACACCATGCTATACTTGATCTAGGATCTAGTGTCTCTGTTTTATCTAAAGAACTATATGAAGTACTTGAATTGAAAAATCTTGAAAAATGCTCTATTGAACTTGCACTTGCTGATGATTCCATTAAACATGCTTTAGGAAAAGTAAGTGATGTTATGGTAGAGTTACATATGACATTTGTGCCTGTTGATTTTCTAATCATGGATATGGGGAATAAAACCTCTAGTCCAATTATTCTTGGAAGACCTTTTCTTCGTACTACAGGTGCTATCATTGATTCAAAAGAAGGGAATGTGAAGTTTCAGTTTCCACACAAGAAGTGCATGGAACACTTCCCAAGGAAGAGGGACACATCAAAGTTCAAGCTCCCTCATGAGCTTCGTCCACAATAAAATCAAGTAAGAAGCCTAGCTATATGGCTATAAAGAAAGCGCTTTACGGGAGGCAACCCGGTTGTTTTTATTTGTGATTTTCTTTGTGTCCTCTTGCTGTAACAAGAGACTTAGTGTTTAGTTTAGTTTCTGGAATTTTTAATAAAGTGCCAAGTTTTACTCATTTTGGTTGAAAAGTTGCTTATAGCGTTCGGAGATTTTATTCCTGCACGAATCTGTGCACGGTATGATTTTTAATTCTTATTCTGTAACTCCGAATGAGCTCATATTTAAACTGTAGTGCAACTTTTCATCCTCTGTATGCATGAATTTTTCGGAATTTTCGACAAAGTTAAGTAGGGTAGAAAAATACGTTTAGCTGCTGCTGTTTTTCTGGACAGATTCTGTCCCATTTTGTTTGATGCATGCTTAGAACTTTTAACATGAATCTTTTTGATCCAATTGAGTTTATGAGTAGGCATACAACATTATACATTTCTGGACATTCATATGAATTTTTGTCTAAGGATTATATGCAGCAAGAAATCTATTTGTTTATCACTACTAATGTGCCCCACAGAAAAAGAAATGGGAGAAACGGTGTTTTGAAGTTTTTTCACAGGGATTAGAGGAGATGCACCAAGAGCTATCCAAGGATGGTGAAGACCATAAGCTTGGGGATGTGAAGACAACCCCACTGGACCTACACACTCTCGGTTTGCACACGTCTAACTTCTGTTTTTCGATCGAAACACTTTATCGCATAAACTTGGAGCGTCTTTTTGTTTGTTTAGGTTTGATTTTTATTTTGTGAGACCACCACACTATCATTTATATATGAGAGAGCTACTGGAAATTTGGGTTGAATTATGTTGGATGCTATTATAAGATTGGGAAAAGGGATGTTGAGTTAATTTTAAAAGATACATATAATTGCATGATTCATGAGCTTGTTAATGAGTAATAATTTGCAAATATTTTATCAAGAGCTATCTTTTATTCATGTTTTGATGCTAAATGTTATTACCTTGTTTTAACATGGATTAGTTAGTTCTATGGACACTCATGCATGCATTTAGATGGTCAACTTTCTCCCTCTTGCTAGCCCAAAAATTCCAACACCTTCAACCAAAGTTTTTCCAGTGAGTCCACCATATCTACCTATTAGCTTTATGCTATTCCGAGTATGTTTATCATGATATTTGTGTTATCTATACCTCTGAATGAAAATGCTTATGTTGTTAATTGTTGTGGGAAAAGTTGGTTATATAGCTCTCTCGAACTTGATGCACACTTTACTTTCATTGCATAAATAAATATGACCCATTGTGATTAAAATTATGATGTTGTGGACTTGACAAATGTCTTTGGTTGAGAGTTAGCCATATGTGCTGTCACATGGCAAGCTTTCAACATTGCACATCATCTCATTTAGTTGATATCATGTACTTTTGTTTATGGATGCTTACCATGGGTGAAATAAATGGGAAATGAAGTGAGTTTAAATGAGTTTGTATAAATGGTTAGAGAGACGCCTGGGCCGCTAATCTAAGCCATGCATCATTCATGGTGGAAATTTACTTACATGCTATGGTGAACCTTCTGTGATACACCTTACAATAAAAAGCTATCCAATGGTAAATAAAAAGGGTGTTGAGATTGTTCATTATGTTTGTTTGTCTTGTCATTTTGATATGGGCTTGTTCCATATCCTGGGACAAGAGGTACCCAGTTGACGCTCTTAATGATACTATTATTACTTACAATGATATTTAACTTGAACTTGCTTTGTTTTCCAAGTTGAGTAACACATGGAGTAGGTACTTGTATTCAAGGGGCATGAGACTTTCAACCTGTACTTTGTCAAGCACACTACTCGTATTGCTTTCACTTTAAACTTAATCATTCAAGATGCTATGATAGGGGAATGAGAGCTTGACACCAAGGATTACCATTTACAATCATTGACTTAAGTAGAGAAGTTCAGAAGTTAGATGAAATTTATTCATGCTTTACCTCTACTCATATATATATCTTTCCAAAGTGTCCACCTTTTATATTCAGATTTTCACCAATACTCTATGACCATTGTAGGATGTTCTTACTTATTATTATGCATACATGTGGTCCATAGTACTTTTTCTCTATGTTACACTTTGTGAATTATCATTGAACATCCTTGCATTGAATACTTGATATCACTTCATAAACTATCTTGCATATTGCTACTCCTTTTAAGAATGAATCATTTGACTCTATGTAGCAATAGTAATCATCTTTGATATCCATTGATAGTATTAAATTGCAAAGTCCATGTTAGTTTTATCACCTTCATACTCGAGGACGAGTATAGGTTAAGCTTGGGGATGTTGATGCATGTAAAATGCATACATGAACTTTGCATTATTTTTACTTATATTCCAGTCATATTTGCATCATATAAGGGTTATATCACTGTTTTATAATGATTTTGGGAATATTTAATGTTTCCTATTTTTTATGGAATTAACCCTGCGCAGGCAGAAAACCCTATTTCTTTCCTTTAATGTTTCAGGGACCCAAACGACGTCCAAATGACCTGCAAATTTACGGGCGTCAATATTTGGAAGGAACAAGACCTAGGAGCGAAAGAAGCAAACAAGAGGAGGCCCGAGGGCCCAGATGAGTGGGCCCACGCGGCCCAAGTACCTGGCCACGTGGGACCCCCCACTTTGGCCCTCGAGGCTCCGTTGCCATCAATCTTTCCTCCACCGACTCCGTTTTGACCTAAAAATGCCTATAAAAATTATCCCCCGGCGTTCTCTGAATGTTTGCTTGTGATTGTTTGTATTTGTTGAAATATATTTTTGCAAAATGTTTATCTTGTGGTATTTAAGTTTTATTCAAGCCACATCTGATTTGTTTTAAACCTATTTTATTTTTGACATCAAGTGTCATACTGTTTATTAAAAAAAAACTTAGTTTGGAAATCAAAATGATTTCTATTTGAAAAGTGTGTTTGTTTGTATGGAGAATTATACTATTACTTACCTATTCTTTATTTTCAAATTTTATAGTTTTGCTTTTGAAAGAAAATGTTTATTTGGATTTTAAAATGAGTATTGAATTCATTTTGAATTATCAAACCCTTTTTAAACAGAATGAGTTTTTATGCAAATTACCCTTTGAGTGATATGTAATATTATTACTCATATTTTGCTTTGGTTTAAAATATAATTTCAGAAGGAATTTATAAAACCCTATAGTTTTCAAAAGACATTAATATGTCCAAAATTCATTTAAACATATTTCAAAAATTTAGTTTACAAAATGTGTTTTGAAAGTTTCAAAATAAAGAGTTTGATTTTACAAAATTTTAGAAACAGGTTTGAGTCCATTTGGACATTTATTTTAAAAGTTATTAAAGTTTCCTTTTGAAAAAGAAAATGTTTTGAACAAAAAAATTAGGACGCCCTATCTACCGCACGGTGCAACGCGCAGAAGCCCAGCAAGCGAACCACGGCCCACTCTCCCTCTCCTTCCGTCACTGACGTGTGGGACCCACCCATGACGTCAGCAATGACGTCACTCGTCTCCAACCTCCTGCGCACGAAAACGAGTCCATGTCGAGCACGAAATCATCTCCGCGATTCGGGGATTCCAAACCGTTTTGAGCAAATCCTTTTGCCCCTATATATAGGCCACGACCCCCTCCTCCGAACCCCCAAGAATCACCGCCGGAGAGCCCCCAGGCTGCGAGATCTCGAGCTTGAAAATCCGCCACGGCCGCCGGCGAACTCCATCGATCCCGGCGAGTACAGGACACCCCGAGCCCTACCATCTATCTCTTTCTTCTTATTTCATCGCTGCGCATCGATCTGACCCTGTCCCGCATTTTTGCGTGCACCAGAACGTCGTATCCATCCTCGACAGGAGCTCGCCGCCGCTTCCTCGACTCCGGCGAGCAATCCTGGGCCAGCCGGAGCACCCCGACACCGCCAGCTTCGTCATCGTCTCCGCCACGCCTTTCTGCATCCGTAGGTATAAGACACGCATCCCCGCTCTCTCTGTAGCGCTAGAACACCAACTCCGGCCATGGCGCGCCGCGGGAGCTAGGTTTCCGGCGAACAGCGCCGCTCGTTTTAGGTCAAATGAATCTGGGCCGTCGGATCTCGTTTTAACGGTGTAGACTAGATCCTTTAGTGAATCGGTACGGGCAAATCAGAGGCCGCCACGTCGACGCCCAGTCAGCATCTCCGTCAGCAGCCCAGTCAGCGCCCCGTCAGCGGTCAGTGCCTCGTCAGCGCCAGCGTGGAGAAGGATTTCTCTGTTTTCTTTTTAATTGGCAGTTTTGCAGATAGGTCCCTGTAGATTAGATCTATCACTACTTTTTATTGGCTCGGCCAAATTTTGCAAACTTTATATTTTTGGAAACCTTAGGACGTGTAGAAACTTTTGGTATACTTATTTTGAGGTTTTGTCAAAATTAATTTGGATAATTTTTAAAAGTGGTTTAAATAGTAATTTGGCTATAATTTGAGTTTAAAAATAGATTTTTGAGCAAACTCTTTTGCTATAGTTTTGTATGCCTATGTTTTGGCCGTAGGTTTAATCTATTATTTTTGTATAATTGTTTTCCTATGTTTTATTATGTATATTTGTTTTTATTGCTTTTTAGGTGTTATTTTAATAAGTAATTTATATTAGAAGTGTTCTCCACATTATTTTCGAATGGAAAATTTAGCTAAGTCATTATGATCATGTTAGATGGAAAATAACTTAGAAATATTTCACCTTTTCCACCAAAGTGTTATTTCTTCCTTAGAAAATATTTGGGTAAAATTTGATAACACTTTTCCTTAGAAAAATTCTCCACCCTTATCTAAAAAGCTAAATCCTTTCCTTAGAAAAATTTAGCACTTTAGGAAAAACTTAGTTGATTGGTTATTTTGCTAAGTTATAATAGTTGACAAGTTTTATCCTTAGAATTTATTTCAAACTTCTGCTGGAATGCTTTCCTTAGCAAAATCTAGCACCTCTTAATTAGTTTACTTTTCCTTAGGATTATTTTTGACTTGTTGTCTTAACCTTTATTTCCTTAGTGGAAATTTCGAATCACATGTTGTGACTTGGTCCTTAGTCATTTTGGACCATCTTGTTTGCTTGCATTTCCTTAGAGCATTTACATAAGCATAGCATGCATAATTAAGTCCTTAGTATTATTTTATACTTTCACATGACTTCCTCCTTAGAAATTCTGAGGATACATGTTAGCTATTATGACTCTCCTAGCCAAAAACCACTAAGTTAGAAATTAGTAGAAATCAAGGAAGGACTTAGCTTGAAAACAAGACTGCAGAAGCATCTCCAAGAAGAAAGGACTTAGAAGAAATCAAGAGGAAGTTCATGAAGACCAACCAGCTATATTTTCTAAGTCTCCCTTCCCTTTCTCTCTTTTTCTTCCTCCTTCTCTTAAACTTCATGGTGGCTAAGTTATATTCAAGATCAACCAGCTGCCAACATCATCAAGTCTTCAGAATCAACAAGTCCACAAATGCGCAATGAAGTCATCACATCAAGTAAAACTACAAGGAAGCAAAGAGAAGAATTTTAGAAGACCAACTACTTCTTTTCTTTCTATCTCCTTTCTATTTTTGTCTCACTTTGGACATAGGCCAAGTCCTCGGTGTTTAAGACTAAGTTCATAGAGTGCTATTTGAAGATCAATGAAGCTGCAAAGGAGTTGAAGATTATTTGAAGACCAAACTTGTGAAGACTTAGAGTAGCTTTACAACCTTCAAGTGGTGGTTTTATCAAATTTATTTTACTCTACCTTGACCTTGCCTTAGCTGAATGGGATAATGTTATTATGTTGTCTTTCCCTTATTTTGTTTTGCTTGTCTTTTATACCACATTTCTCTGTGTCATCCTGCATCACATGCATATCATATTTTTCTAAGTGTTGCATTTATGATTGTATGTTTATTTGTGATTTGTTTGACTTGTTAGAAATTCCGGAGAGAGACGAAGGTGGTTGCAACTGCTACACCTGTTCTTCTGTTTGCCAAGGCAAGTGGCACACCCCCATAAATTTCCTAAGTATTTTTCCATGCATGACCTAGTGTATTTCTTTATATGCATGTGTAGGATAGTATTGCTATGCTGAAACAACTATCTCCTTTACACTAGTTGTGTCTAGAATCCTATCGATAACTTAGTAGAATTATTGATGCTATGCAAATTTGTTTTATTCAAAGCTTAAATTCTACTAAGTTAATTTATCACCTAGGTGGATTTGGGATTGCAAGGATGACGAGAGTTGAGTGTTGTCCCGATGGGATATTCACTTGTGGTTTGCCACCCAGGAACAAAGGGACCAAAGTTTCTCTAAGTGATGATGCTTCCAGTGCAGCCATTGGTCATATGGGCTCTGTCTTGATCGAATAAGTTGTGTGGACTCACCCCGGCTTGACAGGTGGTGGTAGAGGATTGTAGGTTGGAGCGCGTCAGGCCAGTATGGGGTGGGAAAATGCTTCCGAAGGATCTCGTCTTAACCTTCTTCTTTTCCCCTATCACTATTGGAGTGTGGGGATAGTTTGGGTTGGTTAAGTCTAATGGTGAAAGTGCACAACCTCTGCAGAGTTAAAACTAAGTACTTAGCCGTGTCCCCGGTTACGGACAATTTGAGCAGCTGATCAAGGATTCAACGGAGGCTCCCAACATCTTATTTCTCTAAGTAAAATTTTGATGGGTGAACAGGGTAGACGAGACTATGGATTTCATGCCATATTGTCTCAAACATTTGAAGAAAATGTTTTACAAAGTGTTAGGCAAAATTGGCTTTTATGCAAAACAGCCTTGAACTCCACCAGCCAAATATGCATATAGGCTATAGAGTTATTCCACTAAGTGTCCACATAGTGTCACTTGCCAGATCCATTTTTAATGGTATCTGACCCACTCTGTTGCAAAATTTTATTTTGTTGCAGATTGTTCTGACGACGAGTGAGTTTCGTTAAGGTTTCGAGTCTGCAACCAACATGCTTTCGCCTGTGGCACATGGAGATGATGGAGACTCACTGAAGAATAATGTTTTCCGCTGCTTTACTCTTTCAAGCTAGCTATATGCTATGCAAGTTGTAATGAATATTTTACCAAGTCTGGATCATTCGATGTAATAATGATACTTTGTTGTGATACTACATCTTAAACTGTGTGTGCAAATGAAACGATCCAGGGGTTTGCACTATACACAGGTACCTTGCCATATTTTAAGTGCAGGTACGCTACAGATGGTATCAGAGCACTGTGTTGCCTGTAGGTTCGAAACCCTAAGTTTGGTTAGAAATAAGAAAGCCCTAGGACAAAATTTATTTTCTCTAAGTCCAAAACTTTTCTAATGTCATTCTTTTAGCTATCTTAACTGCTTGCTTTCTAAACACCTTCTCTTGTTTTTAGATGACCAGCCTCATTGAATCAATCAAGAAAGGACCAGTGATGACCATGACTCTACAATGTGACACCGAGTTTCCAAGAGCACTTAAGGATACCATGAAGAGCTTGGGATTCGAAGGAGAAGCAATATACAAAGGATTTCCTTTCATGGATGAAGGTCAAGAGTACTGGTGGGTTCAACTCCATATATACAAGAGCAAAGACGATAACCACATGACCAATGGTTGCTGCATGTTCACAAACCCAATACTCCACACATCATTCTTTGATTCTACAAGAAGTGCAGCATGGGAGGCCATCAAGTACCTTGGAGAAAGACTTCGATTTAGACTTCACGACACCCAGAAGTACCTGGATGAACTCAAGAAAATAGAGGAGGAACTCGATGCACTCAGGAAGGAGATAGACTAGACCCCCTTATGTAATAGAATAATGAGAGCATGTTGATGTATTGACCTATCAAATTGTGGTATGGCAGTACTATCATATTGTTTCCCCATATCCTAGGTGTACTTCGATCCAAAAACGACTATTTTGTTTTTCTCAAAAATTTGTGAGTTTATCATGTGTGGTTGTTTGTGACAAACTGCTTGTATGGGTAGGAATATTTTCTGCTAGATCTGTCTATCTTTTGCTCATCTATGCTTAAACCACAGATGCCTCCCCGTCGTGCACCTGAAAACAACAACAACAACAACAACAACGAAGCTATGATGCAACAGATGATGGCTGCCCAGACTCAACTGATGACCATGATGGCTCAATTCATGGCAAATCAACATGGACCACCACCACCACCCCCTCCCCAAGTGGACAGACTGGCCAGGTTCCTTAGGCTTAGGCCAAACAAGTTCTCAACTACAACTGACCCAATTATGGCTGATGACTGGCTGCGTTCGGTGCAAAAAGATCTGGTGACAGCTGAATGTGAAGATGCTGAGAAAATTAGGTTCACCGCACATCTGCTTGAAGGACCTGCTGCCCAGTGGTGGGAAACGTATCAGCTTACTCACCCATTGGACACCTTGACCTGGGAGGATTTCAAGGAAGGCTTTCGTAATGCTCATATCCCCACTGGCGTTATGAACCTGAAACAGGAAGAGTTCCGCAATCTGTGTCAGGGGAACAGAAGTCTTAAGGAGTACATGGATGACTTTCATGCCTTGTCTCGATATGCTCCTGAGGACATTGACACAGATGTAAAGAGGAAGGCTAAATTTCTCAAGGGACTAAGTGATGAGCTGAAAATACCTTTGACTGTTGCTTACGCTCCAACCTATCAGACACTTCTTGATCAAGCAGTTACCCTTGGAGATAGCATGAAGAAAGCTGAAAACAGGAAGAGGAAGGCCGGAATCAACAAACATCATGCTGAATCCTCATTCAAGAAACATTCTTCTCATAATTCTCATCAACATAATGGTCACCACAAGCATCATGATCACAACGGTGGACTCAAAGGAAGCAATGGAGACCACAAGGGAAATGGACATGCTGGTAACAATAACAATGGACAACACCGCCCAAATCCTGAACCCAAGAAAGATATCAGCCACATCACCTGTTATAAGTGCAGGAATAAGGGACATTACTCAAATGAATGCCCTGAGAAGAAAGCAGAAGAAGCCACCAAGTCAAATCCTTTTGACAAAGGATATGTGAACCACATCAACGTGGAAGAAGTAAATGGTACGTTCTGAAAGTTTTCCCTACCCACAAAAATACTTTAAGGGTGGTAGCCACCGAGTTATCCCAGTCACAACCTTTTGCTAGCCTTTCCGAATCTCGGGACGAGATTCCTTTTAAGGGTGGTAGTATGTAACATCCCAGGTTTTTCAAAAGTTGAAAAATCAGAAAAATTTAAAACTTTCAAAAACTATTATGTATTTCGCTTTGAAAAAAAAATTCATGCATGCATTCATCATCATATAGCATTGTTTGCAATTGGTTATTTCAAAAGTGGGAAATAAATTTCCACTTGAAAACATATTTAAGAAAATATATTAGTAGAGCAATTATGCTCCAATTTTTCTTTTGACTTTTATATATTGTTCTTTTAATGTTTGCTTGTGATTGTTTGTATTTGTTGAAATATATTTTTGCAAAATGTTTATCTTGTGGTATTTAAGTTTTATTCAAGCCACATCTGATTTGTTTTAAACCTATTTTATTTTTGACATCAAGTGTCATACTGTTTATTAAAAAAAAACTTAGTTTGGAAATCAAAATGATTTCTATTTGAAAAGTGTGTTTGTTTGTATGGAGAATTATACTATTACTTACCTATTCTTTATTTTCAAATTTTATAGTTTTGCTTTTGAAAGAAAATGTTTATTTGGATTTTAAAATGAGTATTGAATTCATTTTGAATTATCAAACCCTTTTTAAACAGAATGAGTTTTTATGCAAATTACCCTTTGAGTGATATGTAATATTATTACTCATATTTTGCTTTGGTTTAAAATATAATTTCAGAAGGAATTTATAAAACCCTATAGTTTTCAAAAGACATTAATATGTCCAAAATTCATTTAAACATATTTCAAAATTTTAGTTTACAAAATGTGTTTTGAAAGTTTCAAAATAAAGAGTTTGATTTTACAAAAATTTAGAAACAGGTTTGAGTCCATTTGGACATTTATTTTAAAAGTTATTAAAGTTTCCTTTTGAAAAAGAAAATGTTTTGAACAAAAAAATTAGGACGCCCTATCTACCGCACGGTGCAACGCGCAGAAGCCCAGCAAGCGAACCACGGCCCACTCTCCCTCTACTTCTGTCACTGACGTGTGGGACCCACCCATGACGTCAGCAATGACGTCACTCGTCTCCAACCTCCTGCGCACGAAAACGAGTCCATGTCGAGCACGAAATCATCTCCGCGATTCGGGGATTCCAAACCGTTTTGAGCAAATCCTTTTGCCCCTATATATAGGCCACGACCCCCTCCTCCGAACCCCCCAAGAATCACCGCCAGAGAGCCCCCAGGCTGCGAGATCTCGAGCTTGAAAATCCGCCACGGCCGCCGGCGAACTCCATCGATCCCGGCGAGTACAGGACACCCCGAGCCCTACCATCTATCTCTTTCTTCTTATTTCATCGCTGCGCATCGATCTGACCCTGTCCCGCATTTTTGCGTGCACCAGAACGTCGTATCCATCCTCGACAGGAGCTCGCCGCCGCTTCCTCGACTCCGGCGAGCAATCCTGGGCCAGCCGGAGCACCCCGACACCGCCAGCTTCGTCATCGTCTCCGCCACGCCTTTCTGCATCCGTAGGTATAAGACACGCATCCCCGCTCTCTCTGTAGCGCTAGAACACCAACTCCGGCCATGGCGCGCCGCGGGAGCTAGGTTTCCGGCGAACAGCGCCGCTCGTTTTAGGTCAAATGAATCTGGGCCGTCGGATCTCGTTTTAACGGTGTAGATTAGATCCTTTAGCGAATCGGTACGGGCAAATCAGAGGCCGCCACGTCGACGCCCAGTCAGCATCTCCGTCAGCAGCCCAGTCAGCGCCCCGTCAGCGGTCAGTGCCTCGTCAGCGCCAGCGTGGAGAAGGATTTCTCTGTTTTCTTTTTAATTGGCAGTTTTGCAGATAGGTCCCTGTAGATTAGATCTATCACTACTTTTTATTGGCTCGGCCAAATTTTGCAAACTTTATATTTTTGGAAACCTTAGGACGTGTAGAAACTTTTGGTATACTTATTTTGAGGTTTTGTCAAAATTAATTTGGATAATTTTTAAAAGTGGTTTAAATAGTAATTTGGCTATAATTTGAGTTTAAAAATAGATTTTTGAGCAAACTCTTTTGCTATAGTTTTGTATGCCTATGTTTTGGCCGTAGGTTTAATCTATTATTTTTGTATAATTGTTTTCCTATGTTTTATTATGTATATTTGTTTTTATTGCTTTTTAGGAGTTATTTTAATAAGTAATTTATATTAGAAGTGTTCTCCACATTATTTTCGAATGGAAAATTTAGCTAAGTCATTATGATCATGTTAGATGGAAAATAACTTAGAAATATTTCACCTTTTCCACCAAAGTGTTATTTCTTCCTTAGAAAATATTTGGGTAAAATTTGATAACACTTTTCCTTAGAAAAATTCTCCACCCTTATCTAAAAAGCTAAATCCTTTCCTTAGAAAAATTTAGCACTTTAGGAAAAACTTAGTTGATTGGTTATTTTGCTAAGTTATAATAGTTGACAAATTTTATCCTTAGAATTTATTTCAAACTTCTGCTGGAATACTTTCCTTAGCAAAATCTAGCACCTCTTAATTAGTTTACTTTTCCTTAGGATTATTTTTGACTTGTTGTCTTAACCTTTATTTCCTTAGTGGAAATTTCGAATCACATGTTGTGACTTGGTCCTTAGTCATTTTGGACCATCTTGTTTGCTTGCATTTCCTTAGAGCATTTACATAAGCATGGCATGCATAATTAAGTCCTTAGTATTATTTTATACTTTCACATGACTTCCTCCTTAGAAATTCTGAGGATACATGTTAGCTATTATGACTCTCCTAGCCAAAAACCACTAAGTTAGAAATTAGTAGAAATCAAGGAAGGACTTAGCTTGAAAACAAGACTGCAGAAGCATCTCCAAGAAGAAAGGACTTAGAAGAAATCAAGAGGAAGTTCATGAAGACCAACCAGCTACATTTTCTAAGTCTCCCTTCCCTTTCTCTCTTTTTCTTCCTCCTTCTCTTAAACTTCATGGTGGCTAAGTTATATTCAAGATCAACCAGCTGCCAACATCATCAAGTCTTCAGAATCAACAAGTCCACAAATGCGCAATGAAGTCATCACATTAAGTAAAACTACAAGGAAGCAAAGAGAAGAATTTTAGAAGACCAACTACTTCTTTTCTTTCTATCTCCTTTCTATTTTTTGTCTCACTTTGGACATAGGCCAAGTCCTCGGTGTTTAAGACTAAGTTCATAGAGTGCTATTTGAAGATCAATGAAGCTGCAAAGGAGTTGAAGATTATTTGAAGACCAAACTTGTGAAGACTTAGAGTAGCTTTACAACCTTCAAGTGGTGGTTTTATCAAATTTATTTTACTCTACCTTGACCTTGCCTTAGCTGAATGGGATAATGTTATTATGTTGTCTTTCCCTTATTTTGTTTTGCTTGTCTTTTATACCACATTTCTCTGTGTCATCCTGCATCACATGCATATCATATTTTTCTAAGTGTTGCATTTATGATTGTATGTTTATTTGTGATTTGTTTGACTTGTTAGAAATTCCGGAGAGAGACGAAGGTGGTTGCAACTGCTACACCTGTTCTTCTGTTTGCCAAGGCAAGTGGCACACCCCCATAAATTTCCTAAGTATTTTTCTATGCATGACCTAGTGTATTTCTTTATATGCATGTGTAGGATAGTATTGCTATGCTGAAACAACTATCTCCTTTACACTAGTTGTGTCTAGAATCCTATCGATAACTTAGTAGAATTATTGATGCTATGCAAATTTGTTTTATTCAAAGCTTAAATTCTACTAAGTTAATTTATCACCTGGGTGGATTTGGGATTGCAAGGATGACGAGAGTTGAGTGTTGTCCCGATGGGATATTCACTTGTGGTTTGCCACCCAGGAACAAAGGGACCAAAGTTTCTCTAAGTGATGATGCTTCCAGTGCAGCCATTGGTCATATGGGCTCTGTCTTGATCGAATAAGTTGTGTGGACTCACCCCGGCTTGACAGGTGGTGGTAGAGGATTGTAGGTTGGAGCGCGTCAGGCCAGTATGGGGTGGGAAAATGCTTCCGAAGGATCTCGTCTTAACCTTCTTCTTTTCCCCTATCACTATTGGAGTGTGGGGATAGTTTGGGTTGGTTAAGTCTAATGGTGAAAGTGCACAACCTCTGCAGAGTTAAAACTAAGTACTTAGCCGTGTCCCCGGTTACGGACAATTTGAGCAGCTGATCAAGGATTCAACGGAGGCTCCCAACATCTTATTTCTCTAAGTAAAATTTTGATGGGTGAACAGGGTAGACGAGACTATGGATTTCATGCCATATTGTCTCAAACATTTGAAGAAAATGTTTTACAAAGTGTTAGGCAAAATTGGCTTTTATGCAAAACAGCCTTGAACTCTACCAGCCAAATATGCATATAGGCTATAGAGTTATTCCACTAAGTGTCCACTTAGTGTCACTTGCCAGATCCATTTTTAATGGTATCTGACCCACTCTGTTGCAAAATTTTATTTTGTTGCAGATTGTTCTGACGACGAGTGAGTTTCGTTAAGGTTTCGAGTCTGCAACCAACATGCTTTCGCCTGTGGCACATGGAGATGATGGAGACTCACTGAAGAATAATGTTTTCCGCTGCTTTACTCTTTCAAGCTAGCTATATGCTATGCAAGTTGTAATGAATATTTTACCAAGTCTGGATCATTCGATGTAATAATGATACTTTGTTGTGATACTACATCTTAAACTGTGTGTGCAAATGAAACGATCCAGGGGTTTGCACTATACACAGGTACCTTGCCATATTTTAAGTGCAGGTACGCTACAGAAATGAAACAAATAGTTATAACAAACAATCATACCACATCCGAATAATAGAGCGGACGAGAGCCGGTGTGAACAGATGTCAAAACCATGGCACTATATATAACAAACAATTATGCAAATAAGAAAATTATACAAGTAATAATTATGCATCTAAATCATACAACTAAGATTTTTAAAAAAATATAAAAACAAGAGGCTCACCGAGGCGGTGCCGGTGACAGGACGACGCAGGAGATCGACGGCGGTGAGGATGGGGACGGCGCAGGCGATCAACGGTGGTGAGGATAGGGACGGGACGACACTAAAACCCACAAATCATAATTTAGTTTGAGCTTAAATTGCACATAAAACAAATGAAATCCCCTACTTAGGCATTTCATCAAACACCTAGCTAGCACTAGAAAAATCAAATGAGCTAAACTAGCAATAAAATAAGCTAAACTTGAAACGCCGGAAGAGAGTATGAAGTTGCTAACCCTTGTATAGTTGGGTGTCACCAATCTTGACAAATGGTGGAGAAAATGGGGTGAATTTTGGGAGAGGAAAGAGAGAGCAGAAAATGGAGTTGTGGCTAGCTCGAGCAGGAAAAATGGTGTTGTGGCTCGGGCTGGAAGAGGACATATAGTGGTGACCTTTGGTCCCGGTTCGTGGCACGAACCGGGACTAAAGGTTCTCGCCGCTGGGCCCCGCCTCTGCGGCCACATGCGGTGACCCTTTAGTCTCGGTTCGTGCCACGAACCGGGACTAAAGGTCCGTCACGAACCGGGACGAGGCTGTGGGCGGCGATGGCCGGTGGCGTGCCCCCCATTACACTACAAGAAATATGCGATAATGTGACCTTTTATAGTGACGCCCAAAATATTGGTCATAGATCTATGACCAATTTGAACCAGTTGGTCACACGCTGGTTTTGAGGGTGTAAACAGCACAAATTTATGACCAATTTGTGACCAAAGGACTTTTTTCCCTAATATGAATTGGTCATAAGCCAGCCAGCACCAATATATGACCTTTTTTCTGACCATTTAAAATGGTCATTCACATATGTTGGCAGCCAACTCAGCAAAGATATCTACGTGTCAGTGCTTAGGTGTGATTTTTGCTTACGTGTCAATCTACTGGACAACCAACTCAGCAGTTTCATCTACGTGTCACTCTGACAGGTAGGACCCTTTGTAAAGAAGAAGCACATGCATTGACTTTATTGACTGACCTGACATGTGGGACCCACCCAACCCTGACATGCGGGTCCCACCCCCACACCCTGACATACGGGACCCACCCAACCCTGTCATGTGGGTCCCGCCCTGACGCACAGGACCCACCGCTCTTCAAGCTGCCATGTGGGTCCCGCCCCACCCAACCCTGACATGCGGGTCCCGCCCCCACACCCTGACATGTTGGACCCACGACCTGGTGAGCGGGACCCATCACCCCCTGACACGCGGGACCCAACACCGAACCCTCACGACCGACCTGACGAGTGGGACCCACCACAGAATCACACTAGGCTCCAACCGGAGATTGGGAACTGCAAAATAATTGGTGCTACCATGGAGATTCGAACCAACGACCTCCCTACACCCCCACACGAAGTGTTACCACTAGGCCACATTTCAACTCGTGAACACATCCTGCGCTCACTTCTTTTAAACAATACATATGCTGGGCTTGGGCCTAACTCGTGGCAGCCTCCTATTTCTTTAGCGCTTTATTCCACCGAGTGGGCCGTCGGCCCATGTCGTTGGCATCGCTGCTGGTGTGGCCAAAGGCCCACGCCGTAAGTAGGTGTGGCTAGGATAGCCCATGTGTAAAAAAAAATCAGAATTTTACCAAATTTCAGAAATTGGATAAAACTTTGAAAATTCATATAATATTCCCTGTAACTTAGAAATTACAAATAATATTTCTAATGTTTAAGTAAATTGATGTTTTAAAAGTTTATTATTTTTATCGATACTATGACTCGCGAAGGTTTTCCATTTCTTTTGAATTGTTTTGAATTTCGTATGCCTATTTCAAAATACGGTCAAAACGGCAGACATGACTGTTCGTAGCTAGGTATTGAATCTTGCAAAACTATTGTTGTATCTCTGATTAAATAGGTATTTGGGTACCTAAAAATGAT
The DNA here is from genome assembly GCA_947311845.1 of Poa pratensis. Classification (NCBI taxonomy): domain Eukaryota; kingdom Viridiplantae; phylum Streptophyta; class Magnoliopsida; order Poales; family Poaceae; genus Poa; species Poa pratensis. Next base: position 96,098,437 of record CAMZMU010000107.1, on the reverse strand, counting down.
TTTTTCAAAAAATCTTGAGTAAACTACGAGGAACCTGTAGTTCAAATTTGACTCGATTCCTACTGAATCGGTGAAATTTTGTCTTTTTGACGAGAGGTGGTTAGAAAACGTTTGGCACGCAAAAATTTAGTTTTTTGTACATAAATATGGTCTAGTGTTTTTAGAAAACGTATTGTTCAAATTTTGCAACATATTTTTGGTAGGTGCTTAACAAAAAAAACCATTTTTCGCACTCGGAAATTAAAAAATGATTTTTTTGTGAAAGAAAATGAAAAGTTTCTTCGGCAACATTGTTCAGAGTTCCAAGATACACGTTTGTGCCCAATATGGGCATATTTAAGCAAACTATATCATGAATGTGGACATAACATTCGTCATTTGGCACTAAAGACATGAATCTTTATAGATGATAGCTCATTTCTGAGAACACTTTGTTAAGAAAATTGATGTATTCCAAGTTTATTATTATTTATGGATACTATGACACATATAATGACACCACGCGAAGGTTTTCCATTTATTTGATTTTTTTTGAATTTCGTATGCCGGTTTCAAGATACAGTCAAATCGGGGGACATGACCGTTCGTAGCTAGGGTTTGAATCTTGCGAAACTTTTGTTGTATCTCTGATGAAATAGGTACTTGTGTACCTAAATAAGATTTTTTCAATAAATCATGAGAAAACTACGAGGCACCTGTAGTTCAAATTTGACCCCGTTCCAGCTGAATCGACATGAATTTGTCTTTTTTACGAGAGGTAGATGGAAACGGTTTGACACAGGACCATTTGGTTATTTGTAAAAACAATGTGGTCTAGTATTTTCAAATAATGTAGCGCTCCTATTTTACGACATATTTTTGGTAGTTGCTTCACAAAATAACCCATTTTTTGCACTCGGAAAATGAAAAATGATTTTTTTGTTCAATGAAAATGAAAACTTTCTTCGGCAACATTGTTCGTGGTTCCAAGATGCACGTTTCTATAGAATATGGGAACATTTGAACAAACTATGCCATGAATGTGGCGATAACATTGGTCATTTGGCCCTAAAGCCATGAATCTTCATAGATGATACCTCATTTCTGAGAACACTTTCTTAAGAAAATTGCCGTATTCCAACTTTATGATTTTTGATGGATACTAGGACACATATAATGACACCACGTGAAGGTTTTCCATTTATTTGATTTTTTTTGAAATTCGTATGCCGGTTTCAAGATACGGTCAACTCGGGGGACATGACCGTTCGTTGCTAGGGTTTGAATCTTGCGAAACTTTTGTTGTATCTCTGATGAAATAGGTACTTGTGTACCTAAATATGATTTTTTCAATAAATCATGAGAAAACTACGAGGCACCTGTAGTTCAAATTTGACCCCGTTCCAGCTGAATCGACATGAATTTGTCTTTTTTACGAGAGGTAGATGGAAACGGTTTGACACACGACCATTTGGTTATTTGTAAAAACAATGTGGTCTAGTATTTTCAAATAATGTAGAGCTCCTATTTTACGACATATTTTTGATAGTTGCTTCACAAAATAACCCATTTTGGCACTCGGAAAATGAAAAATGATTTTTTTGTTCAATGAAAATGAAAAATTTCTTCGGCAACATTGTTCGTGGTTCCAAGATGCACGTTTCTGTAGAATATGGGAACATTTGAACAAACTATGCCATGAATGTGGCGATAACATTGGTCATTTTGTCCTAAAGCCATAAATCTTCATAGATGATACCTCATTTCTGGGAACACTTTCTTAAGAAAATTGCCGTATTCCAACTTTATGATTTTTGATGGATACTAGGACACATATAATGACACCACGTGAAGGTTTTCCATTTATTTGATTTTTTTTGAATTTCGTATGCCGGTTTCAAGATACGGTCAACTCGGGGGACATGACCGTTCGTTGCTAGGGTTTGAATCTTGCGAAACTTTTGTTGTATCTCTGATGAAATAGGTACTTGTGTACCTAAATATGATTTTTTCAATAAATCATGAGAAAACTACGAGGCACCTGTAGTTCAAATTTGACCCCGTTCCAGCTGAATCGACATGAATTTGTCTTTTTTACGAGAGGTAGATGGAAACGGTTTGACACAGGACCATTTGGTTATTTGTAAAAACAATGTGGTCTAGTATTTTCAAATAATGTAGCGCTCCTATTTTACGACATATTTTTGGTAGTTGCTTCACAAAATAACCCATTTTTTGCACTCGGAAAATGAAAAATGATTTTTTTGTTCAATGAAAATGAAAAATTTCTTCGGCAACATTGTTCGTGGTTCCAAGATGCACGTTTCTGTAGAATATGGGAACATTTGAACAAACTATGCCATGAATGTGGCGATAACATTGGTCATTTTGTCCTAAAGCCATAAATCTTCATAGATGATACCTCATTTCTGGGAACACTTTCTTAAGAAAATTGCCGTATTCCAACTTTATGATTTTTGATGGATACTAGGACACATATAATGACACCACGTGAAGGTTTTCCATTTATTTGATTTTTTTTGAAATTCGTATGCCGGTTTCAATATACGGTCAACTCGGGGGACATGACCGTTCATTGCTAGGGTTTGAATCTTGCGAAACTTTTGTTGTATCTCTGATGAAATAGGTACTTGTGTACCTAAATATGATTTTTTCAATAAATCATGAGAAAACTACGAGGCACCTGTAGTTCAAATTTGACCCCGTTCCAGCTGAATTGACATGAATTTGTCTTTTTTACGAGAGGTAGATGGAAACGGTTTGACACACGACCATTTGGTTATTTGTAAAAACAATGTGGTCTAGTATTTTCAAATAATGTAGAGCTCCTATTTTACGACATATTTTTGATAGTTGCTTCACAAAATAACCCATTTTTGGCACTCGGAAAATGAAAAATGATTTTTTTGTTCAATGAAAATGAAAACTTTCTTCGGCAACATTGTTCGTGGTTCCAAGATGCACATTTCTGTAGAATATGGGAACATTTGAACAAACTATGCCATGAATGTGGCGATAACATTGGTCATTTTGTCCTAAAGCCATGAATCTTCATAGATGATACCTCATTTCTGAGAACACTTTCTTAAGAAAATTGCCGTATTCCAACTTTATGATTTTTGATGGATACTAGGACACATATAATGACACCACGTGAAGGTTTTCCATTTATTTGATTTTTTTTGAAATTCGTATGCCGGTTTCAAGATACGGTCAACTCGGGGGGACATGACCGTTCGTTGCTAGGGTTTGAATCTTGCGAAACTTTTGTTGTATCTCTGATGAAATAGGTACTTGTGTACCTAAATATGATTTTTTCAATAAATCATGAGAAAACTACGAGGCACCTGTAGTTCAAATTTGACCCCGTTCCAACTGAATCGACATGAATTTGTCTTTTTTACGAGAGGTTGATGGAAACATTTAACGAACAACCATTTGATTATTTGTAAATAACATTTGGTGTAATATTTTCAAAAATTGATGTGGTCCAAATTTGCAACAAATATTTCGTAGGTGCTTCACAACCCCCCTGTTTTTAGCACTTAGAAACCCCAATATTGTTCTAAACCAATCAGAACGCAGAACCACTCTGCCCACGGATCACCCCACTGCCCACTGTAGCCGATCTGAGCCGTTCATCACGCACCCATCCAACGGTGGTTCTCTCGCCCAACCTATTCTTTTGACGTGAAATGACTTGAATACCCGCAGAGATTCGACCACACAACACACAACCAGGGGCAATTTTGTATTTGTCAGAGACAACGGAATAAAAGACCCTCCCCACTGCCTCCCGAACCCTAGCCCCTCCCCACTGCCTCCCGAACCCCAGCCGCCACCCCGTCCTTCCCCCATCGCCCTTCTCCCAGCCACGCGGGATCTAGATCCGCCCCCCTTGCCCTTCTCCCAGCCTCGCCGCACCTCCGCCCAGGAATCGCCGGTGGCTTCTCCTTCCCCTTCTCCGAGCACTCGACGCCAAGCTGCGCCTCGGACGACTCCGCCCTGAGCTCGACAGGGCCGCCGGTACGAGCACTTGACGCCAAGCTCCTCCACCGGCCGCCGCTCCTCCGGGCTCTGTACAGCACCGACGTCCTCCTTCGTCACGGCCTCTCATCCATGCTGGAGGTAGCTGCGTTCCCGACGGCTGCTGCTGCACCCGACCCCTCCTCGTTGCCTGGACGCCTCCCCGACTCTCCCTCCTCCTGGACAAGGCCTTCGCCGGATACTCGCTTCCCCTACAGCACCCCCTGCAGATCTACTCCATCTTCTTCTCGCGTTTGACCAGAGCAGAGACGGCTCAGATCTGACGTTTTTGTTGTCTTACAGGTGATTCAGGGCGCCGGTGCTGCAGGGGCTGCAAAAACACGCTCGGGAACGTCGATCTCTGGTCGACTAGGGCGGCAGCCACTGCCGTTGTTGGCGGCTACTTCATCTACAAGGAATACGAGCTCGCCCGCGTCTCCACTTCCCTCCAGGTACAGTCCGCATGCTCCTCTGTGTTAGTGGTTAGGTAATCTATGCTGCTCCTCTGTGTTAGAATTCCCTTAACTGCAGTTGACAAGTGAACATGAGCATGCTATATGATCAATTTATAGTTGTCTGATGATAAATGTATATGCAGTACGCCAGTACATAGCAATACGTGTCTGTGTTTATTTGCAAAGTCTTATGATCCCAGCTAGTCAATTTGCTTGTTTATTTTGGTATCCATTCATCAACCAGCACAAATAAAAAAAAATGTGCTTGATGAGACACTTTGCTTGAATGTGCAGTATGTATAATATGGCAAATGGACAGCTCCAACCATTCCAAACCAGTTCAAGGGACCATGGAAACAATAGGTATAACAATAACTATCGCATGTCAGTATGACTAGGTAGTTAATTTGCTTAGACAAGCAGCAATGTGCATTACAAGTTCTGATCTGAGACTTCTGTGTGTTCAGAAAATCAAGAACGTGAGCAACAAGTGCTAGGAGGAAGTCATATCTGATCGACAACCCAGGTAACTCGAGCTTACCCACTGCTATATGTTCAGCGCTTACCAGCGAACTGATGTCCATTTATCTTTTCTGTCCAACATCTTGGATGGAAAATTCAAAGCTAATGCAGTTGTATCCTCTATTGTTGCATAGCACAAGGATGATCCCTGCATGTACAGCTTGAAGCAGGTCAGCACAGAGCTGTGTCTGGTTAGTGCTATGAAATTCAGTGACTTACACATCGCTACCATTTTTTGAATTACTTATCGCAACAATGTACATTGCGTCCAAAAGTATTGATAGAATTGGTTCTTTTGTGTCTAAATGGAGTACCAGTTCTGTATACAATCTTGTGTATACTGCTACTTATTCTGGAAGTTAATATACATGCCTTTCTTTTAAATGTCAAATCCTAACACTGCTTGTACTTGTCCTAGTGTCTGCTATTTTATAAGACAATTGTAGTTTATGTTTTGGTTTCTTTTGAACTTAATGCTTCACATAAACTTGGTGTAACCAGAATAATAAAATCAATGTCTTTTGTTGGAAAACATCGTGTCATGAGAAATTGCCTTTGTTAGGCTTTATATATGCTTGGTTGTGCCCTTTTCTTCAGCCAGATGGCACATAGGTAACTGTATTTCGTGAGCTGCATTTTTGAAATTGTCTGTGATAAGGCTAAATAAGATACATTTGAGATTTTCTTTCATATATACTCCCTAGTCGGAAACTATGTCTTGATCCTAAACATTTTGTTCTATAACATGCAGATGCGTCCTTCGTTCATGTTTTGTCGGGAGCTCGAGGACTTGTTGGAAGCACATCTACTCGTTGGAACTTGGAACTAGTCATACTTCCATAGATAGATATATTTTGTTATTTAGTTGTGTATTTGGTAGCTGGAACTATATTTTGCTTGTAAACCTGATGTGAAACATGTTTTAATGTAAATGTGCCTAATCTGGCGGTTTGCTCTGTTTGGAGCACGACTAATTTCTCGGTGTTCTGATTTAAATATTTAGTTATTTCTTCATTGGAAAATTTATATCTGAAGAATTTGACAGTGACAACCCGGACCAACTAAGCAGAACCTAATGGCAGGGACCCACTTTCCTGAACCTGACAAGTGGGCCCCATCTTATGAAAACCAAAAAGAAAACTGAAATTTCGAACATAAAAGGCCGCGGCCCAGAAAATTAAAAGGGCCAAATTATTGGGCTTGGCCCATCTAGCCGCCAAAAATTAGCAGCAAAAAAACTTAAATGGGCTGATTTATTGGGCCCGGCCCATTTAGAAGGCCGAACTGGACCGGGCTGATTCTAATCTAAGACCATTTCATTTGGTCACAAATTTGCCACGTCAGGTTTGCCACGTTGGATTTGACGTGGCGTGGCCAGATTGCCCGTGACCAAAAAATTGGTCATAAAATCTGTGACCTTTTGTTTTGGTCATAGAGTTCTATGACCAATCCCCAAAAAAGGTCATATTGGCTAGTTAGTGACGCTCATAACGTGACCAAGTGGTTTTGGTCACAAAAAGGTCACAAATTACAATATGTGACCATTCGGTGACCAATATTGAGGGTCATAGAGTAGCATATTTCTTGTAGTGTTAGTACCGGTTCGTAAGGATTTGGGGACTGAAGGGCGGAATCAATTGCCCATTTTCCACTAGTGACTATGCTTTGACTCATAAAAATGTAACTAAGATTCGGGGCGCTATGAAATCATAGCACCCTACTCCTACTTGTCTGGATATATGAGAAATATGTTTATGTGTTACATATGTGAGTGTCACAGGGAACTCAAGCTCTCACTCTCTTGAGGAGGAACAAGAAGATTTAGGGGAGGACAGATGTGATTTGTCCTCCTCTTTCTCCTAGGCTAGTTTGCTACTCAAGATGATTGGATCCTCTACACGGTAGCCCTTGGAGCTAAGAGGATACCACAATGGCCACCTGCAAGGTGTCCTCTCATGTCGCCTTGTGCTCGGATCTCAAAAGTGAAGTGGGTTTGAGGGTGGAAGGTGGCCTTCCCCTGATCTACCTGCCTCTGGTCTGGATGGAGTCAAAGCACGACATGCTTTCGCTAGAGCAGCGCTTGACCATCGGCAAACCATCATGTCAGCTCATACGTAGAGCGGGGTCCATTTGCAAAGATCTTCCTAATCACCATAAATGTGTAGTTTGCTTCCACTCACTTGGGCTTGTCCTCGTCTCCGAATATGCCTTCTGTGGACTTGGGTCAGATGCTTCGTGTGATTCCCTCCATGTGAGGATGCCAGACTGTCGTGTCTCAACGGACGGACACCGGGAGTAAAGGATACCCCTTTTTAGGTTCGACACAGGGCGTGAAGGAGGTTGAGAAACGTCTTCTCCGGGTGAGGTCGATGGAGCTCTTCTTCCCGATGATCAAAGCAAGCAACACAGAGACACAAAGAGTTACCCAGGTTCAGGCCGCCCGGAGGCTAACAGCCCTACTCCTGCATGTCTGGATTGATGGGTTCATCGTTGTGTAATTTACAAGGATGCTCTAGGGTGAGTTACCCGGCAGGGTGGCGGCTAGAGGTAGACGACGAGCAGATCCTAAACTGGAGGAGATCACCTCTCTCTACCCTCTAAACTCTAGACTAGTCTTGCCTTGCTCCGAACTTGTGATCCCTCTCCTTTCCTCGGTGGCCCTGGTCCTCCTTTTATAGGCTAAGCGGATGCCACAAGGGTCACGCGAGGAGCATGGGGGGTTTTAGGCGGGATAAACCCCCGGTGGTCTTTGGAGGCGACGTGGCCTCTTCTACTCCAAGTATTCTTCTCCGGTTAGGTAAGGATGTCCACCTTTAAGAAAAACGGGGTGGACAGGGCCTGACAACCTCACCGACTATGCTCCATGGCGACGTCACTGGGGCGCCTTCTTCGTCTTGGCGCCCAAGGCTTCTCAGAGCTTCTAGCACGTGCTGGTGCGCTTACCCTTTACGCCGTACGGATATGCACCCGAGAGGGAGCTTGGCCTCCTGCCGGGTACTCGGGCTCTCGGGTCATGGCCTTGGTCTCTGGGTCGCAGGCGACCCCGGGAGGTCTCCAGGTCCTGAGTCCTTAGTCGTAGGGTGTCGATGTTGAGCTCGTTGGGTTCCCGCGGGATAGGTGGGCTAGCCCATCTACCAGTCTTGACTCCTGACCTTGTCCATCTTCTTGGTGGGCCCACAGGTGGTGTACCCACTTTGACAACACAAGGGGAACCCCATGTTCCACTGTTGCGAACTAGTTGGGCCACCAAAACCACTACTTTGAAATTGCGACTTACTATGCGCTGAATAAATGAGTAAAATTCATCAATTTGATGATCGAAACAATGATGTGATCCACACAGCTCACAAATATTAGCAATGTCAAGTGACCTAATCATATCACTAGGCATGAGGATTAGAAATTCAGTAATCAGAATTCAGAATATTTTTCTTTACCTATGCTGCAAGATGAGAGCATCGTTGCCTTGCCCTAGTCTCTTTCTTGCACCCATAGCAGGCATAGCTCAGCTGACAGCAACCATCGCCGGCATGGCTCAGCTGACAGCAACCATCGCCGGCGCAGCTCACGACGACGCGGTCATCGAATATGTGGATCATCTTGGGGTTGGGCCCTCGGTGTCGGGGGAATACTTTCTGGATTAACCCGCGGCCCAGTGCGACTTAACTTACTCGCACGGACAAAGGCCCACTTGGGAGCAAGCCCAATATTGAACCGCCATAAGGGGAAAGATCTAGAAGACATATCCCGGAGGACGTGAAGACCAAGTAGTCTCCGAGTAGGCCTCTGTGGACGTATTCCTTATGGGGAAGTTTCCTTTTGTAACCTAGCGAGCCTCTGTGTATATAAAGAGGACTCGCAGGACTTAGAGCGGGTCAAGCTATCAAGCCCTAAACCCTAGCTCATACGGCGAGTACCAGATCGGATCGCCTCCATTGTAACACCTCGATTATCATATCAATACCAATCTAGGGTAGGCAGGAAGTAGGTCTTTTACCTCACATTGAGGGGGCCGAACCTGGGTAAATCTGTGTTGATCTTTGTTCCTGCGATCCCAAGCTCGGAGATGCTTGACTCGCGTAATCCCACACCTACGAAGTCATCTATGACACCTGACGTGACAAACCCACGACAGTTGGCGCCCACCGTGGGGCCTGCGGTCAAGAGCGTCACGTTCCGCGCAGGATCCATGAAGGGAGCTGAAGATCTTGTTGTTGGCCGTATCATCACGGTCAATGGCACACCCCTCATCGACGATTCAAGCTGGGGACCGGAAGCAGATTACTTGGAGACCGGCCACGTCATCCCCTTTGGATCCATCAACGTCTTCGTCGGCTTCATTGGCGGCGAGTCAGAGGATCCATCGCAACATGGCGACTCAGAAGAAGGAGTCGCGGTAACAGTGGACCAAGAAGAAGAATCTATCAACTACGAGTCGCTGCCTCTTGAAGACGAAGAAGGCCAATCCATTGAGTATGTCCTTGAGGAAAGGCTATGCGAAGGCCCTGTGGATAGTGGCTCGCCCTCTGTAGAAGATCGGCATGTTGAAGGGGTCTACAGGACCACAGAAGCGGACGAAGGGCTGGGCATGCCACCAGGCAGCTTAGCCCCCACACCGCCAAGCAACAGAACAAGCCGCGCTAGACGCATCTGGAGTCGCGGCATCCGCCGCGATGACGCCAGGAGTCGCGGCCTCAGGAGTCGCAAACAGAGAAACTCCACCTGGAGTCGCGCCTGCGGAATCAGGGTCAAGGGTAGCCCCCAATGCAGCGGTCACGCCGCCACAAGGAAGCGTGTTGCTTACGCCGATATCTGCGGTTAACGCGGCTGCTAGGGTAACAGAATTGGAGGCTACCAGGATCGGGCTATATGATGAAGTCCAGAGAATCGCGGATGAGAGAGCCAGGCTGGCGCGAGAGGAACAGCGCCTCCAACAGGAGCAACTGCGACTCATCGAGGAAACCAATACTCTGCAAGGAATACAGGCCACCTTGCCACACAGACGCCACGCGAGTCGCCTGCAGCCAGGAACAGTAAACCCTATGGAGTTGTTCCAATCGCCTACCGCTGAACCAGCAATTGCGATCCCATCAGTCGCCACCAACACAGCGCACCCGGTCGCATGGTCAGGGGTCGCACAACCTTCAGTCGCGGTACCCACACACATGGCACCATCTGCCATGGTTATGCGGTCCGTGGCCCCGTTAGCTGCGCCCGCGGTTCAAGCAATCTGTACCATCAATCGTACCAGCGGTTCCATCCTTCGCAGCACCAAGAGCAGCAGAGATACCTGGATCAAGGGCCATAGTGCAGGCTAACAACAGGGCCATGATGCCCCCGCCATTGACGCAGCCAACCTTTGTTCAGCAGTCGCCACAGCAGCCTCAAAGGTTCCACACGCCGCAAGGGCATTATGTTAGCCCAGTGGAGAATCTCTTTGCGGCCACAAACATCTTGGCCAGGTTAGCGCCAGCAGGAAACACGCCAATGGACAGAGAGGCACGGCGTGCCATTGAGATGCTGAGCACAGCAGTAATACAGCAGGCAAATATGTCCGAACACGCAGGACGGCTGCACTCCACCCCTTACAATAGCAGAGCAACGGCGGAGAGAAGCATCCACGCGGAGTCGCCACACGTTGCGACTTCGAGTTCGGCTAGGCGACAAAGGGAAGATCAACCTGCGGCTCAAAATCAACCTCAGCAAGTTCAACCCATAGAGGTTGTGCAGCCGCGCGCGGCGGCTAATCAATAGGAAGACCAGCTTCGTCCAACCTATCGTCGCGACTCAAAGGCCCAGTCTGTTTCAGCGAAAGAATCAGGTCTGAACCGTTTCCTGCAGATTTCAAAGGGCCTCGCAAGGTCGCCAACTACAACGCAAGCATGGACCCTGTTACTTGGCTCAACAATTACGAGATGGGCATGAGCATCCTAAACGCATCCGAAGAGATCTGCGCACGTTACCTAAACATGATGTTAGAAGGCGCAGCTCACATATGGCTGCAAAATTTGCCACCAAATTCAATAAACTCTTGGGATGAGATGAAGGAAGCTTTTATCAAGAATTTCCAAGGAACATGCAAGCGACTCTGCAGCATAGAGGACCTTGAGCGTTGTGTACAGAAGGAAGGCGAGTCGAGTCGCCACTGGATGAGAAGGGTCGCCGAGATCATACATTCCTCAGATAACATACCACCCAGTTCAGCAGTCCTTGTCATGGAGAAGAATTGCAAATTTGAGCCGCTAGTCCACAAACTAGGTCGCATGAAGGATAAAGTCAAGAGCCTAAGCGAGGTAATGGCGGCGGCCAACAAGTATGCTAGCTCGGATAAAACCAGGGACGCATCTGATGGGGAGGAAGAGGAAAACACTGGCAAGGGAAAGAAGGCCAGTAGCAAGCCTCAACAACAGCAAGCTAGCAATGCCAATGCGAGTTATAACAAGCGCAAAAACGAGGAAGGAAACTCAGGGTTAGTCGCAAATACGAACACTCGTTACAAACAAAGCAGCGGCAGAGGAAGGAATTTTCACCCAGTTAATTTGGAAGAGGTTTTCAACCGCCCCTGCGACATCCATATAGGAAAAGATGGGAAACCACCCAACCACACGAAGGCACAGTGTTATCATTACAAAAAGTGGAAGGATGGACAACCACTCAACACAAAACAATCATCAAAACAACGAGGAGGTAACCACGGCGGAGGCAACAACAGCAACAACGCCGTCCCAAATCCGCAGCCAGATCAGCCACAGTTCCCAAAACAGTTGGTCAGTATCATACCATTGTGGTGAATACTTCAAGGAGGGAACAAAAGCTGCGACGACGCAATCAGGCTGTTAATGCCATAGTACCAGCCGTCCCACAGTGGCTAAAGTGGTCCGAGCAGCCAGTGGTTTGGAGCCGCGAGGATCACCCAGGAGAAATAAATGAAGAGGGAAAACTCGCGCTGGTGGTTGCCCTCAAGTCGCAGGGTACAAGTTGAGCAAAGTACTGATGGATGGAGGCAGCAGCATCAATATATTATACTATGAAACCTTCAAAAGAATGAACCTCCAAGAAAAGCAGCTACACCCATCAAGAACAACGTTTCACGGTGTCGTGCCAGGCATATCAGCTCAGCCATTGGGGCGAATCAACTTGGAGGTCGCCTTTGGGACACAAAGCAACTTCAGGAGCGAGTACATTTGGTTCGAGGTTGTAGATTTCCAGAGCCCGTATCATGCGCTGTTTGGCAGAGAAGCATTCGCAAAGTTTATGGCTAGGCCGTGCTATGTGTACCTAAAGCTTAAAATACCAGGCCCTAGGGGAGTCATCACCATCAATGGCGACAAAAGAATAGCTCAAGAATGCGAAGAGGCGACAAGGCCATGGCCAGAGCAGCTTGCATCGCAGAGAGCGCGCCCATGCACGAGTCGCAGGAGAATTTTGATGACATCGTGAAGGCTAAGAGGCACCTGCCTGACTTGCGACTTCAGATTACGGCCGCAAGGGAGGCAAGGAAGTCAAAGGCTACAAGCCATTGCCAATAAGGACACATCCCAGGCATCGCGAGTTGCCATCAGCAGCCGCAACAAAATTATTAAGAGTTTACATCATCAAGCTGGCCACTCAGGGCTAAAAAACTTCACTTCTGATCGCCACCTAGGCGCGATCGACCCAATTCTGGTCGCCACTCAGGCGCGACCGACCCAATGCAACAATTCTGATCGCCACCTAGGCGCGATCGACCCAATTCTGGTCGCCACTCAGGCGCGACCGACCCAATGTAACATTCTGATCGCCACCTAGGCGCGATCGACCCAATTCTGGTCGCCACTCAGGCGCGACCGACCCAATGTAACACTTCTGATCGCCACCTAGGCGCGATCGACCCAATTCTGGTCGCCACTCAGGCGCGACCGACCCATGTAACATCTCTGGTTGCCACCTAGGCGCAACCGACCCAAGCATCACTTCTGGTCGCCACCTAGGCGCGACCGACCCTATGTATCATATAATGATTCTGAAATAAAGCATCTCAAACTACCAATTGAGCTGTGAGTCTTTTATTTTTTAATCATTGGTCCCTTGGGGGTGCGGCAGCTTTTTAGCGCGGCCTATTCCTTGGGATCGCCAAACAAGTGGCATTTATCGTGATTATACTCAACCTCTCTTGGATGCGACTTGCACTATGCGGCCAAAGTACTGGGGGTGCGGCGTCAATCGAGTTTGATTGCCTATCATGGCCGCTCTCGACCCTGAACACGCACTTTTTACCTGGGAAATACTGAGCCGCGCAAGGGCCTAAGTGAGGAAAAACCGAGACAAATCATAAGGACCAGCCTATTGGTCGAAACATGTACTGCTGAGAGTACTTAAGCAAACCATAATATTGTCTTATGACACATAAATTCTAACAATTATTACAGGCCGCTAAGGGCCAAGATCATCAAACCATTGTTTTCTCTTCTTCACTTGTGCGCAGCTTTTGGCCGGTGGGAAGGAGGAACAGGCGGCTTACCAAGCTTGCCAGAAGGAGCAATCGCAGGCTCGCTGGAGGGCTCTTCAGTCGCGGGCTTGGGGGCTGCAGAGCTGGATACGCCTGGAGAGGGGTTCTTTTCCTGCGGAATCACCGCACTGGATGACGGAGCGGGTAACTTCTCCCATCTGCTTCCATCTGCATTATACTTGCCCATATAGGTCGCAAGATCTATCCCCTCCACCAGTTCAGTCGCGTGGCCGCGCATATCCTTCCAAGTCGTCGCATATTCTGAGGCCGTCAGTTCGGTGCCATCCACCTTCTTCGAGGGCCTACCTTTTGCAACCTTGGCAGCATCAAAAGAAGGATAGTATGTCTTGGCCAAAGCAAGAACATGAGCCGCGCCGGTGCGAGCTGAGGACTCCTTCCAGTCCAAAAAGAACTGAGGCGCCCTAAGCAGTCTTTTTAGCAGCCCTTCAGAATCACCGGGGACTGGCTTGGTCGGCAGCAGGCACTTAGACAGTGATTTCATGGCATCACAAGTTCTTCGCGAAAAATCGCGGATATACTCCAGCTGTTCTTGAGTACTGCCGCGCTGCTCCTTGGCATCTTCACCTACATCGAGGCATGTCTCCGTCAGCTCTACAACATACAGGCAAAGATAGTAGAGAAAACAGATGCAGATATGAGTCGCAACACATACCAGTTAACTCTTGAGTCATGATGCACACTTTGGCGTGGACAAGGTTATGGGCATCAGAAACTTTCTTCAACTTTTTCTCAAGCTCGCCAATGGAAACAGCCTTAAGCCTTGCGTCCTCGTTGGCATCAGCAATGGCGTCTTTCTGAGCACTGACTTGGAGGTCCAGCTGCTGGACCCTCTCTTGGAACTTCTCTTCAACAGTTTTAAGCCGCAGCTCGGTGGCTTTGGCTTGCTCAGATAACTTGAAGCTTTCATCAGATAGCTCGCCCATCCTGGTTTCCCTCTTCTTCAGCTCAGCGTCACGCTGGCCAAGGAGCTCGCGCAGCCTCTCCAGTTCAGAGGGAGTATCCCCCAGCTGCTTTTCCAAGGCAGTTTGGCAGCTGTTATGGAGCTTAGTTCCTCCTACAAAGGGTACATCAGTTAGTAAGTATATATCAACAGCTAAAAGAGAAGCATCAAGTCTCCCTTTACAGTCAAAGAAGAAACTTGATCCTTGGGGGCTAGAGACAGATAACTGGAGATAGAAGTTTACCTTATAAGCCGCAGACAGGTCAGACAGTGCCTTGCGGAGCTCCATGGCTTGCTTGTCATTTGAGGCAATGATAGCCTCTGACAGTCTCTCAGCGCGGCTTGTGGAGGAGGAAGAAGCAACCTCAGCACGCAGAATTGGCGACCGCAGGTTGTCTGCCGCTGGCGACTCAATCACTGGCGCATCAGCATCCTTGGCCATTACATCTATGGAGGAGGGGTTGACCTTCTCCACGTCCTGGATCATAAGGGGATCCGTTCTATCCTCCAGAGCCACCTCTTGGGTGGCTGTGTCAAGAACAGGGACCGTGGCCAGGTCATCAGTGGTGGCCACGCCCTCTACCATGGCGGTATGAGCCGCAGGTGATAAACGCGGCTCAACCGCGGTTCCAGGCTCAGCCGCGGGTTTAGCCGCACTTCTGCAAAAAGCAAGGGCATTGTGTGAAGAAGAAGCACATAAGCCAGAATAAAAGTATTATAAGCACAGGGAAAAGTCACTAACTCTGGAGCCATCTTCACAAAGGCCATAAGTTCACCGCTTGACGGTGAGGACAGGCCTTGGGTCCCAGAATCTACGAGCAGAAGTTTTGCGTGTCAGTAGAGGAAAAAGAAAAGCATTCAAGATGACAAGACAACAGAAATTACCAGAGTGGGGACCCATGTCTTCTTCAGCGAGGCGGTGGCTTTGAACACACGCTGGCAGCGGAGGAGGTCGCGCCCGTAGCAGGCTTGCGACGCTTCGTGGCCTCAGGGTTTTCCAGAGCATCAACCTGGTTCCTCACGAGATAGCCTCTTGGAGGCTCTACGGGGAGTTGGTCCAGCCGCGGCAACAGAACTCGCGGCTGGCACTGGACTGTCATCCTCGTCCAGTTCAGTCTCTTCACCATCTGAGGCCGCAGAGCAACAGAGGGATATCAGCAGTCTCGCTGCCCTCTAGAGTGGGCAGCAACTTCTTTCGTGCGGCACGCTTGGGAGCAGCAGTGCCGGACGGTCGCAGGCAGCGACCAGTATTCTCATCAGCCTGGATCAGAAGATATAAGTTGCAGTATTAAGAAAAGGAATGCGACTCAACTACGAAGGCGAAAAGACAGAGAAGAGGAGTTACCTCAAAAGGCTTGTTGTTAACACTGAAAGGGGCAAGCCCCACCTTATCGAAGGAGATGTCCTTCTCCTCAGTCACGCGGGTGACAAATTCCACCCAATCCTCAGGCCTCCAGTCCGAAGCCTTGATACGATCGACGTCAGCAGAGGTGCCTGTGCACTCAAGGAAGGATCGCTGTCGTGGACTCACGGGCTGAATGCGCCATTTGGTCCAGCAAGAGAGAAGATCAAGGCCAGTAAGACCATGACCTATTAAGGCGCGGACCTTGATCAGCGACTCATTGATGAAGGGCATGGCCGAGTCGCGGGGTTTTGATTTCAGTGCCTCGGTAGGCACGAAGAGGGTGTTAGACCAGGAGGGAAGGCGAGTTTCGCCCTCCGGTGAAGTATCTTGGCAATAGAAGAAAGATTTTTGCCAAGCCCTGGGTCGATTCGCCAGGGCTAGCTTGGGAAGGCAAGAGTTCCTATGGCGTTGAAGAGAGATGGCGCCGACCTGAACGTAGGCGCCACCCTTGGAGACAAGTTGGCTGTTGCAGGTGAAAGAGGCCAGCCATAGATCGATGTTGGGGGCTATGCCAAGATAGTCCTCGCACAGCACATGAAAATTGCTCACCTGGAGCATTGAGTTGGGCCCGATGTCGTGAAGACGGAGGCCTAGGCGTTGCAGCAAATTGCGGAAGAAGGGAGAACCTGGCGGCGTGAATCCACGCTCCACGTGCTCCACGAACATCACCAGCTCGTTGGGCTTGGGGCGCGGCTCGATTTCATCGCCTGGCGCCCGCCAGACGCCGTCCTCCTTCGGCGGCAAGAAGCCAGCCTCGGCCAGATCTGCAAGAGTTTCCTCCGTTACCCAGGATCCTTCCCAGTTGCAGGAGATCTGCGCTTATCGTCAGATGGCTTCGCCTTGGGCGCCATTGCGAAGGGGAGATTGGATTGGGGAACTAGGCTCGGGTCGAGGAAGAAGACGGCGCGGCTAGGGATGAGGAGATTGCAAGGGCAAATGGATAATGACCTAGGTGGCCGCAGCTTATAACTGAAGGGGCCCGCAACTAACGGCACTATCTGCGCTCGCAACCAACGGCACAATTTGCGCCCGCAAAACGAGTAACGGTCCGCAATTAAAGGAAACAGAATATTTCCAGAAGAGAGATGAGTCGCGCAGATAAGTCACAGCTCTGAATCGCATAAGTCAGGAGATTGGTCAGAACGTTTGCAGTGCGGCTCAGAGACCATTTCAAGAGGTCAGAAGATTCTCACCGTAAAGTCCTAACCAATCTTGGGGGCTAATGTCGGGGGAATACTTTCTGGATTAACCCGCGGCCCAGTGCGACTTAACTTACTCGCACGGACAAAGGCCCACTTGGGAGCAAGCCCAATATTGAACCGCCATAAGGGGAAAGATCTAGAAGACATATCCCGGAGGACGTGAAGACCAAGTAGTCTCCGAGTAGGCCTCTGTGGACGTATTCCTTATGGGGAAGTTTCCTTTTGTAACCTAGCGAGCCTCTGTGTATATAAAGAGGACTCGCAGGACTTAGAGCGGGTCAAGCTATCAAGCCCTAAACCCTAGCTCATACGGCGAGTACCAGATCGGATCGCCTCCATTGTAACACCTCGATTATCATATCAATACCAATCTAGGGTAGGCAGGAAGTAGGTCTTTTACCTCACATTGAGGGGGCCGAACCTGGGTAAATCTGTGTTGATCTTTGTTCCTGCGATCCCAAGCTCGGAGATGCTTGACTCGCGTAATCCCACACCTACGAAGTCATCTATGACACCTGACGTGACAAACCCACGACACTCGGGCGATGACGCAAGTGTAGTCCTCCGCCAGCTCGTCCACCTCTCTCTGCGCCGCCCTCATCGCCGACGACGACAGCGGCGACCGCTGTATCAGGGAGAGCAACGCCAGCTGGGAGTCCCTGTTCTTGGCGCTGAACTCGATAGGCGAGCTTGGCAGGTCGCCGACGAGCCCCTTCTTAGGAGGCAGCTGGACCCTCAGGCGCATCCCGAGCAGCACCCTGCCGTTCCCGCGGTGCTCCCGCTCTGCCTCGCCGGCGACGAGAACGGCGGCAAGGCCCGCGCCACGAGAATGGCCGTTTGGGGGGTTTCTTTGGCTGGAGCGAAGCTAGTTCTTGGACTCCTCGTGCATGAAGGTGGGGCTCGTGGCGGTGCCCATGGAGAAGAGGCTCGGGAGTGACCTTGGAGAAAGCAGCAGAGGGGAGGAAGGCCTGCCGCCATCGTTATGTCTGGCGAGCTCACACCCCATTAGAGCATCTCCACCGGGGGCCTCCAAATTCGTGTCCGGCACCCCCCAATCGAGGCCCAATTGGGGGGTGCCGGACATGTGTCCGCCCATGTTTTCGACCGCGCCCCCAGCGGCGCACCGCAAACGTCCGCCCCCCAAACGGAAGCAAATCATTGAACACCTTGCGGGCGGCTTTCAATACGAATTGATGTAATAAATATTACAACACAAGTTCAAATTCGAAATACAATGTTGAAATACGAATTCAAGTTTAAACCATGACCTATCAAACAGCCGCCGGCTAAGTCGCTTTGATGGTCCATAGGTGGTGCACGAGATCATCGTGCAGCTGCTTATGCATTGTTCCATCACGAATTTCCCGATGTATGGCAAGGAATTCTGCATACTGCGTCGGCACGCCCGGATGTGGATGGGCCATAGGCCCCTGGAAATCAAACACTTCGCCGGCCAGTTGCTTCCTCGTATCACGCTCGTCTTCAATGATCATGTTGTGCATGATAACACAAGCATTCATGATCTCACACATTTCATCTAGCGACCATGAAAGACAAGGGTAGCGAACAACAGCAAACCTGCCCTGGAGCACACCAAAAGCCCGCTCCACATCTTTGTGAACTGACTCTTGCCTCTTTGCAAAATGACAATCTGCCTCGCCGTGAGGGTTGCAGATGGTCTTCACAAATGTAGACCAAGTGGGATAGATGCCGTCAGCAAGATAGTACCCCTTATCGTACTCATGGCCATTGATCACATAGTTGCATGGTGGAGTTAGGCCATCACAAAGTTTTTTGAACACATTGGATTTGTGGAGCACGTTTGTCGCAACAGTGGAACATGGGGGTTCCCCTAGTACTGCCAAAGTGGGTCCACTCCATGTGGGCCCAAGATGAAGATGGACAAGACCAAGACTCAAGCCAAGCTGGCGGGTTCACCGTCAGGACACGCATGGCCGACGACGACTAAGGGCTCCGGTCCTGGGGACCTTCCGGGTCCCCGAATCAAGCAAGAAGGCCAGGAAGGACCCGAGAGCCCGAGTTCCCGGCAAGAGGCCAGGCTCCCTCCCGGGTACTTCCTACGTTCCTGTGGATAAGCACTCCACCACACCGCGGAAGACTTGGGAAGCAAGGCGAAGGCAGCGCGGGCGGGAAGCATGTCCCGTTGTGGTGTCAGCGCCTGTCCACCCCAAGGCGGACGCTCCCACCTAACCCAGAGGAGACGCTAGGCTGAGGAGAGGCCACGTCTCCCCTAAACTAGATGAGGAGGGTCCTTCACCCCGAAGGCCCCTCATGCTCCTCACGTGCCCCTGTGGCAACCCCTTAGCCTATAAAAGGAGGACCAAGGCACGGGAGGTGGAGGAGGGGGACAGAACAGGAGGAAACAAGAACAAGCTAGAGCCAGAGCAAGACTAGACTAGGGCTGCGAAGGTAGAGAGGAAGGTGATCTCCTCCGGGTCAGGATCTGTCCTTCTTCTACCTCGGGCCAAAACCCTTCCGGGTACCCTGTGAGGGAGGTTCCATTGTAAGCCACACTATGAAGAACTCATCAATCCAGACATGCAGGAGTAGGGCTTTTAGCCTCCGGGCGGCCTGAACCTGGGTAGCTCCTTGTGTCCCTTTGGTTGCATGCTTTGATCATGGAGAGGAGAGCTTGATCTAGACTCCGCCCAAGAAGACGATTCTCAGCCTCCTTCGCGCCCCGTGCCGAACCTAAAAGGGGGTATCCTATACTCCCGGTGTCCGTGCAACGAGACACGACATCTGGCGCGCCAGGTAGGGGGCGCAAGTGCTGGATTCGTCTTCTTCTTCATCGACGTCAAGTTCATCGTCAAGTTCATCGTCAAGTTCGACGTCCAGCTTTCAGTCCGTGCCAAGATCTGTTCTAGCGCCTTCGGAACGGCGCTAGTTTCGGCTCTCGTGAAGAGAAATACCGAATCCGACATTCGAGATGATAAAGAAGAGAAAGGGAAAGGCAGCCTTTGAGTTCCTGCGATACCCCGGCCTTGGCTTCGTTCTTGACGAATCCTCGCCGGCACCTGCCGCTAAAGACCGCGCCTTCGGAGTCCACTTCGTCCCTCCAGCCGCTTATGTCAGCCCTCTGGTCAGCACAGGAAGACCTGAGGAAGGTGCCACGAGCATTGATGTCCCTCTTTCCCCATGGACGCATGGAGCGAAGGAGGAACTCTGTTCTGACGCGCCGACCACAGTGCCGCTACCAGAGGAGGAAAACCTCGACCAAGACACAACAAGCGAGCCTCGGCAAGAAGATCCTCTCATCTACGTGCCCCAAGAACTCCAGATTCCTCTACGCAAAGACGGCCAGCCTGGAGTGTGGTGCATGTATCACAGATCTGACCGGCACAGTTTGGAAGATTGCCGACAGTTCAACGACATCCATATACGCCAGAAGAACGGTGATTGCTATTCGTGCGGAGAACCGGGACACATCACCGAGATTGCCCCCTCAACAAGAAGTCCAAGAAAGCCAAGAGGAGTGCCACAGCTGGGGTTCCTCGAAGGGGAGATCTTTTCGGACCTTTGTCAATGCATCCACCCAGACTGAAGAGCTCCCAGAACCTTGCTCATTACCGGAGCCCCCACAGATACAAAGCAGTCAAGGGCAAGCCGCAGCTAGCTGGGATCAAACCTTCGTTTGCGGAGACGTGGCCTACGGAGAATGGGATCTCCCAGGTCACATCGTCACGATACAGCCTGGACCAAGTGGACCCCCTCAGAAGTACCGGATCGCTAAGTGGCTGGCGTCAGGATCCCGCGAGTAAAAGCAAGCTTCAGGGTCTCCGGACCGGCATGAGCCAGCCAGATTCTCGGGTCACCGAACAAGGAACATCCGGGTCCAGAAAACTAACACAACCGTGGGGTCTCTGGACCGGCGTCTCTGATACGCCAGCAAGCCGCCGGAACACCAGTTGGGTGGTCTCCGGGTAACTCGAGCAAGAAGCACAAATGGTCTCCGGACCGGCGCAAGCCAGTCAGTCATGCCCCTAGTCGGCATTGGAGGCTATCTCGGTTGGAAGCCATGTCCCCGCTGTCGGGGGAATACTTTCTGGATTAACCCGCGGCCCAGTGCGACTTAACTTACTCGCACGGACAAAGGCCCACTTGGGAGCAAGCCCAATATTATACCGCCATAAGGGGAAAGATCTAGAAGACATATCCCGGAGGACGTGAAGACCAAGTAGTCTCCGAGTAGGCCTCTGTGGACGTATTCCTTATGGGGGAAGTTTCCTTTTGTAACCTGGTGAGCCTCTATGTATATAAAGAGGACTCGTAGGACTTAAAGCGGGTCAAGCTATTAAGCCCTAAACCCTAGCTCATACGGCGAGTACCAGATCGGATCGCCTCCATTGTAACACCTCGATTATCATATCAATACCAATCTAGGGTAGGCAGGAAGTAGGTCTTTTACCTCACATTGAGGGGGCCGAACCTGGGTAAATCTGTGTTGATCTTTGTTCCTGCGATCCTAAGCTCGGAGATGCTTGACTCGCGTAATCCCACACCTACGAAGTCATCTATGACACTTGACGTGACAAACCCACGACAGTTGCAGTCGCAGGTGTCCTAATAATCAGGGCGCCGCCAGACGAGGCAGAAGGGCCACCAGATACTGTTGCTGGAGTAGCAGCCCGAGATGACTCAGCTCCTGAGGACTTTTCCTTTGACACCTTGCTCCCATCAAGATTGAATTTATCGAGATAAGTGCCCAAGTCTAAGTTATCAACAAATTTTGTGGCATATCCGCGCATCCCTTTCCAGATATCGAAGTACTCGCTTATTGGCAGTTCAGTATCATCCGCGCTCATCGCCAGGCCGTGGCGAGCAACCTTGCCAACGTCTATCTCTGGATAATATGCTCGAAGCAATGTCAAGACATGCGCGGCTCCGGCGCGAGCAGAGGATCGTTTCCAATCAGAGACATAATGCGGAGCCTTGAGCAGTTTATTTATCCAATACTCACAAGATGTTGGGCCATCAGTCGCAGGAGAGATTACCGTCATAACTTCCTTGTAACCTTTAAGAAGCGCTGGCTGAGGTCAGACAGATATACCAGTTGATCCTTCAAATTGGAGCGGGACACTGGGGCCTCAGGCCCTATTGCAAGAAAGAAAAGGCAAGAAAGAAGTCAGAGATTAACGTTGACTACCCAAAATATGTATGATTAAAGGAATAAAAGACCAACCAGCAAGCTGCAGGACGGCTGATTTGACCATGGAGCCAAAACCCTCAAAGGCTTTGAGCAGCGAGTTATATTTTTCATCTCGCGTGGCGAGTTCCTTTGCGTGGTCTCCCTTCAGGCGATCAATCAATTCAGATTTAAGAGTCAGCCCTTCTCGCAAAGATCTAATGACCTCGTCTTTCTCCATGAGTCGCTACTGCATATCGGCTTCAAGTTCCTTAAATTGCTCTTCGCAGGAGTCGAGTTGACCTTTGAGAGATTTTATTTCCTGATCTTGGTCCGTAATGACCTCATTATGCTGCTCCAGGCGAGACAGCATCATTTCAGGATGGTCTATGGAAATGCCTTTACCCTTTATTGAGCCAGAAGCATCAAGCAAGGACAGTTCACGCTGAAAACAAACAGAGCAAGACGCATAGGTAAATTATCCAGAAATTTGGGGGCTCGAGATTTGAAGCCAGGAAAAGAATCAACACCCCGTGCGATGACACAAGGTTTTGATCCTTGGGGGCTACGGTATATGTACCTGGCGACTTGAAGAAAATTGCTCAACTAAGCCGCGCAGCAGAGCATCATGCTTGTCCCCAGCAGAAATTATGGCGTCTGCGATTGACTTAGAACTATTTCTGGAGCTGGAATTCTATTTTCAGTAGATACCCTACCAGCAGCAGGAGTTGTGAATGGAGCCGCGACTGGAGTCGTGGCAGGAGCCGCGTCTGCAATACCTTCCTCCAGGGAGGGCCTTGGATGAGTCGCACCATCACTGTTTCCCACGTTCTCATGAGCAGCATCATCCTCGCTCATAGCTTGCTGAGAAGAAGTGGGATGGGAATTATTCTTGGTATCCTCTTCAGACATGGACCTACAAAACATTGATGGGTTAATAAGCTGACCTAGCAGAGCCGCAGCAATGAAAAGAAGGCGAACCATACCCAGAGGCGACACGGATACTCTTCATCGGCAACCAGAGGAAGGAGAAGATAAACCTTGCAAATCCGAACCTACAGAGTATGAAAAGAAGTGGTGATCAGCAATTCCTTGCCAAACATATGTAAACACAAAAAGAAAAGGCGAGAGTCGCAAACAATTACCCGAGCTTATTGAGAAGTAATCCTTTGCAACAGCCTCGGAAGAAAAAGTAGCCTTGTTGGGATCAGCGAGCTTTAAAGATTTGGCAGTTCTTGTTTCTGCTAGTAACGCCAAGGCTTTGCGACGTTTCTCAGGTTGCGCGGGGTCTTCTGGCTCTGGCATAAAATACGCTTCGAGGACCTGCGAGGCACCTCAGGAAGTTCCAGGAAAGGTGTATTTGGAGTCGAGGACAAAAGAGCGTCGGCCATTTGTTGTTCCTCTTCAGAAGCACTACCCTCGTGCATAACTGTATCTTCGCCAAAGGCTGCGGCTTGCCTTGACGACTCAGCCGCGGTTCCTTGGTTCAAGTCGACGTCCTCTGAAGGAAGAACCCAGAAATAGGGATCGATCTGAAAAGGAGCTCAGGTCAGAAATAATCAATTTTGGGAAAGGAATTTTCGAGGAAACAAGTGACAAGTAAACATTACCACAAAAGGCTTGTGCTCAGCCCAGAAGGGAGCAAGTCCGACGTTGTCATACAAGTCAATATCCTCGTCCGTCACTCGGCGAATGAAATTTATCCACTCCCCTGTGTCCCAATCTTCAGGGCAAGTGCGATCGACGTCATTTGCATGACAAGTGAAATCCATCATAAGCCGCGAGCGGCGACTCACAGGCTGAACTCGCCATTTAGTCCAGCAAGATATGAGATCTAATCCAGTGAGACCATGGAGTGTCAGCGCTCTCACCTTGTCTAGAAGGGATTCGATAAAGGGCAACGAAGAAGGATCAGGTTTAGAAGACAGAGCATTGGTAGCCTCGAAGGGAAAAGGAGACCAAAGAGGAAGAGGAATTTCACCCTCAGGAGAAGTGTTTTTACAATAGAAGAATGTCCTTTGCCACTCCTTGATTTTCTTGGCAAGAGTTAGTTTTGGGAAGATACTACCCCTACGGCGTTGGAAGGAAATGGCGCCGCATTGGAGAAAAGGACCTGTTTTGCCCCAGCAGTGGCCTCAAAACTTGTATCGGGTGGCTGGTATTATTATAGCGGGGCGAAAGCCTATTTCTTCAAAAAATAGAGCAAACAACCGTTCAATGGAACAGAGAATTCTGTAAAGTGAATATGCATGAACAAGAAATGTCTGCATCGTGTGCTCTAATCCATGGATCCGTACTGTATCTATTTTCTACTCCACCGGCCCCACCCATTAGATCACCTCCTAACTTTTTTTTAGAGCCAATCACGTTTTAACCAAAAGAGAAAAGGTCAAGACTAGTTGAAAGAGAAAAGGCCCAAGTTAACTGACGAAGAAGGCCTACTAAAATGATGGAACGCTTCAGGACCGGGCCGGCATAATCCGGGGCCCTGTGCCAAGCTTTGAAATGGGCCCTACTTTCTCTTTACCAAAGTCCGTATAACGGTTCATGTCGAAGTGTCGGTCAGGATTGGGAGACAGTCAATCGGCTGATCGTAGGACTGGAGAACGCCAAGAAGGAACAAAAGACGAACTAGCACTCAACGCTTCTCATAGGGTTTGTCGCGTCGCTAGCCTGATTGATCCACATGAGGGTTCGTTCTAGACTCATACAAGTCCACAACCACATCTCCATGCATACAGGTGAAGTCCTTCAAATTTTGTGAATGGATTAGTAACTATTAATTTTATTCCCCACTAAGAAATATCACTACCATTGATGTGGCGCTCTTCTCCAATCGACTACCTCACTAAGGCAGGCTAAGTCATTTTCCCCACCGTCTTGTCTAAAGTATTGGATAAATATAGATAAAGTTTAATTTAAACGTTTCTTAGTAGATCAAATAGATGATGTATATGAATGTTTTTACGAGTCGTAGAGGGGCGTAGAGGCAAGGCATCATCTGTTAGCCTGGCGCCCCAGCCTCAGGTGAGGACTTTTTTTTTTTTGGCGCCCCAGCCTCAGGTCAGGGTAGGAAGCCACGTGATATTGCACCGCTAGTCTTTGAGTGCTCTAGCAAGAAAAATGTTCGATCGGTCTCGCAATGCTTGACTCAAGTTGGGTTGCCAAGGTGCGCCTCGATGAGGACTTCTCCGTAGCCCACTTTGAGCAATTCGTGGAGCTTTGGATTTTGCTCTCCGACATACACCTCAACGCCAACGTGGATGACGCCATCACTTGGAAGCTTACGGAAAATGCAGAATACACGGCTAAGTCGGCCTACAAGATGCAATTCATGGGAACAATCGCCTCCTCCATGTTCACTTCGGTTTGGAAACCTTGGGCCCCTCCCAAGACCAAGTTCTTCGCTTGGCTTGCAAACCAAAATAGGATTTGGACGGCGGATCGCTTGGCAAGGCGGGGATGGCCAAATTGTGGGATGTGCCCTTTTTGCAAACAAGTCACGGAGTCCACCACGCACCTCTTCGTGCATTGTCGCTTTACTAGAAGGATTTGGGACCTCATCAAAGGTTGGATTGGCTTGCACAATGTTGACACGGCGGCTTGGGGAAACCTCAACTTCAACGAGTGGTGGCTCGCAATGACTATCACTCCTCCAAACCGGAAAGCCATCGCCTCGCTCACCTTGCTAGCCACTTGGGAGCTTTGGAACGAACGAAACGCAAGAGTTTTCCATAATAAGAGCGCGCCTTCATTTGTTGTCTTAGATAGAATTAAAAAGGAGGCTCGCATTTGGGTGCTCGCGGGTGCCAAGTGTTTGGGCATTTTGATACTGCGAGAGTAATTAGCTTTGTATTTGTTGGGTGGTTCGTCACAAACTTGCTCTTGCAAGCTTCTTCTTAATTAATATAAGGGGCAAAGCTTTTGCCCCACAGTTTCAAGGTGAGGACTTTTGAATTTTGCGAATTGATTGACAACTGTTAATTTTGTTCCCCAATGAGAAATATTGCTAGCATTCGAAAAAATAGATTTTTTAATTGTAACGCTTAATAGTAGATTAAATCGATAATGTACACGCCTGTTTTACTGCAAGGCATTACTTGTTGGCGTTGATCATTTCCCTTTGCTGTAGTTTTCTTTATCCTTGATCATTTCCATTTGCTGTAGTTTTTTTTATCGTGGTTAAAAACATGGAAAAATAAAACTTGCGTTCGCGGATGGCAGGACTTGAACCCTCCACCTGCTAGAGGAAAGAACTAGTTTACGACCAACGCATCATCGCTCCCTTCACGTAATCTACAAACATTTTTGTATTTACTGGAGATGATAACTAAAAATGCAAAATATGGGGCCCCAAAAATTTGGGGCCCTGTGCGGGCCGCACATTCGGCACAACAGTGGGCCCGGCCCTGGAGCGCTTCCTTTCTCTCCCTCCTGAAGCCTGAACCGTACGAGATCAAAAGCTACGAACATGTCTCTAATGACGCCGTCCGTCACAGGTGCTCCAAACTCCTCCTCCACCTTAAACGAATACCTAGCTAGGGGCCCCTGGATTCGGGGGCCCGGGGCGGCCGCCCCTCCTGCCCCCCCTCGGGGTCGGCCCTGGCTCCCCTCTCATTATATGGGAGGCCCAGCCTAGTAGTGTCCGACTCGAACACTACACGTACATATCCACACCTAATACAACTCTAAATCCAAAACGTAACTTAACTCGTACACAATATTCAACACAAACACAACACTACATTATACAAAGAAGAATATTTGTTCGCTAACGAATTTTGGCTGAGTCAAACATCCTCCAAAAACTATAGCCGGAGACCATCACCAACCACAAATGATCCTCGTGAGAAAAAATCCTGTTAAACATTCATTAACCCCTTCCAAAATGGAGAGTCTGTAGGTTGGATCTTATTTTTTTAAATCGACATGGACCTTTAGTCTGGCGATCCAATTGAAGAAACAACGCCATTCCTAGCGATTTTTATCTTCGATCGTTTTAATTTCTATCCTTTCTCAAAGGATCTCGCAGATCATTTGAGTTGCCAATCAACTCATGTCCATATCTTTTGAGTTCTTTGTTGATGGGGCATGATCTTCGTAAATCCAAAGCTTTAACCTGGAGGACAATTTCATGGGTGGTACCACTTATGCTCGGATAATTATTGGTTTTGAATATGGTCGCCCATAATAAGCCAATTCAGTGAGATTGTCCTACAATCAATTAGGTGAAATTGTTAGACTTTTGCAGTAGGCCAAATTACGAGCTTGTTTCTTTTTATAAAATTTGCTTCCTTTTTGGCCCTTTTTGAGAAAGATTGACCCCTGGATTTGGTTCATGTTTTGGTTCAAGGGGAGTGGGATGGGGTAGAAAATCTTAAGCTTCTATCATTTGAGTACTTCATTCACTCTCACTTGAATTAAATTAAGTGGAGGGACCTAGAGTTCCAAGATGCATTTGGGGAGCATATATATGGATATCTGAGATATAGCATACGACTTGGATCAACTTTAAGCACGAGAACTTTGGGTACGGCCTCGAAAAGTCACGTACAACTCGAGCCTTCTACCAAATCTCCCTTAACGTGTAGCTACTAAGTTGTGCTCCAATGAGGCGTCCAAAACTACTAAGAAATATCGTTGTGTCAATACTTGTTAGTGTACGACAACCTAGTAGGGCCCACGGCAACCTTCGATATAGGCTGCCACCACCGAAGCAAGTTCTAATCGAATTTTATGCTTCACTCAAGAGCAAAACCGTCACAACTTAAATAAGAAAAATATGACGTCCTACCAACATCCATGAAAGTAAAGAAGCCCACTTCCTAGTAATGCAAAAAGAGTCGTCTCTCTTTTCCCCTCTCCCGGAAAGGCGACCGACGGCGAAAAGGGGGCGAGCCCACTTTCCTTGCGCAGCCGGCGGCCGGATCGGCGGTCGTCTCCCTCTCCGGACGTCCTTGTGGCGGCGGATGGGTGGAGAGGCCTCCGATCTGTGCTCTAGGCCTGTAAATAGTAGAGTAGGGCTCCCCGGCGGCGTCGGCAGGGTGGTGGTGGCGGCGACGCTGTGGAATAAAGGGGGTGTGGCCGGAGCTTTTTCCCCATCGCGGTGAGGTCCTCTGGGACGGAGCCGGCGAGCTTCCGGCGGTTCGTGCTCTGGATCCCTGGATCCGGTGGGCTCTGGTGCTCTTGGCGGGATTGCTGCGGCGGAGGCGGTGATTTCGCTGTGGAGCTTTTGTCCCCTGACTCCGTCTCTGTCTCGGTGAGGTTTGCTCTGGCCCTGCCGTGGAGCTTCTGGGGGTGGTGCAGCGGCGTTCCGGCGGTCGTCTGCTGCCTGTACAGTGCGTGGATCTTCACGATGCAGTTGAGGTGGGCGCTCGGGCTCTTTGGTGCTGGCTGTTCTTGGTGTGGGTTGGTGGAGGTGGGGAGGAGTCTGCGTCTTGCGGCGTCGACAAGCTGGCGATGGCTCGGGGAGGTTTCCCCGCTGATGCTCATTCATAGGCGACAGATTCCTGTCTTTGGGCAGGATGGCTATTGCGGTCTTCAACGCAGCTTTGCTGCTATGGAGCTTCGTCCAGCTTTGGGAGCGTGGTGGCTTCGTCTTCTTCCGATCCAGGATCGTCCCGGCGGTGTTGGTGTTGGACGGCGACGAGCTGTTTGGTGGTTGCTAGCTCCAGAGTTGTTTCTTGCGTGTGCGTGTGCGTGTGTGCGACTTTGTAATCTTTCTTCTGTATGATCACGCAGCCTCACATCTCAAAAAAAAAAAAAAACATCCATGAAAGTAAGGAGCGGAAAACGGCCACTGTTGCTACGGTCTGCCAGTTCATTAATGGTGAGGTCGAGCTCTGGAAGCTCTCAGGGGCGGTTGGCTTGGGACACATATGGAGATAGGTTGTTAGGAGGTTGTTTGGGCGCCGTGTGTTTTTGCTCCGGCTAGTTTTTGCCCGGCTTGTAATCTCGGAGTTGTACCCGCACCATGCTCGGTGCCAGAATCGTTGTATCCTCAGACTCTTGTCTGTTCCCCCTTTCTATCTAAGTCGACACGCAAGCTTTTGCGTGTTCGCAAAAACAAAAGAAAACAGCCAGGTTAGAAGTGAAAACATAGGTCTTGCGTGTTCGCAAAAAAAAAAAAGGCCAGGTTAGAAGTGAAAACATAGGTTGTCCACCGTCAACTGTTGAGTCGCCCCGCTCCTAACGGTGCTTAGAGAAGTAAATCTTTACTATTAAATGGGAGTTCGTACGTACGTAGCCCTGGCAGAAAATTCTGCCGATCCTTCGTCCAACATCTCCCACCGATTCACAGCACCGACAAGTGGGACCAAATACCTAAGACTACCGGAGACAGCGCCTCTAATCCCTGGAAAATTAGATCTCGCATCCTGCGCATCTCGCTGCCGCCCTCGACCGTCGTCCACGCCGCTTCTCCAATCTCCACCCGACTCTACTTCCGCTTCCGCACCGAGTTGATGTCGTACTCCGGCAATCGCCGTCCGTCCCTGCCCCCGCAGCCGCACGCGACCCTCTCCTACCTCTCCCCCACCGCAGCTCCCATCAACGCTAGCTTCCATCGCTGTTCTGTGACTTCTGTTGTTTCCCGTTGCCTTGCTCCAGGTATCTGATTCCACAGCAAATCTCCTATCGCCAAGGATGGTGACCTTCCCGACGGCAAGACGTAAGCACTGGAGGCAAGAACCTAGGGCTGACGGTGACACGATCACTGACCACGCCACCGCCCTACAGCAGCCTGCACCCCGCCTCCACCAGCGGCAGGAACGCCGCCTCCCCATCCTAGCTGCAGCGAGCAGCCCGGACCCGCCGCGGCCGTCATCGGGCCGCCTCCACCTTGGGCGGCATCGTTGGCCACGCCTGCCGGCGAGGTTCATGTGTTTCTCCACTTTGGTCTTGCAAGATTGGGTTAGCTTGTGCTAATGGCGGAAGTGAGGATTAACATCCTTTAATATTATTTTCTCTTTCCCTGTCATTTTGGTTTTATCTAATTTATGCAAAAACCTAACAAAGCTAGCGAGTATTGTTAATTCAGAAAAATCTTGATATAATAATATTAATTTCAATTGTTGCAATGACAGCAAATACCGCTTCATTGTTCTCAGAAATACTAGGCTTTGTCGTGGTTTCTTCTCTGTTCAGAGTTTATATTTTGTCTCCAATGCGTACTGTTTCAGTTTAGACTGGGGATGGGTTTTACATGAATAATTCGTGCGCTAATAATTCTTAGATTGTTTCTGATTTCTCAACCTTGGGCTTTCTCTAAAAAATATTCTTAATAATTGTTGTGGTGGCTTCAAAATACACTGAACTTCAATTATTGTTTCGACACTTGTATTGTCAGTATAGGTGGCTAGAAGATGCCAAATGTTTGCTAACTTCTCCAAAGTTGCTAGGTTGTTGTCTTTTTAGCACCTACATTACTTCTCTAGGTGCTCAAAACTGTTGTGTTCATTTTATATATGTGAAGCCGCTGGACAGAATCATGGTCATGTTGCACCCTGGAGGGGATGATAGAATAACAATGTTATGTAAGCAGCCCATTGTACACATGTAGTGTGGTCTTCATGCATGCCGATTTGGTTGCAATCTGATGTGACTGATGTCTCCTAGAGTTAATATGATTTGATCATACTTATATAACCGTATTTCTCCATTCCATGGTGCAGATAGTTTTTCTTGTGCCCCCACAAGAGCACAGCAACCCAATGGAACTTCAAGTTTATTTTTCAGAGCAATGTGTTTAATTAAGAGGAATATTCGTTAGATCAGGTAAGAAATCAATAGATTCTGAAATAAGCTACTATATTTGGCGTGCTTAAACTACTTTGCCCCTTAAGGAGGTATTACGTATTCAAGAAGCCCTTGGCACTCATTTTTAGAACAGTTGATGCTGATTTTGCTGTGTTTACTTCCTTTTAGGGTGGTACCTGCAAAAGGGTACTGTTCCATGTATTGCATTTGTGCAGATTGAACAAATATGAAAGGTCTTAAACTGTGTAAATACAACAAAAGCTGGTAAGGTGAAAATAAAAGCCTTTGCTGTTCAATTTGAATAAAACATAGCAAGAGAGACACTATCCTGTTACTTTCCAGTACCGTTTTACTACAGTAAGACTACATAATAGTCTGTCCCTTCTTATTTTTGCATAAGTTTGTATTATTGCACCATGTGAGGAGGTTTATCAGTGTGATAATTCTATGTATGTGTGTTTCATTGCCATGGAGGGCTAGGTGTCAAAAGTTGAGGTAAGCAGCTATTATTTTGCTTCTTATTACCGCATGTAGTACCAGAATAGCTGTCTATGGATACCTGAAGCTGCATGCTCCCATTGACTGAAAGTTGCTGATACGCAATGGTTATCTACACTACATTCATTGGTTCAATAAATCAGCTAGCAGTATTCATTTTTTTGACACTTCAGCTAGCAGTACTAGGGATTGTAAGAAATTACTATGTCTACTAGAATGATGTACACATATTTTGGTATGGTTAAATACTTCTTTTTTAATTCTGAGCATCTCTTATCACCTATTATTTTTACAGACATGAACACTTTAACAGAGCTTATCAGTTTTTAAGCATGCAAAAATTTGCAAAGAGGGCATGATAACCAAGTCGTTTATCATGCTTGATCTCGGAGAAACTGATGAGTTGAAATAAGCCATGATTGACTTGAGGGCCATTGGTGTTGATATTCTCACACTGGACCAGTATTTAACTATTTATAGGTTCGCTCAGTACCTGCATTTGACTTTGTACCGCACGAACTCACTTTTCTTCTTGTGTGATTCTTCTCAGGTTCGGTGGTCATATCGTGTAGGGTGGCTATTTGTCGAGAATTTGGTCAGGAATCAGAAAGCTATACCTGAATCTTCCTCCTCTTAACCAATATATGTCCACAACTCTACATACAAAAGCAAGCCATGGGATTCTTCTGCACCGCATGCTTAGAGCAGCACCAGAAAAGGATGGCGACATAATCATTATATTCTTCTGAAAGTTTATCCCCTGCATTTCTTTTTGGATAGCATAGACACATGTGATCTTTGCTGCATAAGCCCCTTGGATAGAGCAAATTGAGGAATGCCATTTTTTGGTTGTACCATTACCATTGAAACCATTTATGAAAAGTTGTTCATTAATAATCCATATGAAGTTGTCCCGATCTGGTTTGATTATGCACTGCTTTATGAAGAAAAGAGAAACGAGGGAAAGAGGAAAAAACTGAAAAATAAGGGGGGATGCTTCTAATAGATGACCAGTTGACTCAATAGTGCACCGGATTAGTTGATTCATGACAAGCAGACAGACTGCAGCCCAGGAAATGAAATGCTCTCTACATTTTGCATTGCCATGTGTACATACTTGACCGTTGACATCTACTCCCTCCGTTCTAAATTAGATGACTTTCCATTCGTACACATGTGGATGTACCTATACTTGTAACATGTCTAGATACATCCGTATGTGGACAAATGGAAGTCATCTAATTTGGAATGGAGGGAGTACATCTCTCCCGTTTCTTTTCAGAAACACGAAAGCTACTCTTCAAATCAAATATAAATCTAAGATTCCCCGTTCAGCTGCTTCCTGCTAACACCGCCCAAATTTTCGTCCGTTTACTGTATGGACCAACTTGACCGAAGTGGGCCGCCCGGTCCTTTTTTTTCTGTTTGTAGTTTGTACACGGTTTGTTATCACCTATAGAATTTTCAGGTCTAAGACTAAAAGAAGTAATTTGTTCAATATGAGGAAAAAATAAACAGTAGGAATTCTTAAGGAAATTGAAAAAAATATAGCCCTGATTCCATAAAAAATAGTAATAACTTTAGCGCAAGAAGGGTTTATTTTCCCTTTGGATTTGGACATGCATTTGTGGTTATGTTGACAAATTATGTAATGTAATGCCACAAAATGCAAGAAGGAGCTCTTTCACATCCCGTTGGCGATGTTTAGAGCAAATTTTGCACACCTCAGAAAAAATCATCATCCAACTCAAATCTCTTAGACAATATATTAGTACTTTCAAAAGCAAAGCGCACGCACAATTTTTTTTTTTTAAACTGGTAAATATGATTTTCGCATTTAATTAAATAGCAGGAGCACTAGATCTCGGGAGGCAAAAACACTTCCCGCCATCGTCATGCAATGATATCAAGGTCTTATCTTCATGCACTGGAAATCTTCCGGCGGCGCCATCATTGTTTCTTTCTCTAAATTTGTGTGTAGGGAGCCAAAACTAAAAAAACTGTTTTGTTATCTAAATTATGAGAAAATGGATCAGCAACTACAAAAATAGATAATGTGCAATGAGCAGTTAGGGTTTAAAAGATACAGTTTTGCTAGCTGAGAATTAAGTAAGTGCTCAATTAAGCCCTACACAATGGGATTTGCATTGTGTTTTGTGAAGCTGGCGAGTTCTGGACAGCGTGCTATAAATTTGGGATTGGTAATTGCAATTTATGCACTAGACTCAACGCCTTTCACTATAGGCAATAAGCTCAAATCTCACATTATTAGCTTGGGTGAGGCGCACAACATCCCCCTCTCCCTTATATCTCCCACATCATCTATTCCATTCCTTCTTCCCACAAAACGCGCCCAAATAAGAGATGAGGGCAAAGAGAATAGGCCACCGATCTAGAGGTCATCTGAGGCGGGGATAAGGCCGACTGCCCGCGTCGAGCCGAAACTCGTGGCATCGAGGCTAGAGAGGGTGGTCGGCTCGAGGATGGAGGAGGAGTGCAGTGCGGGACGGCGACACAACAAGGGAGTAGGCCGGCTGCGGCCGTCAGGGGTAGACGGTCTGGGCCACGAAATTTCCAAAGGTGGGGAAGATGAGGATAGTTGGGGCTATGGTGATTTTGTCGTTATGCGGTCAACCGCGTCGTCGCTTTTCTAGCGGCTGACCGCCAATTAGCCTCCCATTTTAAAAAACAAGCTATAAATATATCTAACTTATTCTCCTTTTATCGTGTCTATAGTTTGTATGGAGAGTCGCAGAACCTATGTCATAGAGTCTACAACACCTATTCGATCAAAAAACCATAAGAGGCGAAATGTTAAGAAACAATATGCATATAAATATAAGAAATGTGAACTAATTAAGAAATACAGTGACTCGTTTACTTGTTTCATCGTCACCCGTAGCAACGCACGGGCATTGAACTAGTCTTGCCAATGACGGAATGAGACCTCTCTAAGAATATCCGAGACCATTTGCACCAATGTTTCTAATCTCCACTAATTTATCTTATCGCTTGTCAAGAAGACCCGTTCATTCGCACCGTTAAGGGGCCCGAAGCTCCACAGGCGATGAACGACGAGTTCAGGCTTGCTGTTCTTGCAACAATCGTATGGCTCTCACTGCCAACGAGAACATGGACCCGCCAAATCCGCTGCATGCTAAACCCTTCTCAAAGTCATGACCACACATATTGGAGCATCAGCCGTGCCACGTTTACAAAAGCCCGTCATGATTCCGCCGCGGGCACAACCAACCACGCCTCTCTCTGATCAACGTCTGAATTATTGTATGGCCTCACGAGGATCTGGTCATGTTACAATCGGTATGCATCCGTCGTACATTCCCTAGATGGTCCATCTTTTCGCTACGTAGATCTCCGTGGCACAAACCATAGTGGGCGTTGTCGCTTGTAACACCCCCATAGAATCCAAATTTCAAGTCCAACCACTTTTGTTTGTTTTTTTTTATTTTTCATACTTGTATTCATACGGAAAAGAAGACAATACACCAGCTTATACAAGCAAAGAAAAAAAGAGGATACAGACGACATTGCTGTGTCACACCATCTTCAACCTCGCGATCCACCGCCGCGCGCGACCTCCGCCGCCCGCCCGGAGACCTTGCCCAAGGACCAGAAGAGCACCACGCCCGAAGGCTTTGAAGAGCCGCAGCAGCCACCAGCTCCGACGAGCT
The DNA here is from genome assembly GCA_947311845.1 of Poa pratensis. Lineage (NCBI taxonomy): Eukaryota > Viridiplantae > Streptophyta > Magnoliopsida > Poales > Poaceae > Poa > Poa pratensis. The sequence goes on along the minus strand of CAMZMU010000107.1, from coordinate 96,063,285 downwards.
AGATTTGAAGGAGAACGACGACCATCGGCCGGGGACCTGCCCCGAGCATCTTCCGCTCCAGATCTGGGGCCAGCGCCCCAGATCAACCGCCTGCACACCACCGTCCACCACAGCAGCCTCGCCGCACCTCCACCACCACTCGCAGTACCCGGGGACGGACGAGGCCAGAGGATCCGCAGATCCCCGACCTCCAGAAGTCGCGCGCGCCACGTCGAAGACCCGAAGAACTCCGCCGCCGATGAGGGAGCATGCCGACACCAAACACCTCGCCGACACCGTCGCCCACACCACAACGCCGCCGGGAGGAACCCTATCAAACCCTACACTTTTGTTGGTGAGGCGTGGAAATGATGTGAGTCATCGGAAAGAAGACTTTTGTCATGAAGCGGAAGTAAGACCGGTGCAGACTATGCTGCAAGGAGACCACACCCCCAACAAAACTTCACAAAGAATCATAGATACATCAAAAAGAAAGAATGGTCGAGTCATGAAGTGTCATGACTCGAAGAAACCACTTACGTTACAAGCAAGGACGCCTCACTTTCGTTCCCCGAGGCCAACTTATGAAGGAAGTAACAAGGACAACTAAGGCATTCATCGTCGGTATCATGGAAGACAAAGACATCCTCACAACTCCTTGACTGGGGAAATCCAAGAGGATGCACAATCTACACAACCGGCAGTGAAATCTTTCTACAGAGAAGCCGACCTACTTGAAGTCTTGTAAGTTGTAAGTGTACTCCACCACCATCTAGGCCACACGATATTACTAATATGTTTGGCAATTGGCTGAATGGGGTAGATAAAAAGACCAAAGATAGGATACGTATCGGCGTTTTTGCTATTTGTTGGTCGATTTGGAATTGTAGGAACAATCTTGTTTTTAACAGGAAAGAATCTTTTCATGTCTTACAGGTTATCCATATGGCGGTGCACTGGATCCAACTATGGGCCTTCTTGCTATCTACGGACCAGCGAGACCTTATGGTGGCTGGATGCACGCGACTCCTGTTGGTGGCACAGGAGTTTTTCTACCGGCATACGTGGCAGCATACTAGTTTACTTTCGTAGTGCGCTAGAGGCTTTGCTTTTATCCAGTTGAGGCTTGTCTCAATCTTCTTTGTGATTGTTTGAGATGTAAAACTATAATTGACATAAACTTGGTAATAAATGGCTGTGTGCATCACTCGATGCAGAGGCCGGGACATCCCCATTTCTAAAAAAAAAATCTAGGCCACACGAGGAGGGTCTACAGAGACGTGCAAGCTTTCCTCTCCCACACTAGCTGGAATTGCGCAAACTTTGTTCCTTACGCAAAGGAAGAACTGTGTTGGGGTCATGGGACCATCTCGAGGAGCCCTTCCAATCAAATGAACAATTCAATCTCCAATCAAATGAACCCATTGACACTTTCGTCGGTGTACCCGTGTGAGCACATGAGTAGGGATGTAAACGGAACGGATAATTTCCGCACCGAATCCATTGCCGAATCTATTTTGAAGAATCCATATCCGTTTTATGAAATCTCACGGATAAGGATATCCAATTCTAAATTTACACCCTGTTACGGTATAGGATATCCAAAAATTAATTAAGATAATCCGATGGTTTTACCCAAATAATCCGATTTTTTTTCCGAAAAGACTAAGCTAATATCTATCATATTTAGTAGTTAGTGAGTTTTCGTGTTGTCCATCAATCATCAACTCACTCATATAGTAATTGCAGCGATTATGGATTGCACTTTTGTCAGACCATTAAGCTATTTAAACATGTGTGGAGAGTAATTTAGCACTTGTGTTTATGTTCTTGTATCCATATGGACTTATGTTGTTCATGTGATCACGTCATATTTATTCACTTTACCATGTTATCATTATTTATTATATTAGTGTATTGTTTATTTTGTTTTATCAATTATTTTTTGTTGGATGGTTAGATGATCTACTTATGTGTGTACCGATCCGATTAATGTTGTTTTTGCCCCAAATCCGTTCCATTTCTGTTCTAAATCTGTGGTCCGATATATCCGTATTCGAATCCGCAACCGATTATTATCCGCTCCACTACAAATCCGATGAGAAAATATGGTATAGGATTCGCTAAGGGGAAAATCCGATCCGATCCACATAAGGCCTAGGAGCCGAGAAAGAAATTGTGACGGGTCCCACGACATAAGGACTTTCCTTGGTGATTGGTGAATACCATCAATTAAGATTTCTTGTTAATTGCCATCCATATCAAGATGCTGAAAATAATGGAAGAAACATTTGTTCCAAAATAAAGGGAGAGACATATGCACGTCAAAAAAAAAAAGGGAGAGACATATGCACAATGACAACATTTGCATAAAGATGTTCAGATGTGGACCCCACACTGCTATAAAAAGGTCCCATATGTTGTTCTCGAGAGACCCACTCGTCAGTCTTGCTGGTAGGAGCGCCATGGGTGCCGAAAGCAGCGAAGAGAGAGCCGCCGGAGAAGAGGAAGAATGGGAGGAAGAAGAGGACGGCGAGAGGGAGGAGACGGCCCCGGTGAAGAAGCCCAAGAAGGGCAAGCGGAAGATCAGGGACTCCGGCGAGCGGGAGGTCATGGACTCCAGGAAGGCTAAGACCAAGGACCCCAGCAAGGTCAAGAGAGCCAAGTCCAGCGGCACGCTGGCGGGGCTCCCGGCGGATCTCCGCGGTCCTGACACGGAGTGGTGGTACGCCTTCCTCACCAAGGACGCGGAACTCCACAAGGAGTCAGGTATACATCTCCCAAACCCTCGCGCTTTCAATCTCCCCAAACCCCAGACCGTTTCTCATTGCTGCATTCAGATTTGGGGGTGGGCAGCCATGTTCTTGCTGGATGGACGAAATCCTGTAGACTTTCCTCTCTGTTACTCCCAAATACACCCCAAATTTTTTTCCCGTGTTTTCCTATTGACCTGTAGATGTCAGATATAGCGCAAAAATGCAGGAAAAGCACAGGTGCAACAACTCTAAAATTCGAGAAAATGACAGAAAACTACGACATTTGGGGCTGAGTTGTCACTTAACTACGACAATTGGATTAAATGTCACATGACTATCATTTCAGGAGCATGGTTGTGACAGAAAGCACTAATTTCTCGATTTGCTGGGCTTAACCCGTTTTCTGACATGTCTGGCCCACCTGTCGAGTCCGACATGGCACCGTATTGACGTGCTAACAGGTTTTCTGACAAGCCTGGCCCACTGTCAGATCTACGTGTTAAAACAAGATAAAAAATAAAAAAATAGGAGGAAAGTCAAAGTCCACTCTCTCACGAGGCTAAGGAACGCCGGGATCGTCGTGCCTGTGGCCGCGCTCGACCTCCGCCGCCTCGAGCTCCCCGCCGCCGCCTCCCTCGCCCCAAGGTGTGCCGCCCACCTGCGGAGGCGCCGCCCGGGAGATGCGGCAGTTGCGCAAGCGGTGGCGAGCTCCTGGTGCACGCGTGGCGGGAGGCAGTGCCCACGGAGGCGAGCTGCAGGGTCGCGCAGCGGCCGAGCTGCGCCTGTGGCTGGAGCTTGCCCACGCACACGCCGCCCTTCGATTTGTCGTAGAGGCGAGCTCCCGTTCCATTGGACGCCGGCGAGTTGTCGTAGAGGCGGACGGTGCCGAACCCGCCGCTCGATTTGGGCGAGTCGGTCCAGGAGCCGCATGAGCCCCGACCCCGCACCGTCGTCGTGCAGAGCTCGAAGCTGCTGGTGGCGCTGGCGCCGGTGACCTCCTCCACCCGGGCAGGGACAACGACGATCTACCTCCTCCACCCGGGGCGCCGCGGCGGCTGCGGCGTCGGCGAACTTCGGTACCAATTTGGTACCGCTCGTCGTTGTCCCTGCCTGGGTGGAGGAGGTCACCGGCGCCAGCGCCACCAGCAGCTTCGAGCTCTGCACGACGACGGTGCGGGGTCGGGGCTCATGCGGCTCCTGGACCGACTCGCCCAAATCGAGCGGCGGGTTCGGCTCCGTCCGCCTCTACGACAACTCGCCGGCGTCCAATGGAACGGGAGAGCACCACAGGCGAGCTCTAGCGAAGGGCGGCGTGTGCGCGGGCAAGCTCTAGCCACAGGCGCAGCTCGGCCGCTGCGCGACCCTGCAGCTCGCCTCCGTGGGCACTGCCTCCCGCCGCACGTGCACTAGGAGCTCGCCGCCGCTTGCGCAACTGCCGCATCTCCCGGGCGGCGCCTCCGCAGGTGGGCGGCACACCTTGGGGAGAGGGAGGCGGCGGCGGGGAGCTAGAGGCGGCGGAGGTCGAGCGCGGCCACAGGCACGACGCTCCCGGCGTTCCTTAGCCTCGTGAGAGAGGGGACTTTGACTTTCCTCCTATTTTTTTATCTTGTTTTAACACGTAGATCTGACAGTGGGCCAGGCTTGTCAGAAAACCTGTTAGCACGTCAATACGGTGCCACGTCGGACTCGACAGGTGGGCCAGACATGTCAGAAAACGGGTTAAGCCCAGCAAATCGAGAAATTAGTGCTTTCTGTCACAACCATGCCCCTGAAATGGTAGTCATGTGACATTTACTCCAATTGTCGTAGTTAAGTGACAACTCAGCCCCAAATGTCGTAGTTTTCTGTCATTTTCTCCTAAAATTCAGAACATAAAAGCTCGCGAAGATGGTAACAAACATTTTCTTCCTTCTAATTTTGAACTCTAAACATTCTATTGGGTTTTCATTCAATCTCTTGGACAGGTAGAAGTCCGCCAGTGCCTTCAGATGAGGAGGAAGCATTCAGGTACTTCTTCAGGACATCGAGGAGGACCTTTGACTACATCTGCTCGGTTGTACGGGATGATTTGATATCGAGGCCGCCGTCTGGACTGATCAACATCGAGGGGAGACTGCTTAGTGTCGAGAAGCAAGTAGCAATTGCCATGAGGAGGCTGGCATCTGGGGATTCACAGGTGTCTGTCGGATCTGCTTTTGGCGTGGGGCAGTCTACTGTTTCGCAAGTGACATGGAGGTTCATCGAGTCCATGGAAGAGAGGGCTCGACACCATTTGGTGTGGCCGAACACGGAGAGGATGGAGGATATCAAAGCCAGGTTAGAGCTTGTGTCTGGTCTGCCTAATTGTTGCGGTGCCATTGATGCCACACACATTATCATGACGCTCCCTGCTGTTGAGTCATCTGAAGACTGGTGCGACCCTGCGAAGAACTACAGTATGTTCCTGCAAGGAATTGTTGATGATGAGATGAGATTTATTGATATTGTCACTGGTTGGCCAGGCAGCTTGACATTCTCACGCTTGTTGAAATGCTCTGGGTTCTACAAGCTCTGTGAGGCTGGGAAACGATTGAATGGCCCTGTCAGAGTTTCAGGGGAAGGTGCAGAAATAAGGGAATTCATAGTTGGTGACATGTGTTATCCTCTGCTCCCATGGCTTATGACTCCGTACGAAGGAGATAATCTATCCACCCCAATGCATCATAACTATAATGCCTGTCAAAAAGCTGCAAGGAGGCTTGCAACAAGAGCGTTGGCACGTCTGAAAGGCTCCTGGAGGATCTTGCACAAAGTCATGTGGAGGCCTGATAAAAATAAGTTGCCAAGTATCATTCTTGTGTGCTGTCTGCTTCACAATATAATTCTGGACTGCAAAGATGAACTGCTTCCGGATATTCAACTTCCAGAGCATCATGATACCGGCTATAATGAAGAGAACTGCAAGCAAGAGAATCCTAGTGGCAAAGTGATGAGAGAGACCATCACAGGGCGTCTCCCAGTCTATTAAGCTACCTTGAACTGAAGGTGACTGGAAGTATAGGTGAAAATGCGATGATGCATATTTGTTCTAGTGTTATTTTCCTTAGTTATCCTTAATGTCTGTTTTCTCGTGTTATTTTCTAGTGTAATCAGACCTGATGGTTACAGTAGAGATTCTAAATGAATGGTATTACTATTATCCATTCCTTTAATAACTAGCTACTTTGAAAAGCATACACGAGTTAATGTTTGATGATGACAATCTCCATCATGTTGAGTTGCATAAGCATAATGTCTCTCAGGTAGTCATGGGGCAGAGATTAAGAAAACCTGAGCCTTGGGCCTATGGCCAGCCCGCTGCAGAGATGGCAAAAATAGCACGTGGCAGCTGCAGCCGTATCTGAGGATTGGTTATCTCTTTATGATTTATGAAGATTAGTCTCCCGTTATATAATGTTTGAAACCATAAGCTGGAGGTTGCTTTCCAGGCTAAGTTGATCATCCCTATAAAAGGGAATCATGTATTCAGTTTGTTAAAGCACTAAGAACCAATCTGAGATCCACCCTCAAGGTGCATATCGCTCACCCATGATCTAAACCCATCCCCAACCTAGCTGTCTCCAACCGGCCATCCTCCTGGTGGTGTTTACCCTGTTCTGTACCTTGGTACACAACAAAAGTATATTGTTGTGAACCAAATAAAGCATTTGTTTTTTTTGGAAAATGTGCAAAGGGAATCATCTTTGTGGAGCCATTATCATTACTATGCAACTTTGCTGTACTAATATTTATTTTTCTATGACAAAATCCATGTTAATTAATTAGTTAAACACGAGTACTCTTAGTGAGTATTGTCCATACATATGACATGGTGTGGACATTATTAGTCCAGGATGTTTCGTTACCTCATCTCTGGTTGATTACAAGGCCACAGTTTCTTATATTATTATTACTGAACTGCTGAAGATAGAAGATATTATTTGTGATCTCCTTTTTCTGTTAGTGATTTGCTATTATTTCGCTGATAAGGGTCTAGAGTCCTTACTCTGTAGCAAGTGCTTTTGTGTGTAATGAACCTTCTTTGCAGCACATTTGATATATTGGTTTAGTCAGAGATATGGATGTGGAAATAAAGTTTTTTTTGGTAGTTTCTTAATAAGACTGATGAGTATGCCAATAGCAGAACACTGGAACTAACTGGATTGCCAATAGTAGAAGGCTGGAACTAACTGGATTACCATAATTTATACAGTACTAGCTATTTTCTGTAAAGGTAAGGTAAGATGGAATCTAACACTAGTGTCGTAGCAAGAATTCATTATGGTCGTCAAAAGTTATTTTTGTTAGCGCTTCTATTACTGAACTTCAATCTTGTTTTTCCACAGTAGCTGTACACCACTATGCCTTTCCTAGCTCAGTATATACTATATAATAAATGTGTCATATATATTTGCTGCCTAGACCATCCTGAGCTGGCGAGCCCTTTCTGTACAGGTTGTTTTTGGTAAACTTAAGCATCATTTACCATAGGATGGCTTGCTATCCTATTTACTCTTTGAACTCCTTTAGCCGAAAAAAAAGAATTACATTGCAATTATTGCTTAAACATCCTTTGGAGTACAATAAATTGTTTACCAATCTGTATTATGCTCTAATTTTGAGTTGGCATTTGGCAAACCAAGTCCTTACATCTGTCCCATGAAAGTGTTAAGGGTATCTCCAAATTTATTTTCCCCCTGCACATAAACTGCACAAACAAAGATAATTTTCATCACAGGTCCTGGGGATGTGGCTTGCATTGTACCCTCCCCCTTATATCCGACACTTCTATATATGTCTTTCTGCGGTTTTCAACTTCGAGAAACGAACAGGTTCCAAATGTTTGCTTCATCTTGTTGCTTCATCATTGATGTTTGCTACCCGCTTTGTTATTTTATTAGTTAATCTGAAGTACTTGTGAGTTCTATGAAGTGATTTTTGTGATACACTCTAAATTGTAGTAACCACCAGTTTGATAAATCAAAATCCCCAGGAAAGATATGCTTTTAAAGAACATGTCATATCAGTTATTTTGTATGAATTAATTTGTTCATGTTCTGCACAAACTAAGCCCCAAATAAATACTCTAAAACAGTTTGATAAGTCAAAATTCCCCAGGCAAAGTATACTTCTTACAACATGTTACATGACTGCGCTACTTTATATAAGGTGATTCATGTTGTGCTCCCCAGGCAAAATATACTTTTTAAAAAGATGTTACATCACTGAAGCTATTTATTTAGTTAATTCATGTTAACACATACAGTTAATTGGCTTGAAATTGGATAATGAATTCTCGTCTTACTGATTATGACAACATTATTTGCTGAGACTCATTGGAAAGATATATCATACTAAATACTACTGTAATCATGTTGTCATGAAGAACCACATTGATTTAATACAAGGCTGCATAGCATCTAACTTCCACATGATTAACGAAATTGTGCAATACTTATAATACATAGATTAATGCACATGCCGGCATAAGTATAGTGGCCATTAAATTTGCTGCGTTCTTTGATTTCCTGGAGCTTGACGTAGTGTTTGATTTTGGGCTTCCTGCATCCAATAGAATAATGTAGCAGTTAGTGCATTAGCTTTCACCATCTACTGCGTACTGAATTGGATCACCAGACTACTGCAGACCTAGTAGTTTAGTTCTGGAAACAAATTTTATATACGTATTGCACCTGATCATCAGTAATTTTGAACTTGCATGATCTAGGCCTCTAGGGTCATTGAGTAAATACTGATCTACTGTATAATTAATGATATGTAAGCAATATTTTAATTCAACCAGAAGTAGATGACACAGTTGATGTAAGTTTTAATCTTGCCTTGCGTACAGGAAAAATAATAGTGAAGCATATGAGATAAACACGCTTTATGTTCCATCTTTAGGCTTATTTATGACTTCACCTTTAGGTGCCTCTTCAAGTTCTTCGCCAGGCTCCTGCGGCGGCTCGCTAGAAGGTGGCGCTGTTGCCGGTGGAGCTGGGACGGCTGTAATTTGATAAGTCTGGTCTGATGAGTTTAAGAAGCGACATGCTACTTATTTTTGCATGCAGTGGATCAATTAAATTGACATACCTGTGCATTGGCTAATCGGTGGTGCTTGGACGTTGCAGATGCCGGGGAGCTCCAAGGCCCTCGTATGGTTAATGGCGATGCCAAAGGACGCTGCTGTGCCATCCAGGACCATGCAGAGGCACCGTGGGTCGGTCTGGACGATGCCGCCGAGGGTGGTGCAGCAGGAGAACCCGGGCACCAGGGCTTTGCTCCCGATGAAGTCGAGGCACGGGGAGAGGGTCATCATCACACTCGAGCAGCCATTGTTCTGCGCCACGGCCTTTATGGCCAGCATCGTCGTCATCATCGCCAGGGCAAGCGCAACGGTAACGATATCCATCTTCCTTGCAGCCATTCTCAGCTGCTGGCAGTCACTTCCCCCCAGGATGAACAACGCGGGTGAATCTCCAAGAAGAAAGAGGAACTTTGATGAATTGACAGGTAGGGTTCGTAAGGATGCTGGAGGAGGCACTGTATACTGTTGCTGTGCCGATTTTGTTAGAATGATGTACCATGAAGCTTCAGTGTCTCCTGACCACACACATGTTTGGTCTATTGTTGCAGCATTCTATTAATGGAAAGGGCTTGATGCATGTGCATAAGTTTAGGGGTGGTTTGTTGCTCCCATGTTGGGGCTACAACCATCCAGGACTGCGAGTATTAACCTACATTATATTGTTATTATTTATGTTATTGATAGTGAAAACAAAGTATGAGTTGGAGGACTATACAGTCTTTTGTCCCGATTATTTATGTTATTATTTATGTTATCAGAAACGAATTCAAAAGAAGTGTTCATACTTAACATATTGCAAAAGAGATTTTGTGCTTCAGGTCTGATCATAAACCGTGCGAAGAAGAGCAGTACTTTATTCAGTCAGAATACACATGCATGCTGCTCTGCCGAAAATGCTGTTATGGAGAGGCCGCATATTCCTGCTGAACTTGGGGTTGCTGGTTGTATGTTGAAAATTTTCGGCTACTTGAAGAACATGATCTTGAGAGCATCTCCAGTCGGGCCGCCCAAAGGCGTTTGGGGCATGCCAGACACAAAATCACGCCCACTCGCGGCGCCCAAACGCGAATTCGGTCCGGCGCGGCCCAGTTTTGTGTCCGGCACGCCCAGTCCACGCCCTCAACTTGGGGAGGCTTGGGGCGGCCCCGGATGGAAGGAAACGCACGCCTCTGACGCGCGGGCCACGCCTGGCAGTGTCACGGCCACGCCCCGCCGTGGTCAAAGGCGTCGTCAAAGGCGCGTGCCGCGTGGCGACTCCTCGTTTTCACGGCCGGCGGGCGGCCAGTGAGCCGTCGCGTCCTCTGCTCGCCGGAGTGAATGCGGCGCGCCTTTTCGAGGCGAGCGGCGTTAATGCCACCGCTCTCCGGCCGCCATAAAAGGCGAGCGCCGGCCTCCACTCATCGCCACTCTCGCCCTCGCCGTTCTCACTCCCTCACCTCGCCGCTCCTTGTCCACTCGAAAAACCGCCGCCGCTCTCCTTCTCCATGGCCGGCACCTGGAGGCGCACCGGCGGCGCCGTGGCCAACGGCTTCGCGCCGCGCACCCTGCTCAAGGAGCAGATGGAGGCGCTGCGCGACAACGGCTATCCGGTGCCGCCGGATATGCGTGTTTGCCACGGGTTCGTCATCGGCGTCAACGGCGTGCCGGTGATGAAGCCCCTGACGCGGACGAGCCGCGGCTTCACCGTCGCGGTAAACACGCACTACTGGCGTGACCTGACGCCGTAGCAGCGTCAGGAGCCGCGTTGGGATCCGCGAAACCCGGCCAACCATGGCCGGTACGAGGCGGCGTTCCAGCGCGCCTACGAGGAGGAATTCAACCGCTGGGACGGCCCCGGCCCGGCGCCGACGGACAAGAACGTCGCCGGGCGCGAGGCGTTCTAGAGCGTGCCCGGGCGCACGCTCCAGTTCGTGATGAACCACATCGCGAACGGCGGCTCGCTCCTGACGGCGGCGCCCGCCCCTGCTCCGGCCGCCTGGGCACCAGCGCCACCTCCGGCCAACCAGTGGGCGCCTCGCGCGACGCCGTCCTCGTCGCGCTCCACGGCGTCCTCGTCGCGGGCGTCGTCCTCGCGCTCGTCCTCCTCCCGCTCCCGCGCCTCCTCTCTGCTAACGCCGAAGCCGGAGCAGATGAAGGTGAAGGCGGAGCCAGAGCTCTCGCCGTTCATGGCGGAGCTCATAGCGGCGCAGGAGGGGACAGACGACGACGCCATTGCGGCGGTCGTCGCGGCCGCGTCGATGGACGACGTGCCGCCGCTCGACGGCCCCTCGGCCTGCGCCTGGTCGGCGCGCGATACCGCCAAGGAGAAGGGCGTGCCCTTCTTCGACCTCACCGTCGACGGCCCAGGACCGAGCCGCGTCAAGGAGGAGGACGACGGCGGCGCGTGGAGCAGCGGCGGCGCAGGGAGCAGCGGCGGCATGAAGGAGGAGGTGAAGGAGGAGGAGGAGGAGGACCACTACTACGCCTTCAGGCGCCGCTACCGCGGCCGCCAGTAGATTTAGGTTTAGTTTTTTTAAATTTCATTCAAATCTGTAAACTTTCCTAAAATTTGAATGAAATTTGTCGAAATTTAAATTTAATTTTTTTTAGTTTGGGCGCCGCGAGTGGGGATCGACGGCGCCCAAATGGGCAAGGTAGTCCGGACGGCGCCCAAAGGGCCTGTCCGGACGGCCTTTGGGCGCCCATTTGGGCGCCGCGAGTGGTGATGCTCCGAAAGTATCCAAGTTTACTATGAAAACTGCTAACTAATATGTATATATGGGGCATCAACACAAGTACACAACTCTGTCAATGCGGGCAAACGAAAAAGATACTTGCTGCTGTTTGAGCCAAATGTTAGGTCAAAGTGCTGAATTTGGCATCAACAAAAGTACACAACTCTGTCAATGCGGGCAAACGAAAAAGATACTTACTGCTGTTTGAGCCAAATGTCAGGTCAAAGTGCTGAATTTCGCTCAACGTCTTTGCAAACCTGACACCATCTTTTTGCAAAATTGAAAGCCTGACACCATCAGGCGACAGAGCTATGGCTAATTGAACCACCGGACCAGCAGTTACTGGAAACCAACACCGACGATGCCAACTCTAGCGATGCTGGTTCGAGGCTTTTGCATCAGGTATTCTTGTGGTTGCATGCATGGTTTTTAGGCAAGGAATTCATTTGCTGCTGATAATGGTATGCCCATGTGCGTCTTCTATAGAAACGGGGTCATGGTGAAGGTGTGAGTTTCCCCCTCCCCCTCCCCCTCCCCTGTCTCGCCCCCACGCGGGCGAACATGGAAAACCCTAGCCGCCGCTTCTAGCCCCTCTCCCCTCCCCCTCCGCCGCCGCCGGGGCGGGCGACCGGGCTTGGCCTGTGCGGTTCCGGTGCCGGTGCCCAGGTTCTCCCCGCGAACTGCAAGGCGGCGTGGCCCGGGTGGTCTTGGTGGCGGGTCACCAAAGTGCGGCTGGCGACACCCTCCCGGCTCATATCTGGGCCCTTAGGGCCCATCTGGGCCTGGGCAGGCCACCTCGGATGCGGCACCCTCGGTGAACAGAAGAGCAAGGGATGGTGTCGGAGGTGTCGGTGTTGGTGGTGTGCCTGCTGCAGTGCGGCGGCGGGGACTTTATGGGCCCATTTAGGGCTCAGTTGGGACGGTAAGGGTCTGGTGTGTCCCTGTTGCTGCATCCGATCGGCTACTGCCGATGGCGGTGGAGGTCGATCCCTCCCGTGTGCTACTATACTGCCACCCTCGTCGGTGTCCCTTTTCTCGGTCTTCCCGGCCTCACAACGTGGATCACGGTGACACGGCGGTGGTGATTGCAAGACCGTGGTGGCGTGTGCTGGTGGGTGGCAAGTTTGGTGGAGCACTACGGAGCGTCCGTGTGTGTGGTTTTTTGAGGGTTGGGAGAAATCCATGTCGTTCTCGACACCGAACTGGTGACGCCTGCAGGTTTCGCCGTCCTTCCTGAAGGGCGTCGGGTGTACCTCTACCCCACCCCCCGTGGAGTACCCGGGGAAAACCTAGGACGCGTACCAAGGATAACCCTAGAACCGGTTCGGGCAGCAACGTCGTCGTCGTCGCTCACCTTCTTGGAGGTGCTACTTGGTACGTGGCGTGTCGGAGTGCTATGAGCATGGTTGGAGTTCTCGGAGGGCGCAGCGGTTGCCAGTCATCTCCATTTTTGTCGAACCGTCGTTATCTGCGTTATTTCTCTTTTTCTTCTTCTTTTGGGCTTGGTTTGTGCTATTTGCCTCATCAGTGGACTCGTCTTTGTATCGGTTGGTTGGTATATTAATATATCGGGACCAAATGCTGTTTTGAGGAAATGAGGTCGTAGCCTGACTTGCTTCCGGGTCAACGAGACAATGGAACAAAGAGAAGTTGCGCTGTTGCCTTCTTCTCTGAAGCTTCCGAACCTGAAACTCTGGACTTCTCTAAACCTGCTTCTTCGTGAATCCTGGTTGTTGTTAGCAAATTTTGCAAGGGTGAACCCAAGTACCAACCTTCCATACTTCAGGCCCTAGAATATATGCTAGCAACTGTAGCTGCAGAACGTAATTTAACCCCATTACCGAGTAATAAAGCTTTCTTATTCATTTCACCGCAAAACAAAGAGAGAAAAGAACACCTAACTTGCAGATTTCAGCTAAAAGACACATTTCCCTTTTTTTTTAAACGAGAGACAAATTGTAAAAATAAGGTAGATATTTCCCTACAAACACCTCACGTGTATCTCATTCTTTTTCATGAACTGCAACAAGACACTACTAAGGTTGTGCACTTTGTTAAAAATAGAAGCCTAGCTGTAGAAAATATAAAATTAGTCTCCATTCAGGAATCATTAAACTGAAGCCACTGGAAACATACAAGGAAAGTGAACAATGCTTTATTGCACGGTATTGTCAAAGTTTCATAAACCTTACTTTTCCTTACATGCTTAATGAAGCGCATATCTCCTGCAGGTTCTAAAAAGGTCCGATATAAATCTGTGTTTTAGAATTCTTTTTCGTATTTTAGATAAGGTTAAGGTCGTATGCATATTGTTGTTGCACATGCCGGGGTAACACCCCTTTTTTTGAAAATAAGGTCGCACGGATTATAAAGCGAACCATCAATCTTTTGCTGGTTTAGGTTTAGTTTGTACTTTGTAGTCATTTAAGTAGATTGTGTTGAACTTGATTCATAATTTATTGTGACAAAAGACCAGATATAAACAAAATCAAGCTAATAGCCAAACTAGATCATCATTACCGCTCGCAGTGCTAAGCATATGTCGACACAATGTTTTTGAACAGATAAGAAAGATGATATAACACAAAATTCTGCATTCAATAATACATCTATTAAGGTTAAGTCTCCGATTAAAAACCTTGCACAATTCTAGACGTGCAACATGTTGGAGCAGCGTAGCAATAACAAATACACAAGAATGTTATCACATATGTAACTTGATAAAAGAAAAAAAAAATCAAAAGCAAATTCCGTTTGATTTTTTTTCAAATCTGAACAATTTTTTCAAATTTAAACAATTTTTAGATTTAAACAGTTTTCAGATTTGAGCATTTTTCAAAATGAACAATTTTCAAAAATCATAATAGAAGAAAAATTAAATAAAAGAAAATGGAAATGAACATAAAAAAGAAAAAGAAAAATTCAAAAAAGAAAAAGAACACAGAAAACGAAAAAACACTCGCATACAAATGGATTCGAATGGATTTAAGCTAAATCTCACACGTCTGGGATCTAGCAAATCCGATAGAACTATTTCGATCGGAAGAACATGGACTCGGTTGTAGTTTACGTTACAGGCTGTCTCGGTGACGCAACTTGTTTCAGAACGGCTCTAGAAAGAAAAGGCACCTTGGAGCCTTATCCTCTCCCCGTCCACAGTGAGAGCAGCGACTTTTGGGCGACTCGGGCGGATCTACCTCGCCGCCGCCAGATCGGCCTCCGGCGGCTGCTCCGGCAGCGGGAGGATGGGGAAGCCCCGATCTGCGGTGTGTATATAGTGTAGGGTCGGTTTGGGAGCTAGCCGGCGGCGTTGGGGAGTGGGCGGCGCGGCCGGAGTGGCGTTTTGCGACGGAGGTCTTCCTCTCCGGCGGTGGAGGTCTGAGGAGCTCCGCTGCGGTTCTTCCGTCTTCTCCGTGCTCGGGGCTCGGTGGAGCTGCTGGGTGCGTCAATCCCTCGCCGGAGTCCGCGGGACGGCGGATCCGGATGTTTGAAGTTCTTCAAGGTGCTGGTGGTGCAGAGCAGGGCGCTGGCTACGACGGCGTTCGATGGAGGTCCTCCGGGGCCGAGCTTCATCGACTTCCCGTCCGCAGAGGGGCTACTCCTAATCCAAGGCGTGTGAGGAGCAGCGGCGGCGGCGCGTCAGCGATACGTCTTCGTCTTCGTCAGTGGAGTCCAGAGGGACCGTGTTGTAATTTTGCTTTGTTTCTGGACTTTTCTATAAGAACCTTGCTCTGATATATCAGCAGTACCTTCCCTCGCAAAAAAAAAAAAAAAACTTGTTTCAGAACGGATGCGGACAAAATAACGAAAGCCGGCAAGATCAGACTGACCCTGCCATAGAAGTACTGACAGGCAGCTGGCAACCCAAAACCGTCCTCCTCCTTCCTGGCGTGTTGATCCCCACAGCAAAGCTAGCCTGCTGCTTTCTAAAGACTACTAGACATCCTGGCGCGGCGTGTCGATTAATAATTGATAAAACGCAATAAAGACATTAAAGTAACAAAAATAAATTTTAGGTAAATGATTTAATAAATGGTTGAATAATTCGAATCTTATGATTAATATTACAACTTATTGAATTCTTGTAAAGACAAACTAATTATTATATTGATTAAACACAAATTACAATGTATTTACAACTTTGTTATAACAAACTGAAATTCAAAAAGGGAGATCACAATTGTTTCCTAAACTAAAATGTCTTGTATTTTTTTTCCTTCTTGATCATTATTCCAACATTGTTTTCCCGCAAAGCAATGGTATACGTCGCACCCATGTGGTTGTTATCTCTCTTCGTCTGCGTGAAAATGTTTAGTGGATCGAACTGTCGTTAGAAGAAGAATTATTGTTTTGTAAAAACTTCAAATTTTTGGAAATGTCCACATTCAAAAATTGTGTAGTTTTTTTTTTGAAATTCAAAGAAAATATACATTTATAAAGTATTCGGATCTTAGAAATTTTGTTCAAATTCGGCAGCAATTCAGATGTGAATTACTTTTACATTTGTAAAACGCTCAGAAATGGAAGACATCCAAAATTTCAAAATATTTAAATTTGAAATCTAATCGTTGTATGCCATAAGTAGATGACATCTTTCTTGTTTTTGAATTCAAATTTGGAAACAGCGACGTTGTAAAGTTGTCTAAATTTGGAAATCATTGAATTTGAAAAATGCTTTCGTTTTAAAAATAGTTGGATTTTGGAGAGTGCTCAAATTTGAAAATTATTGTAAGTCAATTTCAAATGTGTTTGCTTTTTTACATGAAAATAATCTGGAATAGTTAGTATTTTTTTTAGTATACTCACACATTTTAGAGTTCCGTTAGATGTTTAGCAAGTTTGAATGGTTCTATATGTTTATATTTTGTCGAAATACTTGTTTGAGTTTTATAATTGGAGAATGTACAGTCCATTAGCATTTGTTAAAGCCAATCCATAATGTTATGCAATTTCGGAAGCTTTTAAGATTTAAATACTTTTAACGTTTATAGAACGGTCAGATATGAAATATTTTTAAAATTTTAGAATACTCAATTTTGAATTTGCATTAAAATGTTTTATTGTGGTTAAAATTCAAGTTTGAAAATATTTATGTTTAAAAATTATTCAAGTTTGGAAATTATTGGAATGCAATTTGGAAAATGTCCACATTGAAAAATTGTGCAAATTTGAAAATTGTGTTTGGTGAAATTCAAATTTGGAAAATGGTGGTATGTAAAAGTTGCGAAGATTTGATTTTTTTTTAACGCGAAAAAAGTTTATGTTCGAAAATTGGTCAAATTTCGAAATTTAATCAAATTGAGGAGTTATTTAGATTTGAATTCTTTTTCACATTTATAAACTGGGTGGATTTGAAAGGCATTTAATTTTCTAAAATATTCAAATGTGTACGACATCTACGTGTGGTAGAATTCAAATTTGGAAATGTCCACATTCAAAATTTGTTCGGATTTAAATTTATTGGATTTTTTTTAAAAATACATTTGTAAGTTGTTCAAATTTCAAAAACGTTAAAATTGGGAAGTTATTCATATTTGGATTATGTTGACGTTTATTAATTGTTCAGATTTGGAGGGTATTTTAATTCTTAAAAATTTTGAATTTTTATTTTGAACATATGACATAAATAGTCGGCACTTATTTTTATGATGATTTTGATGTATTGTTTATATTTTCTCGTTGGATATGTTTGAAGTCATTGATTTTTTTTTCGGTGGATATATTTGAAGTTATCGATTTTGCAGCATTTAGTGGTTTTTAAAAATTGTTCAAATAACCAATTGAACTGAACATATTATGATGGTCTTGAGATTGCCACACAAAATGGGACTCAAAATAATTGAGGAAAACATACTGTAGAAATTTTGAAAAGTTGGGTTATATTTGCCTTCTTTGTCGGCAGCAAGGTACGGACTTTCGGTGCTCTTAGAAGCAACTCCGGGTTCATGTTTTCTCGATAAGAACGAAACATCGGAAAAAGAAAAGAGCAATCAATATACGGCGTCGATGCATCGCAAACAATGTGGATGTAGGGAATGCAATATATGTGAAGGTTTTATTTTATGCAAATTTTGATATATTATTTGCAATATCTCGAATTGCAAATTAGAAGATTTGAATTGTACGAATCTTAGATTTCCTGTTATTATTAAGCAGGAATCAAAGTTGATTAGTCATGCATGAATTTGACATAATCAGATAGCTTACATTTTTTTGAACATTTTGACATATTAAACATATTTTTCTGAATTATAGATTAAAAGATATCAATTTTTTAAAAGTTGAGCATTTTAAACATGATTCAAATTTATTCAAACATGCATGATTTTGACATATTCAGATAGCTTGCATTTTTCTGAACATTTTGACATATTAAACACATTTTTCTGAAATATAGTTTAAAAGATATGAATTTTAAAAAATGTGAGCATTTTTCTGTAATTGTTTTTCCCCTGACAGGTGGGTCCCCCGGTAACGTCATAGTGTGACATCACCGCCGACGGCGGACGTGCGGCCGGCCGCGCTGCCGAGCTCGCGCTCGCGCGCAGTTGCGCGCGCGCCGGGCCAGGACCGCGCAGAGTCGCCAGGGGACGCGCAGGGGAGCAGGAGGGGCGACGCTGTGGACCGTTTGGTCGCCGGAGCCGCCGGCGGCGACCAAAACGGTGGCGGTGGACTGCGGGCGCGGCGGCGGCGATTCCCACGCGTAGCGGGCGTCCCGGCAGGCGGTCTGCAGCGAGGAGATGGAGGCGGCGACGGCGCAGCTCCCTGCGGCCGTAGATTCGTCGGGGAAGGAGCGGAGGGGCGACGCGGCGCGTCGGCGGCGGCGGCGGCGACGGCGCGGTCGGGGGAGAGGGAAAAGAGGGAGAGGGAATTGTGCTGGTGGGTTTGCACAGAAGTCCCTGGGATTTCCCGAAATTACAAATAAGTCCTTTACGGGGTGTTTTTTGTAAAAATGTGCGTCAAACTCTTAAAAAAAATCATATAACTTCTGATATTGCAATGCTTTAAAGATACACAGAATTGCTGATCGCATCTCTATAGAAACTATCATACAAATAGTACATACGCAAGAATGATATATAGTACTACTTACATTAGTGATTAGCTTGTCAAAACATCTGATCTGACGCGCCATTCAACTACTACTCCTTGGTGTTGTCGGTGCTTTCACTGGTCTGGACTTCATGCCTAGCGACCCTGACGATGTTCCACACACTGATCAACATCACCGACTTCATCACCTATGACGACAACCACACCCAATGAACATGACCATGCCAACTTGCCGACGGCAATGCTGATGCAGAACTTCAACCAAGGGCAGCATGGCATTTCTAGCTCCGAACAGACAGTCCATGTGATAATGCTATGCTCAAGTTCCCGACACACCATACACACCCATGTTTGTACTACCGAGCTGCTGCTGATCCTTAACAAAACACTCTATTCTGACAGTTTTAGGTTGTCCGCAGGCTGGTCTACTCGCTGACAATCTCCATGCTGGGAACCACTCATTGCTCAAGCACATCTTCTGCCCCCTCCACCAAATCACCATGGACCTCGTCCACGGGAACCTTCACCATGACCACCTCTAGCTACACGAGGCGAGACCAAATCAGCATGGGACGGTGGCTGTTTGCCACGAGCAAACTCTGGCACTTTGTTGTGTCCAATAGCTGTGTGGGGGATACATGAGAAGCAGCTAGAAGTGGAACCCGTGATCTGAGTTTTGGCATCACAGGTATTTTCCTATGAGTTGTGCCTCTGGTCGGTCTGCGGTAACAAAAACACATTAGGCAATATTGTAGAGCATCTAACAGAACCATGCTAGGCAACATGAATGGCACCTGCTTGAGGAGATTGCCTTTGATTTATGCAGCACAAATAAAAAATTCCCAACAACAAAGAACTTAGGAGCATAGACACAACTGCTTGTAAATAAATGCTCATGGATTAATAATTAGAATCAAACAATGCTAATTGTTCTTCTGAAACTCTAAAGAACTTGATTTATTTATGTCTGTTAGAAAAAAGGCTGATTAAAATACCAACAAACAAAGCAAAAATTGGATAGATTGAGTGTGATAAGAAACCATCTAAGTTATACCATTTCACAAACATGTATAAAAACATGGAAATAAGCATCCATTCTACATAAAATAAATTAGAAAAGAAAGCACTTACCTTTTATGCGACTGTCCAGACCATTTACCTTCTAGCTCGGCATAAATGCCAACTTGCTTATAATTTTAAAACCTAATTGTGCACCGAATCCCAATAGAGGATAATCTTCGGTAGTGCTTATATAAACACAAGGTGAAGTTCGTGCAGAATAAATTGTAGCATGGACAGATAAGTAAACTGGAAATAAAAATCAATATTAAATTACTTTCTAAATTTAAGTGCACTTACAAAAGGGAACCAATTTGTTGCAATCACAGAAAATCAATCAGGATTTGGATGTGAATCTAATAGGATTTGAGAGAGAAGTTCACATGTACAGGAAGACTAGAACTGGAGAAAACAGAGTTCTGGAGGAGGTTCTCGACCTCTCCCCTTTTCCTTATTTATTTCTTCCTTTTACATTCTCGTCCTCCTGACTTACAATATTTACATTTCAGTACATAACCACACGAATATAATTTAACAAACTATAAACTCAACACTCCCCCTCAAGATGGGGTGAACACATCGTATAGCCCCATCTTCCTACATAAGTTAGAGAACACCTTTTCAGCTAGACCTTTGGTAAGAATATCTGCTAATTGGTTTGAAGAGCTCACATAAGGCATACATATTATTCCTTGGTCTAGTTTCTCTTTGATGAAGTGTCGATCAATTTCTATGTGCTTCGTTCTACCATGTTGGACTGGGTTATGTGCTATATCTAGTGCAGCTTTATTATCACAATACAACATAATTGGTCTTGTCTCAAGTAGACCCAGCTCCATTAGTATTATTTTTAGCCATAAGACTTCACATACTCCATGAGCCATAGCTCTGAATTCTGCTTCTGCAGTAGACCTGGCAACAACATTTTGTTTCTTACTACGCCAAGTAACTATGTTCCCTCCAATAAACGTACAGTATCCTGATGTAGACCTTCTATCATCCAATGAACCGGCCCAATCTGCATCAGTGTAACATTCTATTTGTAGGTTGCCACTTGACTTATACAATAAACCTCGACCTGGACACCCCTTTAAATACCGAATGATTTGATTTACTGCGTCCATGTGTTGTGTTTTAGGATTATGCATAAACTGACTCACGACACTTACGGCGAAAGCTATATCAGGACGAGTATGTGATAAATAGATCAAACGACCAACAATTCTCTGATATTGCTCCCGGTCAATAGGTTCCCCCGACTCACTAGACAATCTGTGATTTTGTTCTATTGGTGTTAATGCTGGACGACACCCAGACATACCAGTTTCTGACAATAAATCTAGCACATATTTTCTTTGAGACAAATAGATACCTCTTGAGCTTCGCGAGACTTCAATTCCAAGAAAGTATCTCATTTGTCCTAGATCCTTGACTTCAAACTCATTCCTCAAATGTTGCTTCACTTTTTCAATACCTTGATCATCATTTCCTGTAATAACAATATCATCAACATATACAATTAATATCGTCACTTTTCCATCACATCTTTTGAAAAACAAAGTATGGTCGGCATTGCTCTGGCTGAAACCCGATTTTAGCATAGCTTTTCTAAATCGATCAAACCAAGCACGAGGAGATTGTTTTAGGCCATACAGTGAACGACGGAGTTTTAAGACCTTTCCTTCAGTTTTTATTGTGCTGAAACCAGGTGGTATATGCATATAAATTTCCTCTTGAAGATCTCCATGCAAAAATGCATTTTTAACATCCATCTGAAATAAGTTCCAGTCAAGATTAGCTGCACAGGATATCAAAGTTCTTATTGTATTCATTTTTGCTACAGGAGCAAATGTTTCCTCATAATCGACACCATACGTCTGTGTGTAGCCTTTGGCCACCAACCGAGCTTTATACCTTTCTATTTTACCTTCAGGGTTGTACTTGATAGTATAAACCCACTTGCATCCGACCGGTTCCTTGCCATTCGGTAATTCTACCAATTGCCACGTATTATTCTTTTCTAGAGCATTCATTTCCTCCAACATTGCTGCCTTCCATTTAGGATCATGCACTGCATCCTTCCAATCTTTAGGTACTGATGTAGAATCCAAGGATGCAATAAAGCTTCTAAAAGAGGCAGTACATCTATCATATGAAACAACTTTTGCAAGATCATGTTTATATCCTACACAATCCTTGAGACGTGCAGGTACATTTACTATTCTTTTTTTCTTTCGTAAGGCAATCGGTTCATCATTTATTTGAGTACTAGAGGATGGTGTATGGGTTTCAGTACCTTCAATAACACCCTCATCATGGGCCATTTCTTCACTTGCTGGTGTCTCCTCTAGTACTTGTGGTTGATTAACAACTTCTTCATCAACTTCCTGAGGTGCACCTTCTCCATCGTCTGGTTCCATCTCATGTTGACCTGAAAGATTTTCATACACTTCTGGTAGTAATGTATTATCACCTTCTTCATTTGTATTGGCAGTTTTCTCCTCCTCATTTTCATCTTCTGAGCGTATGATATCCCTGATAGTTACCATTACAGTTCCCTTATCACTACTTTCTCTGATGAGACTCTCCCCCTTTCTACATATATCATTGTCCTTTCCTTTTAAGGAATAGAATGGTTCTTTTTCATGAAAGGTAACGTCCATACTCACAAAGAATTTCTTCTCTGTAGGAGACCAGCACCGATACCCCTTTTTTGTTGGAGAATATCCCACAAAGATACACTTGACAGCTCTTGGATCAAGTTTTCCTGCTGTACTCCTGTAATCATGAACAAAACATGTACAACCAAATATTTTTGGTGGCACAATAAATGAGTTAGAGCCTTGTAAACATTCAGTTGGAGTCTTATGCTCCAAAACTCTAGAAGGCATACGGTTTATTAGATAAGCGGCAGTTTTGACTGCTTCTCCCCAAAGGAATTTCGGCACATTCATCATAAACATAAGAGCTCGAGCAACTTCAAGTAAATGCCTATTTTTTCTCTCTGCCACCCCATTTTGTTCTGCAGTATTCACACACGTGGTTTGATGTATAATACCATGAGTAGACAAGAAGTTACTGAATTCACCATTGATATATTCAGTACCATTATCCGAACGTAATATCTTCACATTCACGCCAAACTGATTATGCACCATATTAAAAAAGTCTTTGAATGCAGGCAGAACTTCAGACTTATGCTTTAGGAGGTACAGCCATGTGCATCTACTAAAACCATCTATGAAGGTCACATAATATCTATCCCCTGTAAGGGAAGTTACAACTGATGGACCCCATACATCCGAATGCACCACATCAAAAGGTAACTTACTTCTCACATTTCTACTCGGATAATTGGTTCTTGTGTGTTTAGCTAGTTCACACACATCACACAAAAGCTTCTCCTTACAATGATTTTCAACTTGGGATGGAAACATGCGACTAAGGGCTTGGAACGACGGATGCCCTAGTCTACAATGCATTAGAAGTAACTCATCAGTTGACATAATACCCTTCACACTGAGTGCATACGGATTTTGAGTATTCTTGAGGTAGTAGAGGCCCTCATGCTCAACTCCAGTCCCCAGAATTGTTCCTGTCTTCAGATCCTGAAATATACATGAATAAGGATCAAATGATGCCTTGCATTTAAGCGACTTTGTAATTGAGCTAACAGACAGGAGGTCCACTGGAAAATTTGGGACGTGTAAGACTGGGCTCAACGATAGAGAAGGAGTACATGTGATGTTTCCAGAACCCATAATTGGGGCAGAGGACCCATCAGCTATTCGTACTCTATCTCTCCCAGAACGTGGAGTATATGTAGAGAAATATTTAGATGAGCCTGTCATATGATTCGTAGCCCCGGAATCAATTATCCAAGATGTTAAAATCTGATTTTCACCTTTCCCAGTATGAGCATCGGGATGAATCTCAGAAGTGTCTGCTGCAGTAGTTGCCATTAGCTTTGCCTTGAACTCTTCCAATGCTTGGGCTGTAACTGCAGATTGTTCTTCTTTAGATGAGGTGAA
The DNA here is from genome assembly GCA_947311845.1 of Poa pratensis. Classification (NCBI taxonomy): domain Eukaryota; kingdom Viridiplantae; phylum Streptophyta; class Magnoliopsida; order Poales; family Poaceae; genus Poa; species Poa pratensis. The sequence goes on along the minus strand of CAMZMU010000107.1, from coordinate 96,039,587 downwards.
GTGAGCTCGATCCGTTCTCCGCATACTACCACCACGAAGAAACCTGTTAGATGGCTTATGTTGCCATCCAGGAGGGTAACCAACCAAATCAAAACATTTCCACTTCACATGACCTGGTTTGTTGCAATGATCACACACAACCCTAGTCCTCTTTGCATAGTCAAACCTATGAGCACCTGCTTGATTATTTCCTGATTGAATTTGATTAGCTGAAGATAATGCAGCCCTATTATCAATACTTGCTTGTGGAATTGTGACCTGATTCAACAATCTTGTTTCCTCCTCAAGTATACTAGCTATGGTCTGATCCAAAGTGGGCCAATCAGGTAATGCATGAATCAGTTGGGAACGCAGGTTGAACTCCCCATTCAGTCCTTCAAGGAAGGCTTGTACCAATATTGGTTCAAACCATTCTCGGAGGAGTTGTACATCTTTAGGATCATGTGCCTTGAATGGTCTAAAATACTCCAAGTCTCGGAAGAGCTTTTTAATTTCGCCAGCATACTCAGTCACCGTTTTATGTTCTTGTTTGGCATGCCTTAATTCATGGAGTATTCTTGTAATCTGCATCTTGTTTGACTTCCCCGAAAACTGCTTTTCAATGCTCGTCCAGACCTCGGCGGCACTCTGGAAGCCTTCAACTTGTTCCCTAACAGCTTTATCCATCGAACTAAGCAGCCACACCATGACTCGTTTTTGACTTTGGTCCCATTGTTCCTGTGTAACTTCCAGTGGTTTCTTTTCATCTTCTTTCAGAAATCTCTCCAAGCCATGTGACTCTAAAATCAACAATGCATTACGAGACCAACTAAAAAAATCACCAGGACCAGTCAACCTTACTGGATTAGCCTCCAAGTTTTCTGAACATCAGAACTACTTGATCGTGATTGTGCTTGTTCCAGCAATTGGGTCATCATACGCTGCATACTTTCCACCAAATTTTCCATACCAGAATCTTTACCAGTTTCTCCCATGACCAGAGCAACTATAATATATAATATATTCTTGGAAAAGCTGAATAGCACTACAGCTTCACAATCGATTCAGCTAACCAGACTGAACTTATTTGTACCTGAGAAAGTCACGGCCGGACTGCAGCTCCAACCTCACGCAACACAGGAACTGAAGAAGAACGACGGCAGCAGCACGGAACGAAGGGACAACGGCAACAACGCCGCACAAAGGCGACCTTGACGGAGACGGCAGCGGCGCACACAGGCAGCCGACCTTGACGGAGACGGCAGCGGTGCACACAGGCAGCCACTACCACGACGACCACCAAATCCCAGGCAAGCTAGCACAAATCAGACCAAATCTGAGCGGAGAACACGCCCGCGGATCGGCCGCTCTGATACCATGTTGCAATCACAGAAAATCAATCAGGATTTGGATGTGAATCTAATAGGATTTGAGAGAGAAGTTCACATGTACAGGAAGACTAGAACTGGAGAAAACAGAGTTCTGGAGGAGGTTCTCGACCTCTCCCCTTTTCCTTATTTATTTCTTCCTTTTACATTCTCGTCCTCCTGACTTACAATATTTACATTTCAGTACATAACCACACGAATATAATTTAACAAACTATAAACTCAACACAATTAGTTCCGCTGGCACTTACAAAAACTAAGATATTATTTACTTAGTGGATACTGCCTGGCCTTCTATAGAAATATGTCTACTCAAAATTACCAGAATGTAGTGACGTCTAGAAAGTTCAAGCACAACCGAGTCCCAGATCTGCAGCTTTATTTTCTTATCGTTGATCACAATAATTGAGCAGTAAATCCGACACCCATAGTTGAGTTGCATGGGCTAAAACCACCTGTTAGTAAACTGCAACATAAGACATGACTTCCAAATGCATTGATGCTAAGAGGCTACAAGCTGCTGGTATTGCTTTACACTGATTAGTAAAAGAGAGGAAAAAGCGAGGTAAATAAGTTTCTTCAAGGAGTACAACTCGTGGTGTCCTGAGACCACATATTTGATGATCCTTTATTCTTAGTTGTAGTGTACAGAACGAAAGTGAAAATCTTATGCAACATTTATGATTCCACGAGAATAGAAAGCAAAAGAAAGGTAATTCAGAGTCTAGAATAAGGGTAAGGCGTACTTGCTAATAAGGTTTATCCAGACTGGGTGCACAATTAGAAAGTAGCCATATTAGGCAGCAAAGACACGACTAAGTAATAATTGATTTAAATTTCAGTACACATCAAAAAAATGGAGAAAAAATATATAAGCAAAGTACGTTCACGGCGTCATGCCGCGCGGTATCAGATTCTTGTTTATATAGTTGTGACACACTGAATAGTATTAGAGAGTACTGTTTATAGTTGCACCATATCCTATTTCTTGATTTGAAGAGTTGATTGTGCGACGATCGGACAGGAAAATTGCTTTAATATTTCAACCATATTAAGAAAATATGTCCTCAGTTGAGCATATTTTTCCTACAGAAACACAATATAAGTACAATGAAATGTATTAGTCACCAGCCTGTACTCATGATGCACATTCACAACAGCTAAAGGACAATGGAAGCTGTCAATAATATAATTTCAAACATATCTAGCGATGTATCAGGAAAGTAAAAGGAGCTATACATCATATTCAGCTGCAAACATATGGCGGCAGAAGTTCATATGTGCTTTCTATTTGGCAGTTAAATGCAATCTCGGCTTTGCTTAGTTATGATTAATACATTTTTCATACTTCATCACATGTAAGTATGTAACACTATGTTGAGATCTAATCCTCTGCCTCTACAGTTTGTTGTTTCGGTTGTGAATAGGAGCTGAAGCTTCTCCTCATATTTCTGGTGCTTATAACGTAACAACAATCACATTGGTAAAACAGGTTGTTGAAGTATTTGGCAAGCTGAAATCTCACACAGAATGATAGAAGCATCCCTACAATAGTACAATTGCAAAGTGACATTCAGTGGAAAATATATGAATGTACATACCCGCTAACCACATAAAATTTTACCTCTTAAATCTGCAGGCTTAATCGATCTCAAAGTAGTTCATGTGGAGCTCATCCAAGAAAAAAAAGACTCCAGTTTCTTTGACAGATTCAACACACCGGATTCGCTCCTCCATGTAGCAGATTGCATTTTCACTCCCAAGATCCCTCCCGCTACAGATTCAGTAAGCAAATTCAGTAAGCACGGGCCACAGATGTGCCGTCCCCAAACTGCCACTACCGGCAACCAGTCATAGCAGATTAAAAAAGCAAAATCAGGCATACTCGAACGACATGCAATGGTCCAACCTGAGATGAGGACGCGGATCCCGCGGCGCTGTACCGAGCCGGCGGCGTGGAGTGGAACACGCGGCGAGGCGGCACCGGCAGGCCACCGACGCTCCCCGTAGGGAGCCTGGCCACGGGAGGAGCGAGCCACTTGGGCCTCGTGGGCTGACCTGCGGTGGAGAAGAAAGAAAGTGATTTCTCCGGTGAGCGGACGCGGCGGACGCCTGCGGGCGCGGCGGCGTCGATTCTGACGACCTCACGGCATCCCGGCAGGTGAGAGTGGGCGAGGAGGGAGAGGCGGCGACGGCGCATCTCTCCGTGTGGTCGGATGCGTGCGGGGAGGAGCGGAGATGCGTGGCGAGGCGTCGGCAGCCGGCGGCGACCTCCGGGTCGCGGGAGAAGAAGAAGAGAGGCTGAGTTGTGGCGTCGTTTTTACACGGAGATCCCTGGGTTTTAGCGAAATTGCGCACCAGTCCTTTTCGGGGTTTTTTTTGTAAAAATGTGCGCCAAAAACCGTGCGAGAGAGGCGACCGGGTGGCCACCGGCGCGGCGGGGTGGTAACCGGCGACGTGGCGCACGGCGATTGGTGCGCTTCCGTGCGTACTGTTCCCAGGAACAGTAACACACGTTCTGGCCGACGTGGCTCCATCCTGGGCGTCCGTCGCGCCGATCAGACGGCCAGAGGAAAACGCGCGACGTGGCTCGCTGGAGACGCCGAGGTCGTGTCCGTCCTTTATATATAAGGTTATATAAGGTTATATGTACGGTCGACCACATGAAGTATATGTGTACTATTGCAGAATAATACGACTTGCACGATTTCAATGTCTCAACTCTCAGATCGGTCTCTAGCATACCATGGACACCTACCAAAGAATTAAAGAATGGGAAATAACTTTGGAGCGATCATGCATGATTAACATCTATGAGCTCACCATTAGCATGTTTTTCCTCCTCTTTTACTAATAAATCATTCAAAGCTCCAACGTCTGATCTATCTAGTTCCTCGGGAAGGAATCGCGTTCCAGATCAAATTTATTATTTTTAATTGCAATAAATCTAGCATATATGTGGGATTAATTTTCTAAACAGCAATGCGTGCTTCCCATGCTTTTGGAAAATTTCGCGTCCGACGCACATGGAGGACGAGGTCGGAAGAATACGTCGTCAGACCTTCCGCAGGATAGGGACAACCCATGCCACCATATATAATAAGGGTAATCTCTGACCCGGACTTTTGACTCATGGCCCCGAGCGTGGATGGAATCTATGCCATTGGTTGGTGCTTCGTGATTACTAAACAAAGTAGTGTTAATTGGTTAAAAAAATGATATGTATAAATAAGGTATAGCATTGCATCACCAAAACAGGATGGTACAACATTGCATTTATTGGGTCGGTGACTTTAGGCAGTACGTTGATGACTTTGGATACTCGCATTTATTGAGTTGATGACTTTGGGCAGTAGAAAATTGATGTGTTAGCTAATCTCATGGCACATTAGGGGCATTAGTTGTACTAACGTAGAAGGTTAAGAAAATGCATGTTAGTATGGTGAAAAAATCCGGGGAGAAAATTCCATGTATGGTTCCGAAAGATTTCAAATTTCATAGGTTTTGGCTGGGAATAAGAAGCATGATTTGATCTCATATTTTTCCGAGTTACTTGATTATATTTGTTTTTAGGGATTTCAGATTTTTTGTGACCTTGTTTTTTAAATTACTTAGTCATATTTGGTTTCGAAACAATTCTAATTTTTTTGACATTTTATTTGAATTACTTGGTCATCCGTGTTAGCTAATCTTAGGACATACTAGGGGCATTAATTGTACTAATGCAGTAGGTTAAAATGCATGTTGGAATGGTGAAAAAATAATCATGGGGAAATGACTAAGGTGTATATTATTCAAGCAAATAAATTAAGAAACATATACGAAACAAAGATCTCATATTTTTTCGAATTACTTGATCATCTTTATTTTTGGGGGAAAATGTAATTTGTTTACCATATTGTTTGAACTACTTGGGCGTATTAGGTTCCAAATTTGTTGTAATTTTATTTGAATTACTTGATCGTCTGTGATTCGAATGAAAGATCATCAATTTTGATTCTAAATTTAGTCAATTACTTGGCCATGTATGGTTCCGAAAAAGATTCTTAATTTTGTAGGGTTTTGCTGGAAAAAAGAATGATTTGATCTCATCTTTTTCCGAATCACTTGATCATCTTTGTTTTTGGGGGAAAATTTCTGAATTGTTGTACCTTATTTTTTTCAATTACTTGGTCGTATTTGGTTTTGAAACAAATTCCGAATTTGTTGACATTTTATTTGAAAAAACTTGATCATCTATTTTTCGGAACATAGCTCGTCAATTTTGTCTGTGAATGTAGTCAAATACTTGGTCCCGTTTGGTTCGGAAACATATTCCGAATTTCGTTGGTTTTCGCTAAAAAAAAGTATGTTGTTAAACCTAAAAAAATCAAGAAACAGATTCTGAAATCATATCTCATCTTTTTTTTGAATAACCATATCATCTTTTTTTGGGTATAAATATTGGAATTTTTTACCATATTTTTTCAATTACTTGGTCGTATTTGGTTCCAAATTTGTTGAAATTTTATTTTAATTACTTTATCGTCTGTGATTCGAAAGACAAATCGTAAATTTTGATTCTGAATTTATTCGATTACTTTGCCGTGTATGGTTCTATAAAAGATTCCAAATTTCGTAGGTTTTTACTAAGGAAAAAGAATGATTTTGTCTCATATTTTTTTTCCGAATTACTTGATCGTCTTTGTTTTTTGGGAAAATTTTAGTATTTTGTGACCTTAATTTTTCAATTTGGTCGTATTTGTTTTCAAGTCAGATTCCGAATTTGTTGCAATTTTATTTGAATTACTTGATTTTCTATTATCAGAAATACATACAGTCAATTTTGTTTGTGAATGTAGTCAAAACTTGGTCGTGTTTGCTTGTGAAACGGATTCCAAAATTTATAGGTTTTTCCTAAAAAAAGAATTATTTTGTTGCATGTTGGCAAGATGGTGAAATGTAGTTTAAGTGTGCAAACTGTAGTTAAGTGTGGTGATGATTTAATTAGTAAAAAAAAAACATTCGTTGCACCCTATATGGATTTAAGAGCCAGGTTTAAGAAAATGAAGTTAGGTACAAAATTAGATGCAATTAATGACTGTACATGTGTATTAATAGGTTGCAATTAATGGCTGGGCGCATTTATGGATAGTGACATCAACGACGCATGGAATACGAGAAAAAATATAACATAAGGAGCTGGGTGTACGTGACATAGAGCAATCTTGTGAGTGTGTTGGTTGTGAAGGCAACGGTGAGATTCCAGGGAGGGGCGTCTAGAGGTTCTCCTGAGCATTTTCGGGATAATCTCGGATAACCTATTTTAGGGCTTATGCCTAAAAACCAGATTTTTAAATTGCCGAAGCACACAAAATCTTTTCGAAAAGGTTTGTATCCGGCGATGTAGAATTTTACATTGTGCCCCCAAAAATTTGGGTTTGATGCCTCATATATACATCACCGAAGCAGCTGCCCCATATCGAAACCCCCGGAGCTGCGTGCACCTCAACCGCCGCCTAAAACATCCCCTCCTTACTCCCGCATGCAACACTTCACCACCCTGTCGCCGCTGATTCCAACCGTTTCTAGCCAAATCCACTGCCGCTGAAGCTCGCAAAAGCCGAATCCCGCACGTCTTTACCGAATCCCACCTTCGCTGCAACGGATTTCACTACCTACCGCCGATGCACCGAGGCCACCACAAGATGTCGCCGCCCGCTGAGAAGCACCGGCTTCCTCAGGTGTGGCTGCGTTCGTCCGGCCGATACACCGTTGAGATCTGCACCGACGGCCACCGGGTGTGGCTCAGTACCTTCGACATGCCGGAGATGGCCAACCACACCTACGACACCGTCATGTGGAGCTTTGCTCGATCGAAGCATGAGCTTAACTTTCCTCAGCAGACCCGGGAAGAGGCGAAGTGGCTCGTGTCGCTGGTGCAGCCCGCGACCGAAGAAGAGCACGGCAACACCGCCGCGCCGAGAGGCTGCTCGCCGTATGGGAAGCCGACGAGCTGGCCATGGTGAAGCTACGAGGAGAGCACCTGGAGTATGTGTAAGTAGAGCTGGAGTTTTATATTGGGCGAGGGACACGGCGGTGAAGAACACGACCATCGACGAGGCTGGTCCCTCGACGACGGTGAAGGTGGAGTCAGCGTCCTCCTCCTCGTTCCGTTGGACTAGCTCCGACGATCGATGAGTAGAGTGGCTAGTTGAATTGTAGTATAAATGTAATATGGGTATTAGAAGTGTCGAAATTTGTATAAATTTGCATGTTTTAGTTCAAATATGTAGTTTGTAAATTATAAGTATGCTATCGGTTTGGTACGCTATTTTACATCATCTGCCAAAACAAATCTAGTTTTCCTGCCCTAACATAAATCATCCACCGGAGCAAATCAAATTTTCATGCCCTAAACACCAAGAGTTGGTGCCCTAAAAGTAAAAAGAGTTGTCCTAAAATAGGTCATCTACTGGAGATGCTCTTATTACTTTGCCCCTCTCTATATATCTCTCGGCTAGAACATTGGCATGTGTTTTTGTCGTTCTCAGAGTTTTTTTAATTTATTTTTGTTAGTTTTGTTCCTTTGTTTTCTTTCACTAAGTAGGGGGTAACCAAAAATCTGTATAATTACTTTTTCTAAGGAAAATCGGCATTAGCACAAACTTGAGCTTGCATGAGAAAAAGTAACACAAAAGATGGCCCCGGTATGTTCGTGACTTATATATGTTCTGCATAATACTATAAGAATTGCTTAGCGGATGTGTGATTAGTTTCTGAATCCCAATTTTCACGCATGCAAATATTATTTTAAATGGATCTTTGATAGGCAGATTTATGCAGTCACTTGCATTTTAACTGATACACGTGTCAAGTTTATCACCGTGTTTCCCGAGCATAGATATACATATTTCAAATTAATATAATGAATCTTGATATTTGACCTGCCGTTGGATAGTCCCATTGATTGGATACCACGAAATCATAGTCCTTTTTTATGTCATCAAGTACAACTCATATGCATCACCTTTAGACCTGAGACTGACACGTACCCACTATATGAACTGGTCTCTTTAGGGGTGTCACCAAACATTGCTCCGTAATTGCGCAATTGTAAGGGCGACTTTTAGTTAACAGAAATCATTGTTTTATTCCCCTCCTGAGATGGATAGATATCTCTACCCAAGTGATCATTTTCCAAGACGCATGTCCATGATTATGATCATACCATGAAATCCAGTTGAACTAGGGACGGTAACGGGTCTACTTCGCAACGGTGAGTGCATTCCCATCCTCATCCTCATTTAACAATTAGGGGGACTTTTTCCCCTTCCCTTCCGGTTCGGACGTAATCAAATTTCCCATTAAATAGTTAAATTTAAATGATATGCTCATAGTTTCACGATGTTATGTTTTTTACACACAAATACATACTTTATATAACCCCACAACTAGGAAGGGTTTAAAAGAGGATGGGCTGGTGCTCTGGTACCATGTCAATATTGTAATGTGTCCGGGCTTTGATCGCACACCCTGTAGATACCTCGAATGCACATACCCAAGGTATGTACCTCCTATATACCCAACATGTGCATACCCGAGTTATATGTGTCATCTACATACCCAAAATGTACTATATTCTATCCAGGTGCCCGGGCACCAGGGAGCATCTGTTAATTTACCTATATATATATATAGTCATATAGATGAGTATATGTACAATTCGTTTGGCACCCATCATTTCATTTTATTTGGCAAAAATGAAATGGTGTCGTCATTTATTTTATTTGGAAAGTGAAATGACAGTGTTAAGGATAAGAATTGACATACAATACAATAGCCATTTGCTGGAATTTCAAATAAAATTACATGTCCAATTCCATGCCAGTCAAACAGGTTGGGCATAGAGTCAGAAATAAATTTCATGATTCCGGCTGGAAATATGGCTACCAAATGACCTCTTACAGCTGAATCACGTACTCCAACTCCAAGGGAAGCGGTACGTTCCTTCTCTAGCAGGCTACTTCGGGTACGGGATCACGAACAATATGGCAAAAATGGCGAACCAGAAGAACCATAGGATGAACAGTAGAGGTAGCGTGAGCAATGCCTGGATCCAGGTGAGATCCTCGTACATGATGCTCCAAACGAAGACACGCACTGATTCGAAAACAATCATCAAAAGTGGAACCTACATGCAGACGCGCGCGTTAGTTAGTTTATTCAGAATATAGTTTTAGAGAAAAGCAGTCATCCGATCTAGTTGTAATATAAACCGGATCAAGTTGTTCAAAAAAGAAAAGTTGTACTCACAGCTAATAAGGCCATCAAGAATGTAGATTTGGGACATAATTTGTCTTCCTTGTTTAGGGGATCAGACGATCTCTGAATCGGGTCCTCCACATCGCCGGGGACGTCCACAGCCCAAGCCGTACGAAGAGGATAGCTCACTTGGACGACGACGAGCACCGGCGGCGGGTTTCGGCTGGAGTCCATATAAGTGCGCCTCTATCGTAGGTTCTACCCGGGTTTGTTAGGAGCAATCACAACGGCGCTCGAGTTGCAGAGACGACAGAGCCGTGCGTATATATAACACATGCCGATCTACGTGCCCCCGTGACTCCGAGGTGTTCCCACCCGGCCTCGTAGTCGAACTCGTATCGTATATGTTCGATCAATCCTGTTTTGACTCGGAAACCGAAACGCGCTGCAACCTGCTTCGACGGCTTTGAACCCGGATGTACGTACCACGACTGGCGGATGATGGCGCTCCAGCGCCCTCCTGCCCGGAGGAAATTGGCTACTTTGCCGAGTGTTGATGCCGCACTCGGGAAACCCTCCCTGGACTTGGGCCGGATGCTTCGCGTGATTCCCTCCATGTGACGATGCCCGGAGATAAGCATGTCTCAGGAGCGGGCTAAGCATGGTGTCATCGAATACCTCCGTCCCATCGAGGAGGTCAGGGGCTTGTAACTCCATCACGCCATGATTGTAAAGCGTGTGTGGCAGACACCCCTCGACTACAAATAACTTCCTCTCCCCCAGGAGAAGGCAGACTCTCAAGTAGTCATCTCTAGAACACACACACACAGAGAAGCTCTCGAAGAGCCCCCATCTCTTTCGTTCCCCCGGAATATCCAACACCAATCTAGCCACTCACCACAAGAGTATGATGTTTACCGGAGATCTTTTTCGGGGACTAAAACTGCTCATATCCTTCGGTCTACATGTGTTCACCCATCGAAATCTTGATCTCATACCAACCTACAAACCAATCTACAAGTACATTGCTTGTAAACAAACCTGACAGTTGGTGCACTAGGTAGAGGCGTTTGTACGCCATCTTCGTTTATCCAATGCATGGGCCTCTCCGTTACAACCACCGAGGGCCACCACCCATTTCTGAAGCAAACATGACGGGAAGCACTCAGAATCCACGGAAGTGACATGCTATTGGTTGATACCACCTGACACTAGTACATATCGGGCAATTTAAGCCCATGATCGCATACGTATGGCTTCTTCCTTGTGCATTATCCCCTATCGCTTACCCTTTGAAATTAAAGCCGTGTGCGAGACTTTGATAATGCATAAACAAGATATTCTAACGGATCCGATCAATATACTAACATATGTACGTGGCCTTCCTAGTGAGATACGTCATATAAAACATGAAGAAGGCTTTGCTAGACGAGCGCTAACCTTGATATGTCACCATGATATGTCATACTTAGCGAGGTTTCTAAAGGAAGTGGGAAGACGAAATATTATACAAAAGAGAATGGAATTTCAGAAACATTGTGAAAACAAGCTAGTCCATGTACTCCAATGTAAGCAAGATCTTTGGAAAAGTAGATGTACCATTTGGTGGGCTAAGTTGGGGTATGAGAACACTAGCTTCTTCCACTCCATGGCAACTGTCAGATTCAGACAGAACAACATTGCACGGTTTACTCTTGACGATGGGACTGAGGTAACTGATCATGAGGCTAAGGCGGGTGTTCTTTGGAATTCCTTCAAGGACAGACTTGGACAGACTATTGCCACTGACATACCAGATGATGTTCTGAACCTCATATCTCATGCTCTATCGGCCCCTTTCTCTGAAAAAGAAATTGACCTTGTGGTCTCTTGTCTGCCTTCTGATAAGGCCCCGGGACCTGATGGTTTCAATGGTCATTTCATGAAGTCCTGTTGGCCCATAATCAAGCAGGATTTTTACAATCTCTGCAAAGAATTCCATGAGAATAATGCCAGCCTGAAGAACATCAATGACTCAATCATCACACTCATTCCTGAAAAGCCATCACCTCAGACACCAAATGATTTTCGTCCCATCTCTCTCTTGAACTCTGCTCTGAAATTAGTCACCAAACTGTTGGCAAATCGTTTGCAAGCCAAAATTACAAAACTTGTTCATACCAACCAGTTTGGGTTCATCAAGTCTCGCAACATTCAGGATTGCCTTGCCTGGTCCTTTGAATACCTTCATCATTGCAGACATGCACCTGTGGGAGCTATGATTCTGAAATTAGATTTTGAAAAGGCCTTCGATCTAATGGAACATTCGGCAATCTTGCAAATCTTGAAGAGAAAGGGTTTTGATGATAGATGGATTGGTTGGATTGCTAACATTCTATCCTATGCTACATCTGCAGTGTTGCTCAACGGGGTGCCTGGGAAAAAATTCTTCTGTAAAAGAGGTGTTCGTCAGGGAGACCCCCTCTCCCCCTTCTTTTTGTGGAGGGGGCTGATCTGCTCCAAGATATGATAAATGACATGTACTTGAAAGGAGATATAGCACCTCCGGTGGTGTTTAGTAATATGGATTTCCCAGTTGTCCAATATGCTGATGACACGCTCCTCTTCATGGAAGCAAGCTTTGAACAACTCCATAAACTAAAGCACACTGTGATGGTTTTTCAACAGGCCACGGGTCTCAAAGTGAACTTCCACAAATCTTGCCTTGTTCCTATAAATTTCGATATCCACTATGCTACATGTTTAGCTAAAATTTTGGCTGCGTGGTGGGCAAAATGCCCTTCACCTATCTCGGCTTACCACTGGGAACAACTCGACCCACTGTGCTGGAGCTGGCTCCTTTGACTGATAGTGTGGAAAGAAGGATGAATGCTTGCTCAAGGTTTCTGAATTATGGTGGTAAGCTGGCCTTTGTTAATTCGGTGCTATCTGCATTACCCACTTTCTTCATGTGTATGATCAAACTCAACAAAACAGTGGTTAAGGTGGTAGACTGTGCTAGGCGAAATTGCTTATGGAGTAAGAAGGATAGATACAAAATTCAACCTCTAGCTGCTTGGGACTTGGTCTGTCGACCAAAAGATAAAGGAGGCCTTGGAGTTATTAACCTTGAAATACAAAATGATGCCCTTGTAATGAAACATTTGTATAAGTTTTACAGAAGGCATGACACACCCTGGGTTTCTATGACATGGCAAGCTTATTATCAGGATAAAGTTCCCCATGCAACTGCACCTATGGGTTCTTTTTGGTGGCGGGATGTTTGCAAGCTTTTTGACACCTTCAGATCCATTTTGGTGTGTCAACCACAAGCTGGGGATAGTGTGTTGTTCTGGAAAGATAACTGGCAACAGAGCCTTTTAGCTCCGCAATTCCCTCGGCTGTATTCTTTTGTCTCTGATCCGGATACCTCTTTGAGTCAGATGTTGAGGGCAGAGAACTTTGCTGAACTTGTACAAGAAAATTTCATCACGCCAATTTCGGTACAGGCTCTTGAGGAACTTAATCAACTTCAGCTCATTATAGATGAGCACAGACAGAGTTTAGTCCATCCGATTGCTCATGATACCTGGGAATTCAGTTTGAATAGATCCGGATATAGTTCACAAAGATTTTACAGGTTTGCTTTTGAAGCAATTCCGGCACCTCATCTTTTTAAGAAGCTCTGGAAAAGTAAAATTCTCGGTAAGCAGAAGGTGTTCATGTGGCTGCTGTTGGTTGATCGTCTTAACACTCGAGATATGATGGACAGAAGGCATTGGCACCTCGACTCCGGTGTCAACTGTGCTTTGTGCTCTAGAACGGAGCGAGAGACTAGAGAGCATCTATTTTTCAATTGCCCCTTTGCATGAAGAATCTGGAGTCTCCTCAACATCACCTGGGTTTCTATGCCAAACATGTCTGATATGTTCCAAGAAGCAAAAAATTCTTTCCCAGGACCAAGCTTCCTGGAAGTGGTTTCGTGTGCCCTGTGGGGGATTTGGAAGTGCAGAAACAACAAAATCTTCGAAGCCAAGTCACCCTCCACTCAAGCCTGGAAGATCTTATTCCGTGCTGATTTGCAGCTGATCATTCACAGGATCAAACCTTCTCGCAAACAGGAGCTTGTTAACTGGCTACTTCTTTTCTAGGACCTTTTATTGGTCCTGCTTTTGACCTGCTTTTTCTTTTCTAGTTTACTTTCGGTTGTTGCCCTCCCCCCTCCCCTCCCCCACCAAGTAAATATTTCGCCTCAGACTCTTGCTTGTCCCCCCTCTCATGGGACAAGTTTTTGTGTTGTTTGGGAGTTGGTTAATAGAAAATTATCGTAGGGGGTTCCCCAACGGTTTGCAGGTCAAATAGAGATCTTATTTTGGTAGCACTATATAAGAAAAACAAGAGAGGGTGTGTTTTATTTCCCTCTCTTGGCCAATCCATACTTGCTGGTATGTGATTAACCAGTTAAATTTTGGTGTTTATTCTGTTTTTACCTTGTTGCATTGATGTATATGTTGAACAAAACACGCAGAGCTTGTGTGGTGGATAACAATTTGACCCCCTTTATTTACCAAGGATCATTTCACCCACAACAAAGAGACAAGTATGGTTGAGCTCATCGAATAGCTTCACCTTTATGTTCGTAAGTGACTAATCATTTACATTTTCTTTTATTTTTCTGTTATTACTTTCTTGCATTGACGAGTTTGTGGATGATGTTTTGATTCTTGTATTCACAACATACGGTATCTGCTCTCTCTTGGAGCAATACATTTGCAAGTGGAGTCGAGCTCTAAGAAGGACAAGGAGGTTTCTTCCATATTTTGTGAAAGAAATGATTGAAGGGGTGGGGCAAGTGAAATTTTCATAAAATTCATAGATCCCAAACCCTCTTAGCCTAGCTTTCGTCGCAGAGGCAAAGACGTAACCAAGAAAAGTTCCTTTGTATATCTTTTGTATAGCTACAGTTGATTCTTGTGTCACAATGTATGTACAAGTAGTGTGAAATTAATAAAAAAGCAGATTTGTGACTAGATGATGCTTGTTCTTCATATTTGCTTGTGTTAGAGCTGACAGTAGACTAAAACGTGTGCGATGATTTCGTAAACACACATGACTGATAGTAGGCTAAAACGTGTGCGATGATTCCATAAACACACGACTGACTTCAGCAAAACATGTGCGAATATAAGCAAACAGACGCGGCTGAACCCCAGAAATCGCGTGAGATCGTCTAATGCATCGCTCACGATTTATTAAAACGAACCGTCTGCGATAATGAAACAATCGCACACGGTTATTCCGCTCGTGTGCGAGGTTCCATGCCATCGCCCACCCATGTATAGCAACAGAGGCATAAATGTGTGTGATGGCCGATTACGACCGCGTGTAATTGACGTGTGTAATTGCCCTATCTGTACTGGTGTGAGCAGAACGGTATTTAGGAGTTTCGAAATATTCCTACTTTTGAACATGAATAAGTATACATGCTATGCATATTTATGCAAAGTTTCGGTAAAAAGATGTTTTATTTTTGCCACAAGAAATAAAAAATTGTGTCTGTATAAAAGAATAAAGAATTCTTATTTTGTCCCAAAATTCATCTTTTTATGTACCAAACATACAACTGCTTTCAAAAATTCCGACTGTTAACCCCATGTTCAGAGGAAGCCACACTCAAGTTGTAATTCTGTCAAGTTGGTTGCACCCTTCTTATTTTTCCATGAAAATTAAACCGCGACTGTAGGAGGAGAATGAGCTATTTAAGATTTAATTGCCGCCAGAAATCCTAATTCAAGGTTTAATCTAATTGCTCCATATTCACTCTAGATTTACAACCACCGCCTCCGTAAAAACTATTGTGTGTGGATAAACACGGTCTTCAAGGCATAGTTTTTTTTAATGTCATTTGGATATATGTATCAGGCTGACCTGGGGCCAGGGATGGTGAAGCGTTGGGTTGTGACGCCGTACCCAAATACCGTCGTGCCACGGTGCTTTCCTAATATACTATAAGTAATTAACAGGGAAAATTTACACATTAGAATTTCACTATCTATAATCCGAATATTTTGCATTAGTAGTAATAAATTTTAAAGTCTGATCATGCTTAAAACCAAAGCAACAACTTGTCAGAACCACATTAAGTTGGAATCATAACATAACTCCTTTCTTAAACACGTGTAAGAAAGACAATTGAGCTCTATTTCCAGTTTGAATATTACGCTATGACCTAATGTTGCCATAATATATTCCTTCATTCCGAATTAGTTGACACAAATTTATCTAAATATAAAAACTAGTTCGGGACGGAGTGAGTATATTATGGTAAATGTATCGAAATGGCCAAACGGCTGTCTTTCATTTTTTTTTCTCTTTTGTGAAATCCACATACATACCCGGTATATTCATGAGTACCCAATGTCTTCCTATGGTACATACTAATAGCACTAGCTAGCCCGTGTATTTTTTAAAAAGAATGAAAAAAGCCCGCTAGATAGAAACGGAAATCGTTTGCACATAAAAAAATAACAAGACCGGAGGGGGACTCCACCCGGCTTTGTCATGAAGTTAGAAGTGAGGACTCGAACCCGAGACCTGCCCCTTATGCGCATATGCACGGCTACCACTAGTCCACGGAAGAGTTCTCAATCGTTTGCACATAAGATTTTCATGTACCTATAAACCAGATATTTCTAAAGTTACTACTCCCTCCGTATCAAAATATAAGACTTTCTAACTTTTCTGACTTTGTCTTGATTCGTACGTATGTAAACATACTTTAGTGTGTTGATTCACTCATTTAGGAATGAATCAGGACGGAGTAAAAAATGCTAGAAATTCTTATATTTTGATACGGAGGGAGTAGTTGTCAGAAGTTAAAGCCTGATTTTAGCTTTATCCAAAACAACAACTTAACTAGCTCACGGGGAGTACAATATTTTAGTTGGTTATTTTCTTTGATTAAGCTATAAATGTGTACTTTATTCTTAACCACGTGTGAGAAAATAAAATTGAGCTATGTATCCGGTTTGAATATCAAGGTATATATGGGGTTAGATGGCGGTCACCGCGGCCGGAGAAGCCCCGCACAGTTACTTCCCGGCACTTAAAAGACAAGTTGTTGAAGGGGAGTATGAGGACAACACCTCATCGGAGAGGAGGAAGAAGAATAGATTCGCTGACGCCATCGTTGTTGCACGCCCTTCTCTAAATCCGCCGCCATCCACTCCTTCTCCCTTACTACAATCGCTCGCCACAACCATCCGCGTTGCAAGGCGTCACCCTGCCCAAATCTTCGCCTTTGCTGGTTCACCGCCATCTCCGGCCATCCCTCTAAACCCTTTGTACCCGTTTCTTCTCTGTGCTGGCGGCCACACCATTGCAACACTAAGTCAACCGGCGACCCATACCTCGCCCCTGAGTTTAGGGTTCGCCTTCAGCTCGGTGTAGACTCGGCGCCCTACTGACAGGTCATGTCAGCCCTGACTCGAGCAAGCCTTGTCTAACGCGAGGATGAAGGAAAGATGTAGGGGATGGGACCCGCAGGTAGCAATTTCACTATGCATGACGTAATCCTTGATATTCGCACCCATGGGTTAAACCTGTCTAAATTGGAAGGCAAAATAACATACCTAAGCTCGGTTTTTTATTTATTTTTTAATCACCATTTAAAGTTTCGAAAAATTCTAGAAAAATACTATATATTGACAACGAATTGATCTATGCTTCTGAAAAGTTTCAACTCGAAATAGTTTGTATTTCGCCCTACACGAAAATGACAAAATTCTGACAATTTTGAGAGATTTTGAATCACCACCCAGATCTAGAAATTTGTCATTTTTACAGAGGATAAATATAGAATGTTTCGCGTCTCGTTTTTTCACACAGGTAAAAAACATCATTATCTATGTTTAGGATTTTTTTTCAGGATTTTTTACAACTTAAAATTGCAGATTTCGAATTTGCGAAAAACCGGGCTACATATAGCCCGGGCTACAAATCGACTTTTCGTTAGTTATCTTGTTTCTTGTGTAAAAATAAAATTTCGGTTATAACTCACGTAGCAATTCAACACTGTAGGATATTTTTCTTAGTTGCAGCCCATGTTGGAGCTGATGATTAGCACAAATCATGAATTAATCCGATGCCTACGTGATTTTTCAGTTGTAAACCTCATGTGCAACTTAGAAAAATACCAATTGCAATCCACATTGCAACTCATAGTTAGTACGGATAGCGGCTTAAATCCAACATTTTGAGAGGGGACTGAAATTTGGCTTAATTATCAAGGTCTAAGATAAGCATAATTCTCATTAAACCGAGAATCAGTAAAATCGGTACAAAGATACGGTTCTAAGAGCTAGTCACCGCTGGTCGCTTTTGGTTTGTACTAGCTAGCCTTTGTATTTTTTTGAACTAAAAAAAGAGTACTAGCTAGCCTTTGTAATTTGAAAAAGGGGGAATGGAAGAAAAACAAACAAGATGGCTAGTCTATAACGCAAAAGTAGGAGCAGTTAACACGTGTCAGCGAATTAGCCAGAGTTAGGATGCGGTCACCAGCTGTTCTCTTCCCCTCCTCTTGCACAGCACGATACATTTCTTCAAAGTGCGTCGGTGATTCCTCCTCGTTGGACGAAGCCAGCCCCTAATCATGTAAAAGTAAATTTTGATGCAGCCTTCCGTATGTAGACTGGAACTGGGGCTTTGTCGCCCGTTCGGATGCAGGCGAGTTCATCGCTGCTGCTTCTGGTAAATTGAAGCACTTGCGTGATGCTTTGCAAGTGGAAGCGGAAGCCTGTGTTGCTGCGACGGAAGGTGCTGCTGCTGTTGGTCTCAATCGGGTGGTTTTTGAGTCTGATTCCCAGACTTTGGTCTCTGCTCTAAAGACAAACAACTATGACCTTTCTCCAATTGGGGTTTTGTTGCAAGAGGTCCGAAGCATCTGCCGTAGCTCCTTTGAGTATTTTGATTTTTGCTTCATTCCTCGTACCGGTAATAAGGTGGCACATAATCTTGCCCAACACGGTCTGCGTGCCGATGTCGAGTGTTCGGGCTGGGGGGGCTTTGCCCCTGAGTTCTTGTCTGATGTGGTTGCCAGCGATTTAGCTGTGCACCGTGGTTAAGGGATGACCCGTTGAAAATGTCAAAATAAATAAATAATGAATTTAAACTTAACTCGTCAATGAACCATATACTCCATTAATTATCCCCACGACCCCTCGCGCTGCTCCCCAGGCAGCGCCAGGGGAGCAAGCAGTGCCGCCCAACCCTCTCCCCGTCCGGCGCCCTCCTTGTCGCTGCCGTCGCCGGCTCCGGCCGCGGCGGTGGCGGCTCCCCCCGCTGCCACAAAGGTGGTCGGGGGGCTGCTCCTCGCTCTCGGCTGGGGGAGATCGGCCTGTGGGGGCGGCGGCGGTCTGGACGGAGGAAGCAGGGCCGGCGGGCCCGGGTGGAGGTCACGGCGGGCGTGTTGGCTGCCGGCGGCGGCGGTGGTGTGGGAGACGGAGGCGACTGCAGCGGGCGGGCTTGGGCGGGCCTGATCTGGGCTCGTCGGGGACAAGCGAGGGCGCGCGGATGCGGGCGTCCGCCGGTTGCGGGACGCAGTGGGGGAGGCAGAGGAGCCGGCGCGGATGCAGAAGTCCCCTGCCGACGCGCTCCGGCGCCCGGGCGACGCGGAAGCCAGGGCGGCGGCCCCAGAACGAAGACGGTGCGGTGCGGGATGGCCGCCGCGGCCATGGGCGCTGCGGCCGCCATGGCCGATGTTGGGCGGGCTGCTGGTTGGGGAGGTTGGGATCCTCCACCCTCTTTCGCCCACAGCAAGCTCGCGGGAGGAGGAAGCCGGGGCGGCGGCCCCGGAACAGCGGCTGCGACAGGAGTGTGGCCGCCATGGCTCTTGCCGTGGCGTGAGGTGCCGCGGTGGCTGCGGCATGTGGAGGAGCTCGGTGGCCGACCACGAATGCGGTCTCCTATCTTGCGGCTCCCTACGCTTCGTGGGCGGCTCGAACTCCGGGCAAAAGCCTTGCATCGACTCCGGTCGGTGCCGACGATGGCGGTGCCCTTGGGCGCCGTTCTCCTTCTTGATGACATCGTCGTGGAGTTTCGACAACCGGCCCGACGGGAGTGGTCCGATGGTCTCCAGGTGAAAGCCTAAGCTTCGTCGGGGGCGGGCGACGGTGACGGACGCGTCACTACCTTGTTGGAGGCGTCGTCTTGGAGTCACCGACTCTCTCGATGCGGCGGGTTCGCTGCAGATGGGTAGGATGGCAATGTGGTCAGGGGAGGTGGATGCCGGGGTGGCGGCCCCGGATGGTGGCGGTACGCCGAGGCAGCGGCCTCGGGCTCCCACGCTATGACAGTTCTATGAGGCAGAGCCGTTGTTTGGCGTGGATCTGAGTGGCGACCTGGATGAAGACTGCGCGGGCAAAGGGTTCGTCGACCTGACTGGATCTCCTTCGGTCAATGCGAAGGTCGATCTGGTTGCTACGTCGGGGCAGCGGCCCCGGAACAGGTGGTTTTGGTGGCAACATGGATAAAGACTGCGTGGGCAGACGGTTTGTCGACCATGACTGGATCGCTTTTGGGCAATGTGAAGGTCGATATGGTTGCTACGCCGGGGCGACGGCCCCGGAGCGGGTGGTGTGTGTTGTGGCGTTTGGTCGACTTGTGTCGTGTTGGACGGCGAGTCGCTTTGTCTGTGTGATTATTTTGTACAGTTTGTATGGTTTTTGTACCCGATTTTTCTTATAAACTGGATCAATTCTATTATATCTATTCGAGCGGTGGAACGACCACGTTATCCTCAAAATATACTCCATTAATTGCAAAGCGGTTGGATTGTTGGTCAAAAGTTTTTCTTCAATTGTTCAAATCTCGGAACCCAAGAATCGACATACTCCCCAAGCGGCCTATAACTTGAATAGTTGTTGAATTATTCAGTTTTCCTCAAGCTGTCTGTAACTTTTTTTTTCGAAACTTTCAATTCCTGATTGATTAAGTCGAAAAAGAGTTGGACAGTTTATAAGGAAAACCGGCCAAAAACCGTACAACACAACGCACCGCTCACCGGCCAAGCCCGACGAAAACCAACACAAACCGCTGAGCGGCACCAAACAAAGAAAACCCCACACGCCACTCAAGAGAGGGCCGCATCGAGACCGCACGAAGGCGTCATCGTCATCACATCTCCCCTGGGGGGCCACGCCGCCAACCCGAAAACTCCGAGCATGCGACTCCGACTTCGCCGCAGGCAGCCGCCGAGCCAACCCGCACTGTCGTGGCCGTGTGGAGCCATATGAAGATCCGTGCCACTCAGCCCCTGCGACAAGACATCGCAGCTCCGAGTCCGGTGAAGAGCTAAGAAGAGAGAACCAGGCAGGCTGGCGCCGTGGAAACTCGCCAAAAGGAACATCTGCCGCCAGTCATCGTACACCACCGGGAACCCACCACAACAGTTTCGACTTCTCAGCAACAAAACACGCCGAGACAACCCCAAGGACACGCCGGAGAAGAGCCGACTACCGCAGCCACAACCACGTCTCCGACATCGCTCATCATCATCATCGTCGCCACAGAAGCCTCAACGCGAACACCTCGGAGCAACCTTGTCGCCCACACGACACAAAGTTGGAGCACCCTCGATGTTGCAGAACTCTCTGAGCCGCCGCCCCGACATCCATCTGTCCCTCACGCCCTGCGCAAACCACCTGAACCACCTTCCGGGGCCGCCGCCCCGACATGCCACCGCTCGCACTCGAGCTGCAACGCCGCACGACTTAGTTGCACGCAGCCCAAACTGCACAGGACAACTGCCCGCAGACCACGGCCGCCACACCAAGTCCGAGGCCGCTGCCTCGACATACTGAAGATCGCCCCTCCCTGGGCGCATCGACCGAGCCGACAACCTCGCTGCCCTCACAGCTCGAGATATGCCACCCAAGCCATGAGAGACGCCACCTTGCACCAAAGGCCACGCTTGCAAAACTTTCCGAGGCCGCCGCCTCGGCACACCACAATCTTCCGAGGCCGCTGCCCCGACGTCCACCAACCCTGACGCTAGAGGGGTGACACGAACCCATCCACAAAACAACTCTCCAAGACGACGCCCTCAAGAGGGAAGAGGCAAAGATAGCCACCGTCGCCCACTCCGAACCCGGAGTTTAGGCTTTCACCCGGAGAGTCCAAGCCGATCACGCGGAGAGATGCAGAGGAGCACTCCGACGACACCTTCAAGAAGGAAAACGACGCCAAAGCGCCGTTGTCGCCGGCACCGACACATGGTCAGGATAGGATTTCTCCCGGCTAATCTCACATCCCGCAGAAAAGCTTGCAGATCAAGAGCAACCAGCATCAAGATCATGGAGATGTGCATGCTTTGAGTCACCCTCCAAAACCGCCAACCACCAAGAGTCAGCAGAGGACCCCTGCGCAGCACCACACGCCGAGAAGAGGAGTTCCACTGCCAGCGCCACGCCGCCGTCACCCTCATCAGCCCGGGGCCGCCGCCCCGGCGTCCTGGCTGCCCGAAATAGCGCGTTGACGACCGCCACCCACGCCCGCACGCCGCCACCCACCTCACATCCGCCCCAAAACGGATCTGGGGCCGCCAGATCCAAGGCCAGGACGCCACCAAACTCCGGCGCCCGAGCGCCCTCCGGATCCTGGATCCACGCAGCCACCGCAACCCGGGGCCGCCGCCCCGGCATCCCGCGCCGGCGAGCCGCCGGTCGTCACCCCAGACGAACCAAGCAACCACCGGCGCCACCAGCAGGAGAAAAAGCACCCCCACGGCACCCTTTTTGGCACCGGGCCGCGGCAGGAGGAGGCCGGGGGAGGAGAGCGGACGGTGCGCGACAGGGGCGCCCCCGGTGTCGCCTGGGGCAGCGACACGGGGGGAGAGATTGGGTTTTTTTTTTTTTTTGCCCGTGAAGTTCCCTTCGCGCCCCGCTGTCTGTAACTTGAACATTCTAGCATTCTGCGCCTTATTCGAGGGAAAGAAGCATCTTCTTTTTAACTCCCCCGGACCCCTGTCCTCCCCTCCCCACCAACATTCCAGCGAGCGAGCGACGGCGAGAAGCCCAAACCCCAGAACCCCACGTCGTCATACGTACCGCCGTCTCCCTGCCACAATGCACCTCTACGCCGAGAGCCGCTTTCTCCGCCACCGACGGACGGCTGAGCAGACCACCAAGAGCCCGTCCTCCTCCCGCGGGGGGTCCACGCGAGGCGCTGTGAGCAGCTCTGCATCCAGGGCGGCGCCGCCCTCCATCTCCGTCGCCCCCTTCTCCACTCTGCAGGCGTCCCATGAGAGCGCACTCTCCATCGGCACGGAAGGGGTGGCGTCCGATGCGCAGTCCACGCGAGGCCCGGTCCCTCCTCCCCCCTTTCGTCGGCTCTCTCTTCCGCGCGCCGGCGACCCAGTCCGCCCCGCTCTCCTTCAGCGCTACAGGGTCTTCAGGCACACCGGCCACCCACACAGGACACGCAACGCCGGCTGGGTTTGGTGCGGGATCCCATCCCACCACCACCGAAGGCCGCTCTTCGCACACCACTCCGGCCAACATCGTTCTGTACCCGGTTGTTATCAAGTGTGCAACTTCCCCTGTCTCCGGCTCATCAACCTTGCCGGCCGCTTCTTCGATCCCCGTTACCCAGCTCGACCCCGTGGACCAGAGCGACCTCCCGCCGCCCCGCAGCATGGTCTTGTATGCCAGCATCATGGCCGACGTCGATCCATCTACATGGCCGGCTCCCAGCTCCTCCACCATGCCGGCCGGGTTGCCTGCTGGTTCTTACATTGAACTGGTGATCCCACCGGCCGCGCCCAATAAAGACCCACCGGCCGAGACTCACAAGGTGACTCCTTTTTCCATTGAAATATATACCAAAATTGTTCACTTTGGCTTATCTGCGAATACTCAATGATTACAACTGCAATGGTTAGGCATAATCGTGCAGAGTCTTGAACTGACAGCAGTAGTGCTGAAGTGTACAAAGTACTGCACACACTTGCACTCTTTTCTGCAGCAAAGGATAACAACACGGGCAGCTCTGTTTTCAGCCTGCCAATGGGCAGCCAGTAGTCCTGCCAGAAGGCTATTGATGCTCCCGATCAGAGTGTGCAGGTTGTAGCCAGTTACACTGTAGGGATGAGCCCAAGCATGGACATCCTGAAGGTCACCATTGTCTTGACCGGTTGAAGCAGGGGCTGGTTCTCCCTACAGCAGTTTTAAAACTAGATTAGCCATGAGGGCTTTGTGGTGTAGTTGTAGTTTGCGCATCCCCAGACGTGCCTCTTGCCCTGGATAAGTTACCGCCTCCCAGGCCACAAGGCAATGCCCCCCTCGTACCTCAGATTGTCAGTAGGTTTCTAAAAGACCACAACTGAACATTATGCAGCTGTGAAACACATACTTCATTATGTGAGTGGCACTTTGGATATTGTTGTTTCTACCCAAAAGCTGGAGCTGTGCCACTAAGGCTGTGTGGTTATAGTGCTAGTGACATGGATGACCGCAACAAGTGGTGTCATTTCTACCTTGGCTAAATCCCAATCAGTTGGTTTTCACAGAAACAAAAATTAGTTGCTTGTGATCCTCTGAAGAGAATATATAGCGCACCATTAGCACATGTCAGGGAGTTGGATGAATACGCTCCTTGCAAATATCATGGGAGAAGAAGATCATCATGTGCTGCATAGTCTTGAATGATAGAAGTAGTGCTGCAATGGGCTCTGCTCATAGCTGAAGTGTGCAAAGTAGTGCACACATGCACTCTTGAACTCTTACAATTGCAATGGTTGGACATAATCGTAGAGTCTTGAACTGATAGAAGTAGTACTGAACTGCGCTAGGGTCATGGCTGAAGTGGGCAAAGTAGTGCACACTTGCATTCTTACATAGTTTTGAACTGTTAGAAGTAATGCTGAATTGCTCTCTGTTCATGGCTGAAGACCTGAAGTGGGCAAAGTAGTGCACACTGCAGAAATTGAAAGAGCAAATAATGCCGCATGAAGAGCGGGTGGTTTCCAATCTCATCAGGGAGAACAACACTGATGCTACGTGTGTATTATGTTTGCCTAGAGTAGTAATTGGTGTTGTAGTTTAGTTATCCTTGTGGCCCATAGTCTAGTATCTTCTGCGATGCCACAAAGCAGTGCAGTCTAGTAGTTTCAGCATTGTTGAAGGCTTGGTTATTCCTGGATTTCCAGAGCCCAAGTAAGTATGCTGCAAAACACACTGGCCATGTGCTGGATTCTGTTTGGTCTAAACCTTTTTCTGAGAATTCAGCAACTGGATGCTAAACCATGCATACCCAACTTGATCCATACCCAATCTGAATGCTTAAAGTACAGTGCAACATGGTTGATGGTTTCAAGGGCTAGGCAGTGTTCCCATCCTGAGTTAGAAGTCCACTGCGGCACTGCATTTTAAACATGTTTTGCACAGGAAAATCTTCTGGCCCTCGGGGATGATGTACTGACATAGAACGTCAATTATACACTTAGTTATATTTTACTTTATAATATGTTTATAATGTTCTGAAATTCTAAACCGTCCCTTTATGGTGCAGGACATGTTCACACGGCATAGTGCCTTACATCCGTTGGCGTTTACTTCACTCAACACCGCCATTGGATATATGAAGGATGTCTCCAATGATTGGCTGACTGTATTCAAGTTTTTGTTCATCTTGATGGGACTAGCTGGTTATGCCACCATGTTCACTGGAGTCATCGCAAGTGCTTCAGCCATTATATCAGGTGAACACACTAATATCCCTGGTGTCGCATCAAGATTGTCTTGTGTTATAGCATGTTCCCTGCTGGTCCTTGCCATGTCCTGTAAGGCCGGACATCTCGGATATATCATGGGTTTATCACTATCAATTCCCGCTGCCATTGTCGTGGTATATCTATGGGCGAAGGGCGACCCCGTCAGCTTCAGCTGTGCGAAAACTTATGTGAAGTTGGTGAAGTCTGCTTGTGCGAAAGGAGTGAAGTCGATCTGCAGTTCTCTGTGCCATTGGCTGGGAAGGCTAAGAAGCAGCAGCCCACCAGAACAAGAGATTCCATTATATCTGGCCCCTCCAAGCTAGCCGGTAGCAGGTTAAACATGCTGAGGCGGAAGCACTAATTAGAATAATATGAAGCAATGTACTGAAAGCTTAAATGCGTGTGTATTGAAGATGCTTAAATATATCTGAACGTTACTCGTACAATGAATGAATTTGTATCTGTTCTAGGTGTTGTCATATCCTTGTAGCTGTTCTTCAGCATCTAGGATAAATTTTTGTTACGACTTATACTGCTTTCCTAGACAAACTTTACCTTCTGCCATTAAAATCGTCTGAAAGTTGCCGGCTGAACTGGTATGGCTGTCGGAAGGAATTTTAACTATCTATCAGAAGCAGCAACATGAGCTACAGTGGTCGGATGGGTGCACTTTTTAACAAAAATGCAATCAGCGCTGCTATTTCATTGATAGTAGAAAAGAGTACCAAGGACTCAAATTGAAACAAAAAGAAAGCTAAGAGAGAAATCTAAACTGAACTACAAAAGAAACAGCTGTACAGGGACATCAGTCAGGTTCTCTTGGTCTCAACAGAAGGTTTGCAGCACGCTACCTTCCAGCAGTTCTCCAAAGGTTCGCCTCCTGGATGATCAAGGCTTTCAGGTTAAGCAGGTTTGTGGCTTGGTGGTTGAAAATCCTGGCGTTT
Organism: Poa pratensis; assembly: GCA_947311845.1. Taxonomy (NCBI): domain Eukaryota; kingdom Viridiplantae; phylum Streptophyta; class Magnoliopsida; order Poales; family Poaceae; genus Poa; species Poa pratensis. The sequence continues at coordinate 96,013,287 of CAMZMU010000107.1, read as the reverse complement.
CGTTCTTTCCATGTCATCCACCACACGAGCTGCATCAGAGCAGTCCAGACTTTGCGCCTATGCTTCTCGGTCATTTCCCTAGTGTCATTGACCCATGAGGTGAGGCTCTGCTCCCGGCAAGGCAGGTAGCAGGGAGGGCGGCTCGCCATTGGCAAGATCTCGCACCAAAGCTGCGTATTGAAAGGACAGTCAGCGAGAAGAAGCTTGATAGTTTCCGGCGCACCGAGGCATAGCGCGCATGCATCATTGTGTGGCCATTCGCGCTTAGCTAGTCTGTCAGCCGTGAGACATTTATCTTTGACCGTCAACCAAGCAGCCGTGAGACATTTATCTTTGACCGTCAACCAAGCGAAAATACGACAGCGAAGGGGGGCGTCAGAGCACCATATCGTCTCTTTGTAGTTTGACTTTATTGATCCGTGGAACTGAACTGAATATGCACTGGCTGCAGAGTATTCACCTGATGCAGTCCACTTCCAGGTTACCATGTCGCTAACTGTGGGCTGGAGTGTGATGGCTTGCAATTTCTCCCAAAGCAGCATTGCCTGGTCAAGTTCAGGTGGTGATAGTTCATGTCTGAAATGCCTGGTCCATCTCATATCGGTCATGGCCTGAGCCACTGTCAGTTTTCTCCTTGTGCAAATGTTATACAGCAGAGGCATGCTGTCTTTTAGGCATGTGCCTTCTAGCCAAGGTTCAGACCAGAACTTTATCATGTTTCCATTCCCCAGCTTGAAGTGAACAGATGCATTGAAAAGATCTCGGACTGTCTTGTCGACAGTAAGGGTTAAACCCTGCCATGGTTTATGGGGGCATTGCCAAGCTTGCCATAGCCAGCACGTCCTTAGTGCCGTCCCTCTCGCCTGCAGGTCTGGGAGTCCAAGGCCTCCAAATTCAGTCGGCCTACATACCGTTTTCCATGCTACGAGGCATTTTCCTCCTGGGGCCACTTCATCTTTGGCCAAAGAAACCCTCTTCTGATTTTATCTGCTGCTTTTGTTAGCAAAACTGGTGCTGCAATCCCGATCATCTGGAACACAACCATGGCAGACAGGACATGCTTAACAAGGATTAACCTTGCATCGATAGAGAAGTGCCCTCGCATCCAGCCCTTTTGACGTGGTATGCCTGCTGATTTATGTCCCAGTCGATGTACTGATACTTTACTTCTATGCAATTGCCTTCTTCTCCGATTAGGAGATGGTTGATCTGCCATTGAATGATTAGGGTTACATCTACCGTAGATATGATGAGCATCTTGTGATGCGAAGATGTTTTTGACCACCTGAATGAGCAGGGGCCTAGAAGATTTCATCTTGAAGAAATCAGTAAGGCAAATAGAGTGAGCCTGGACATGAGCTCCAAACCCTACTTGTTAATATGACATGAAAGCCTTGCTTGAGGGAAAGCGCTCCATTAGAAATGCTGTGGGAAACTATATCTGCAAACGGAAATAAAATAATCACTCTGTTAACTAAACAATGATATACATTGGTGATTTATTTTTAATTGTTAAATTTATGTTTGCCATCATTTGCAAATAAATAATTTGCTTTAAGCAAAAATTTGGTTTTTCTCATGGCGACTAATGTATTCAGATTTTCTAATTAACTACCTACGGGTTGGTTCTGCACGGTTCTGCACATAACTGCACTACCAAATAATACATTCATGACAGTAAATGAAATAACCAGCATTTGATATAGCATAAGAAAGAAAAAAAGCAACTCGTCAACAAACCTGAACAACTAACATTTAAAGTAACTAGCTAAATGCCCGTGCGTTGCATCGGGTATAAAAAATTATAGCTCGCCGATACACAACATTGTTTACAAATGACGTAACGGAACACACGAGAACTGCGATATGTAGCTCGAGCTACATGTAGTCCTTTATTTCGTAATATTTAATATCATATTTTGGAGTCCCAAAAAAGTCTCAAAAATTCCTGGATGTAGATTATGATTTCTTATACCAACGTGTAAAATCTCAAACAGAAATATGTTGCATTTTGGATTGTGTAAAAATGACAAAATCTGAATCTGAAAGTAGTGAAAAGTACACTATTTGAACTCTCCAAAATCTATCATTCGTGGAGTGCACTATTGTGTATGCCGGAATATGGATTATTTTGAGTTAATATTTTGCACATTCGTGGAATGCACTATTGTCTATGTCCGAGATTTTTTTTTCAGAATTTTATGGACCTTCGAAATATGATTTTAGAATTTAAAAAAATAAAGGTGTACATGTAGCTGAGCCTCCGTTTTGAGTTTCCGCGGAACACATCCCTTTTCATGGTCGTGAAAAGTGAGGATTTGCTATGTGATCCAAGAGAAGGAAGAGACGTGAAAAGTGTTGCCAGGTCAAATCATTGAAAAAGAGCCCCGAAAGAACTGATCAAGCTCATAATCCTCAAATAACGATAGTTTATCTGCAAGCCAAATCAAAGAGGAGATGATTTTTATCATGTATCTTGGATTTGCACCGATACTTCTCGTTAAGTGATGTAGGTTGCCATGGAAAGACATAAACGATGTCCAAAGTTCAAATTTAAAACGGGTTTTGAACGTGTAACTACAAATGGCAATGCATTTCTTTCATCTATCCCACTCAGATAATCCCAATATAACCTTCCTGGTTAATTTGTAGCTTTCCATTATCCCTCCCCACCAATTCTAGTCATACCTCGCCACCTTTGATTTAACAATTTTTGGTCACGCGTATGAAGTAACCAATACTGCTTGGAAACACTTTATGAAGACGTGGAATTTCACTTATGCAGAAGAAAACGCGCCCTAGAAATTGTAGTCTGTACCATTTACTGTAAACATAGTCATGCAAATCATTGATTCAGATATTTGCTCTTCCACAATCACTGGTTGTTTGCTCACTCAAAATCGAAAATTTAAACTATATATTTATTACACCGAACTTCAATCAATATTATGTGAAGTATCAGTTATATGAAGGCCAAACGGAAATCCATGATGCCATCTCACGACCGGCAACATCTGCACTTCAAGCGGAAGCCTTTGGTTTCCATCTGGTAATTGCAATCTCAGAAGCACTCCATCTATAGCAGCTCTGCTTTCTCTCAAACAATGCTACTTTGGTGAAAGCAACAGCATCTTCAGACAAAGCAGGTCTCAGCTTGTAAGGATCATCTAGAACAACCAGCAAAGCTTTTCCCGAGCCTAGAATTCTGAACTTCAAAGCACATCATCATGCTAAGTTAAAAATAAATCTTGAACTCTTTATCTTCTGCAAAATCTGATTACTATGTGGCCAACCAAGTAAATCCAACTCTCTTTTATCTTCCATAGAAGATGATTACGAAGTAGCTCATAAAGTAAAGCCAATCAAACTATAGATGATTGTTTCACATTGCCAAACACTGTTTAATATAATCTTCTCGAGAAACCAAAAACAGATGCAGTGTATTATGCACAATGACGAAGGTGATCGGAGATGCTCATACACCCAAGAATCATGAACAAAACAATTTTTAGTTATCTCAGTTCCAATTTCCAAATGAAATCTGACATTTGTGCAGACATGGCTCAAAATAACTCAAGATATTACACAGTACGTAAAGAGATTAATGGGCTACTTGGACGAGGAGTATTCCTCAGGTAAAGGTTTGGTACTTAATTTAAATTTGACTTCAGTACCAAAATTTTACCAAGACATACTCTGATAAATAAAAAGTGTCGTGGATCTTGAAGGTAAAAGTTGTACCTGGACAAGTCGTTTCCAGCAACATTAATTCCGGATTGGAGGGAGCATCATTTTTTAGTTTGATACTACTTGAGAGACCCCACTTACTTACTACAATTCAGAATTGAATTAATTCTGTCACTAATGCATTTGCAATCGAATCGAGCTAATTATAATGCTATGTTGTAGGCACTAAGAAAAATCAACAGCATGCTTGCATAGTCTCATGGCTAACCTTGGCTATGTAAGTTCTCACAAAGTACAATGTTGTGTGGATGTTGCCCAAAAATACCTTTACCTTAAGTGTGCTCTGGCTTAGGACACTCTCACCATCCTCTAGCTGTGGCCTGCTCTGGCTCGACTCTAACTGAAGTGTGCTCCAGCTCAGGAATCCCTCTCCCTCCATCACCTTGCGGTCGATGTACCTCATCTCCAAATTGGCTAGATTTTGTTCAGGTTTCAGCCTTCTTGTCAGAAAATGTAGATTCTGTTGCAACATAAATACTCAAATTGAAATAATGTGAAGAATCAAACAAATTCATTTTGAACTTAGGCGAGTACGCCATTGTTCCATCAAGATTGAGTGTACCATTGCTCCTTCGTTGAAATTTCACTGTCAATAGTATGCGAACATAAACAACTGCCTTTGATCATTATTCAGGTTTATTGTCAAAAAAGGGAAATTCTGTTTCGACAACACTAATCAAACCAAAGAGTACTCAAGATTTCAGCATAGTCAGTTTGATAAAACGGGAAGGCATAAAGTTAAACCATGGTTCCATCTAGATTCAGAAAAGCATTGTTCCGCTCTTGAACTTAAGCAGCTAGTGCACATGCATTTGTAGATTAAAAAGAGCGAGTTACTTAACTGAAATTGCAACACAGATCAGCCATTCGGCCTATTAGAACAGATACTACTCAACAAATAAACCAACACCACCGAATGTTTATTACCATTACAAAAATCATCTCATGAGTCCTGACTATGAACCTGTAATGCACGCTTCTGCCACAAATCAAATTGAGGCGAGCTAAAGTAGAACGGCTCTAGACATGTAGAATTCAGAGTACATAACTGGCATAGACTGACCTTGCACGCTGCTCCACAAATTGCCATAATTTCCTGAAACAGAGTGTACACCTCGTTGTATTCGCATGCCACCACTCCGCGGCCTTCACGCGGCTGAAACTTGTAGCTGTAATCGTCGTCCAAACGCCGTTGCGGGAGCTCGCCCATGGCGGCGTTCTCGGTCTTGTGACCTGAGGAGCAGGAAGATCCGCCCGATGGAGGCGCAATGATGCGGCCTCGGCGAGAGAAATTGAGAGGGGCAGCGCCGGTGTGCGGCAACGCTGGGTGGCCGGCAGCGAGCGGCAGCGCAGGCATCGCTGCCGATGTTTCAAGATAGAGAGAGAGATCGAGTGAGGTGAGAGGGGCGGCTGCAGAGGGGCAGACCCTAACCTTGTTAGATGTCCGGAGGTGGTGCCGGACTTGCGGCCAAAGAGGCCCCTGGGGTTGGGCTCCTGCTTGCGTGCGTGCGCGATGGACTCCTGCTTGCGGGCGGCGGATGGACTGTCAGCGACATCGAGCTCGAGATCGACCTGTTCGTCAGTACCCAGTAGGCAGATTGGGAGAGGCGATAGGGGAGGGGAGAGCTTGGCGGCGCTGGAGGTCGAGGACGGCGTCGGCGTCTCAGTCGTGGGCTGGCCCATGTGTGCGTGACGAAGCGACGCGAGTTGGACGAAAGGGTTTGGCAGAGTGGGTCGGTGGCAGGCTAAGGAACAAAATTTGCTTTTTAGATAAGTAGAGATAGTAGAGATAGAGATATCACAGATCACAAATACTGAAATACCCACTTTAAAGAGATAAAAAATACTAAGAAATCTATCACATTTAAACTGAATCACGAACTTGCCAACTGATGGAAGATCGATTTTCTTTTACCACGAACCTGTAATGGGCTACTCTTTGTTCAACAATAGGTGGGGATCCAAGCTTTACTTGAGTTTTGTAGAAGCATACCTTTGCCAGGTTAATTTACAGGTTCCCGCTACACACAATTGAATTAATATGTGTTGGTGCACTTCCTTTACCCGGCCATGTCCATACTCACAGCAATACCACGGAGGAAAGAACCACCCACTAAACAACTTTTTTTTTTACGGAAGGCAGTCAGCACTGCTTCGATTACTTAAGGGAAACCGGGACAAATGCCGGAAAGTTACAGAATACAAGTAAACTGTAGTAGCAAAGCGCTATCACAGGTAAGCTATACAAAAGAGAAAAGAAAGGAGAAAAGGCGAGCCAAAATTGTACGACTCGCGCCTAGGAGCTATGTGTAAAGTCATTTTATGTAGGAGTAGCATAAACTATCTCACCCATAACCATCAATGCTCTACAGTGGGAAAAGCAAAGGCATGACATACAAGGGTCCACAAAAACATACTCAAGAAAAGCCAGCCAAAGATGAAGCAATGTACATGCTAATCTAATGATAAGTAGTAAGAAAAACCATTAATAGTTTTAAAAGGAAATACTTTTACAAACAGGCAGATCTCACCTCTCTAGCCAAGATTGCATTGTTCTGCATTGCATTATGGCAAAAACCTTACATTCCTCAATTCTGTGCAAGCAAATATCATGAACAACATATAATTGCACATAACATACTGACATGTACAATATATTATAGCCATTATCCTTAGGATCAGAAGCTATATATTTCCCGTAGAAAATGATCTGGTATATCTAACCGAAAGTATGGTCTGCTTAACGTCGAAAAGGAAACATACACAAGCTACATAATGAATTCAGTACTATGATCACAACTTTTTATCAATGTTGTATTCAATGTAGTTGCCAACAGTAGTCCATCAGTTATAACTACATGTGCCAATTTGGAAATGCAAAGGTCCGTTGAAGTTAAAAGTTCTTCGCTTGGTAGGTGGCGTGGAATAGATGTTGGATGGGGCGAGCCGAGGAAAAAGCATGGGCTCACTGATGACGATAATTGTCCCATATGTTTGCAGGACATGGAGTTCATTCAGAACTTGCTCCTCAACAGCTCCTTCGCGCTCGTCATTTGGTTTGAAACCTTCTCGGAGCTTGGTAGGCCTGACCTCACTCCGTCGCCCTCAGATGATCTTGAACCTTGGTGGATGTCGGTGGCCATGCACTGGCGGGCCAAAGAGGCTCCCAAGATCAGAGCGCCGATGCTTTTGGTGCTTCGCTCCATTTGGTTTGAGAGGAACAACCGTGTCGTCAATAAGACGGATCGTTCGAAGGCGGCCCTCCGCGATGCGATCATGGCAGAGGCGGTAGGTGGAACATCGTAGGTCTTCTGTGAGATTTTTTTCGATTTCTTGTGGTCAGTTGACCGGGGTGTGTGTTTGTTGTGGGCGGTTGTAAAATTTGTGTGTTCTATCCTCCTATATATGAAAAGGCGTGCTCTCTCGCTCGTTCCTGAACAGAACAGTAATGTTCAAAAGACTGCTTTTCTTTTTATAGTAACTAAATTTTATAACTATGCATCATCTTTTAAATCATGCGTACACGTCTGAAAAGATGTATTATTAAAATTCTTGACTGTTAGAACACTGCAATGCAAATACAAAGTAATGTATTAAGTTTATAACTACGCATCAGCTTTGAAATCATGTGTGCACGTCTGAAAATGTGTATTAGTCATGACTGTTAGAACACTGCAATGTAAATACAATATCAAAGGAGATGTGAGAGACATAAATTTCATGTTCAAGCATGTTAAGTAGCAGATAAACAGTAAAGTTGATATTTTAGCAAAGAACGTTAGGGAGAGTGTCCTCTTGAATTGAGCTTCAGCCATAGGAGATCACAAACGGATCATTCAACTTCACAAAGACCAGAATTGTCATACTTATATACGTAACTATTAAGACATGCTGCGAATTCAGAAATTCAAGTGTAAGAAAGATGTTACACAGGAATTTTGGTGATCTCATCTCTTAACCAAAAGGGCCTTTATAGAGACGATTGATGGCAACTGTTGCAGGGATATATACTGCTATGAATTTTGGTGATCTCAGCACTAAATCAAAAGGGCTTCTATCTGGTATGCACCTCCTTAAACTTGATACTTGGTAAAACTCTGGATTTTTTTCCTTTAATGAAACGGCTGTGTGCATCGTCAATTCGTCATGATGCAGAGGCCGGGGCTATATTCTCATTTCTTAAAAGAAAACCTGCTTACCATCATACCATCTACAGTGCACACACTGCTGCAGCACCTACCTACATAGCTCCTTACTAGCATGGTTCGTCGCCGCTCCCTTCGGCCTTCAACCAAGGTATAATCAAGAAATCATAACAGGAACAATAACTTAGGAAGGAAAGCTGAAGCAGAAACTGGGATAAGAGACAGACAAAAAGAAAAATGCTCGAGACATGAAAAGGTTTTGCATCAGGGTCTATCACGAAGTTAACAAACAAATGCGCCCTTAGACCACCGGCCAGGCCTAGCTTGCTCTCGTCCTGGTAATCGCCGCGTGGTACACAGAGAGAAAGGGCTCACCACGAGGACGACGATCGATGCATTGAGGGGTGGATTTATCCGGGACGGAGCACCGGCCGCATCGGGCCCTCCCATAACCTGCTGCCTGAGGGCGCCCAAGTCCTCCTGTGCGTCGCCGGCTGTCTCGGGGGAGAGGAGGGCGAATCGATGGCTGTCTCGGGAGGAAGAACGGCGGCAAGGGAGAGAGAATGAGGGCGCCGACCTGGGATCGAGAGACGGGGTGTTTCTGGAAGTGAGAACTGTTAACTGACAAAGTAACATACGTGGCAACAGTTAAGAGCGATAGAAAAGGAAGGAAGGCACCAAAAGCGGGACGGGGCTTGCCATCCGTGCTCCCACACACGTGGCGCACATCCATGCACTCGCAACCCACTCGTCCAACAAAAGATCCCGAAAGAAAAGAAGAAAAAACCGCCCCGTCTTCATCCCTTCTGTGCACGATGGTTGCCTGCGGCGAAATTGACGGCCAGTGGGTGACCTAGCCGGGAGGCCGGGACTACGTCGCCGGCGACGGCTCAGTCCTGCTTCTTCTAGGCTGTCCGATCTGGGCAGAAACGATGATTCCTGTTGAGCGCGGGGACTGCATGGGGAACGGCTGGTTGGCATCGGGTAAGGACTAAGGAGCTCCAGCGAAGGAATGTAAATATTCCGGTAAAACAAATCCTGTTTTAAAAATTCGAAAATTATATTTATAAGTTTTAAAAAAATCTGAAAAAATCCGGAAGTAGTTAATGATATACCCTACGGACGTGCAAAATATCAAGTTCAAATACGTTGTATTTGGAGCTACACAAAAATGAGAAAAATGTTGATTTAATTATGCATATTTTCAAACCTCTAAGCTTTGTCGTATTTGTTATTTTTGTGTAGCCCACAATATAACATATCTCGAATTGAAAATTTACACTTCGTGGGATATATGATTGACTACATCCGTATTTGTTTTCACAATTTTTGACTCCTAAATATGATTTTTGATTTATTTTTTTAATAGAGGGTGCACTGTAGCCCGAGATCAAAATGCATTTTCCGACATGTGTGATGCTACGCTATGTCTCCTGCTCAAACTACAACTACTCACTTTGTCGTCCAAGAGCTCCAAATCACCGGAATAGATGTGTGATGCTACCCCTCTCACACGGGAACGGTCAATATATTAGCTCGTCGCCGAAAAGTTTTTACTTTAGCTATGGAGTTACTAATGACCTTTTTAATAAGGGTTAGAGGAATAAAAAAAGCAGTGTAAGACGGGCTTCAACATCGACGGAGCCCCGCTTCTGCGAGCAAACGGCCGTCACCATATTTCTGTTCTCGCCCTTATGGTATACAAGGTCATGTGACAATGCTAGTTTCGGTGCGTGTTGATGGACCATGTTCGTGTCTTCACGGCCATCAGATGATCACCGTCTCTAACTTCTACATCAGTTTCTACTGTTTTGCTCTGGAGACAGTGGATTCAGTGCACCGTGAACGAAGTCCCGCTCCTACATCTTCACGGCAGCCGCATCGTCGGCAGACTTCCACCATACCCTACAAACAATACATGTCATTGTTAAACAGAGCACAAACTAAATATTTGCATTGTTAAGAAGCAATTTATACATCATTGTTAAGAAGCAGTTTAGAACAAAAATAGACCAAACAAACAACCAAACTAATACACATCATTGTTAAGCAGCAGTTTATAACATAAACAGAGTAAATAAAAAACTAAACTACGAGTATTCTCTCAAGTATTAACAAATAACTAAGTTTACATGATTCTCAAAAGTACTAGAAAACTTTATACAACATAAACATATCTGCTACACAACCAAACTAACAGGATTGTAAAAATTACTATAAATAATTTATACAACGTAAGCAGAGTTACCAAATAACTAAACTAATAGGATTCTCACAAGTACTAACAAAATTTTGTCGCATCCCGGGACCTGGGGGTTGATGCGTGCGAAGTGCACGTTCGTCAGGATACCTCAAGTGTAAGGTTTGATGAGTACAGCAGCAAGTCTTCCCTCGGTTATGAAACCAAGGTTATCGAACCAGTAGGAAATCACAATGCTCTGAAGGTGTCAACGGCGTCAGAAAACTTGGTGGTGAAGGGGAAATCGAGTTGCTTGTGCTTCCTGACAATGGTGCCAGAAAACTTGCGGTGTGTAGTTGACGTGGAACCCGCACACAACACAATCAAACTACTTTGCCCGGACGAGACAGTGAGGGTGTCAACCTCACCGGCTTGCTGAAAACAAAGGGTTAAACGTATAGTGTGGAAAATGATGTTTGCTTGCAGAAAACAGTAGAGAACAATGATTGCAGTTGGTTGTATTTCAGATGTAAAAGAATGGACCGGGGTCCACAGTTCACTAGTGGTGTCTCTCCAATAAGATAACTAACATGCTGGGTAAACAAATTACAGCTGGGCAATCGACAATTGATAAGTGCATAAAACATGCATGTGCAAGTTGTGGTGTCTACTATGAGATTCATTTGGGCATTACGACAAAGTACATAGACCGCTATCCAGCATGCATCTATGCCTAAATAGTCCACCTTCCGGTTAGCATCCGCACCCCTTTCAGTATTAAGTTGCAAGTAACAGACAATTGCATTAAGTAATGTGCATAATGTAAACAATACATTCATCCTTGGATAAAGCATTGCTGTTTTACCCCTAGTGGCAACAACACATCTACAACCTTAGAACTTGTTGTCACTATCCCAGGTTAAATAGAGGTTGAACCCAACTATCATGCATAAATACTCCCTCTTGGAGTCACAAGTATTCACTTGGCCAAGGCTTCAACTAGTAACGGAGAGCATGCAAGATCACAAATGACATAGACATGATAATACAATATTCAACTTGACATAGGTATCAATATTCATCGGATCCCAGCAAACACAACATGTAGCATTACAATAAGATGATCTTGATCATGATAGGCAGCTCACAAGATCTAAACATGATGACACAAGTGGAGAAGACAACCATCTAGCTACTGCTATGGACCCATAGTCCAGGAATGAACTACTCACACATCACTCTGGAGGCGGGCATGGTGGTGTAGAGCCCTCCGGTGATGATTCCCCTCTCCGGCAGGGTGCCGGGAAGAGCTTCAGAACCCTCCCGAGTTAGGGTTGACGACAGCGGCGGCGGATATGTTCTGGATGATATGCTCGGTATTTTAGGATTTTCACGTCGGGAGGAATAAATAGGCGAAGGGGCGACGTCGGTGTAGCCCCGAGGGGCCCAACCCATAGGCTGGCGCGGCAGGGGGGCCCACCGCGCCGCCATGTGATTTGGCTGGCTCTTGGCTCCTCTTCGTCTCTCCTTCGGACTTCGTGTACGTGTTGGAAAAATAGGGACGTGGCCTTTTATTTCGTGCAATTCCGAGAATATTCGCAGAAGTACTTTTCTGGAACCAAAAACAGCAGAAAACAGGGAACTGGCACTTCGGCATCTTGTTAATAGGTTAGTCCCAGAAAATGTATAAAAGTGATATGAAGTGTATATAAAACATGTAGCAATTGGTATAATATAAGCATGGAACATCAGAAATTATAGATACGTTGGAGACGTATCAAGCATCCCCAAGCTTAGTTCTACTCGTCCTCGAGTAGGTAAAACGATAACAACAAATAATTTCTGAGGAGACATGCTTTCACACAATCTTGATCATAATATTGCTAAGCTCATGTCATGAATGAAGTGACTCAAAACAATGGTCTATAGTTTGCTAACAAGTAGACAAAGAGTAAACAATGAATCATATAAGCAAAAACTTTTCATGAATAGTACTTTCAAGACAAGCATCAAAAAGTTTTGCATAAGAGGCAACTCATAAAGCAATAGATTCAAAGTAAAAGGCATTGAAGCAACACAAAGGATGATTAAGTTTCAGCAATTGCTTTCAACTTGTAACATGTATATCTCATGGATAGTTGTCAACATAAAGCAATATAACAAGTGCAATAAGTAACATGTAAGAATCAATGCACACAAAGTTGACACAAGTGTTTGCTTCTAAGATAGAAAGGAGTAGGTAAACTGACTCAACATAAAGTAAAAGATAGGCCCTTCGCAGAGGGAAGCAAGGATTAAATCATGTGCTAGAGCTTTTTAAGTTTTCGAAAGCATATAGAGAGCACAAAATAAGTATTTGAGAGGTGTTTGTTGTTGTCAACGAATGGCAGGGGTTCTCTAACCCCCTTGTCAACCAGACTTTCAAGAGCGGCTCCCATGAAGGACGTTATCTCTACCAGCAAGGTAGATCATCCCTCTTCTCTTTTGTTTACACATGTATTTTAGTTTCATTATGGATGACACTCCTCCCAACCTTTTGCTTACACAAGCCATGGCTAACCGAATTTTCGGGTGCCTTCCAACATTCACATACCATGGAGGAGTGTCTATTTGCAAATTAAGTTGCTTACTGATAAATCAGGACAAAACATGTGAAGAGAATTATTAATGAAAGTTGTAATTAATTGGGACTGGGCACCCCATTTGCCAGCTCTTTTTGCAAGTTATTGGATAAGCGGATGTATATGCCACTAGTCCATTGGTTGAAAGTCGGTGACAAGGTTGAAAGATAAAACACCACATTGATACGGCGTCCGATACAATTACACCAGGCATGTGTTCTAATTCTACTACTGATGCGTATGTTCTACGTAACATATATTTTGATGCAAAGTACCAAGAGGAGCTGAACGTGCATGGATTTAGCGGCCGGAGGCGCATGCCTAATTATATTGGTTATGGATACGACATGCATTTAGCGGGAGGAATACCAGGAAAATATACTGATTATTTTGTTACGTCAGGATCAATTAGAGATAGAAGGAAGGAGGCTTGGTTTGAATGGAAGAAGATCAAGTTGTTTTTGCTGTTCCTCTTTTTACGGAGGAAACAATCGTATGCACTCAGGATGGTACGTGCGTGGGAACGTTTGTGCTTGAAGGCTGCCGGGTGGGGGCCACCATGTCACGACCAAGAGAAGATGGCGCAATTCCTGGAATCAGTTCGTTTATTAATTAGAGATATTTTGGTTGCTTCGCCGTGAGAATAGAGATATACGTAGGTTATTTTCCTTGTTTTCCAAGTTGGTCGGCTCATATAAAGCCATCGTTCCATCATGTAATAGGCAGATTTGAGTTATAAGAAATAGACACGATGTGTGTTTGGGGTTAAAATCCTCGTACCTGAGTTTGGGGAAAGCTGACTAAAAATCCCTAAGTTTCTTGAGGAATCTTTGCAAAAACCTCTACTGGCGTGTGAGGTCCTGCGACGCGTAGGAGATTACAAGCTGAGCCTATACGGTTCGTCCACGTTATTCTTTCGACTAGAAGAGTTGGCGTGTTGTTGCTGCGGAGTTTGTGATTGTCTTCGTAAACCCGCGATTGCTACTTGCTGCGATGGAGGTTTGTGCCGTGAAAGATCGGGCCAACAACGGATCGAATCTCGCCACGAGGTTCGCTCCACATCATCTGGTATCAGAGCACCAAGTTGCTCACGGCACGACGGAGGAGATGGCCGGCGTGTCATCACCAAGGAGGAGCTATTGGAGGTTGTCTAGCGATTTCATGCTAGAGGAGGAGGGCTACGGGGCCGAGCTTTTTCACACCTACTGTAAAGTGGGGGAGAGAGCTTGTGCCACGACGATCGACCACGACAGTGCGATCAGCGCGGTCGGTGTCGACATGGTGGAGAAGCTGGGGCTATCGACGACACCACATCCGCGACCCTACTCATTGAGGCGGTGCCACGACAAGCTCGAAATCACACAGCAAACTACGGTACTATTTTCAGTCGGCAATTTTTCTTCCAAGATTTTGTGCGACGTGATACCGGTGCCTTTTGTTTCGTGTCACTTGTTACTGGGAAAGCCATGGTATGTGGAGAACGGAATTGTGCATGACTTTCTCGCCAATACATATACCATCATGCGAGATAAGGTGTACGTTCTCAGACCCATGGAAAAGAAGATTTTTAGCATATGGAGAAAAGACCGGCTGCAGAAGATGAGGGATGAAAAGGAAGCAAAGAAGAAGGATGACGCAGCGGCAGTAATTTTTTCAGCGTCTATAAAATCAAGAGACGACGTTGTTCCTTTGGAGACTGACATGAAACCGATGACGGTTTCGTTTGAAGAAGGGGAGGATGATACGGCGTCCGATACAATTACACCAGGCATGTGTTCTAATTCTACTACTGATGCGTATGTTCTACGTAACATATATTTTGATGCAAAGTACCAAGAGGAGCTGAACGTGCATGGATTTAGCGGCCGGAGGCGCATGCCTAATTATATTGGTTATGGATACGACATGCATTTAGCGGGAGGAATACCAGGAAAATATACTGGTTATTTTGTTACGTCAGGATCAATTAGAGATAGAAGGAAGGAGGCTTGGTTTGAATGGAAGAAGATCAAGTTGTTTTTGCTGTTCCTCTTTTTACGGAGGAAACAATCGTATGCACTCAGGATGGTACGTGCGTGGGAACGTTTGTGCTTGAAGGCTGCCGGGTGGGGGCCACCATGTCACGACCAAGAGAAGATGGCGCAATTCCTGGAATCAGTTCGTTTATTAATTAGAGATATTTTGGTTGCTTCGCCGTGAGAATAGAGATATACGTAGGTTATTTTCCTTGTTTTCCAAGTTGGTCGGCTCATATAAAGCCATCGTTCCATCATGTAATAGGCAGATTTGAGTTATAAGAAAAAGACACGATGTGTGTTTGGGGTTAAAATCCTCGTACCTGAGTTTGGGGAAAGCTGACTAAAAATCCCTAAGTTTCTTGAGGAATCTTTGCAAAAACCTCTACTGGCGTGTGAGGTCCTGCGACGCGTAGGAGATTACAAGCTGAGCCTATACGGTTCGTCCACGTTATTCTTTCGACTAGAAGGGTTGGCGTGTTGTTGCTGCGGAGTTTGTGATTGTCTTCGTAAACCCGCGATTGCTACTTGCTGCGATGGAGGTTTGTGCCGTGAAAGATCGGGCCAACAACGGATCGAATCTCGCCACGAGGTTCGCTCCACATCACACATACTTCCTCATGAGCTATAAAACATTGACACAAATAAGGAGTAATAAAGTTTTGAATAGTTTAAAGGTAGCACATGAAGTATTTACTTGGAATGGCAGGAAATACCACATAGTAGGTAGGTATGGTGGACACAAATGACATGGTTTTGGCTCAAGGTTTGGATGCACGAGAAGCATTCCCTCTCAGTACAGAGTTTAGGCTAGCAAGGTTGTTTGAAGCAAACACAAGTATAAACCGGTACAGCAAGACTTAAATAAAAACATATTGCAAGTATTATAAAACTCTACACTGTCTTCCTTGTTGCTCAAACATTTTACCAGAAAATATCTAGACCTTAGAGAAAACAAATATGCAACCCAAGTCTCAACAAGCTCTACGGTAGTTCTCCACTACTAGGCTTTAACTACATGATGCAAGAGCTTAAAACATGATCTACTTGAGAGCTCAAAACAATTGTAAAGTGTCAAACCGAAACAAGACAATGATCTACAAGAATGCATATGTATTTTCCAATACCAACTACCACATGTAGCATTTTCTTTCTTCCAAACAAACACCAATCAATTTATTTAAACATAAACTCTCCAAATGATAATACAATGCAGCAAGAGAGTACTTATAAACAAGTGCTAACAGCTCGAACAGATGCATGAAAAACATGAGCTAAAACCACTGCAGTAGCTAGTTAAGAATACTCAATAAATATAAGTGAAGAACATGAGTATTCACATGCAAAAGCGGAGCGTGTCTCTCTCCCACACAAGGATTGCTAGGATCCGAATTTATTCAAACAAAAACAAAAAACAAAAGCACACAGACGCTCCAAGTAAAGCGCATAAGATGTGAAAGAATTAAAATATAGTTTCACTAGAGATGACCTGATAAGTTGTTGATGAAGAAGGGGATGCCTTGGGCATCCCCAAGCTTAGACGCTTGAGTCTCCTTGAATATGGCTGGGGATGAACCACGGGGGCATCCCCAAGCTTAGACTTTTCACTCTTCTTGATCACATAATATCACCCTTCTCGCTTGATCCTTGAAAACTTCCTTCACACCAAACTCGAAACAGTTCTCATTAGAGGGTTAGTGCATAATCAAAAATTCTCATATTCTGTAATGATACAATCATTCCCAAAGATTCTGGACATTAGCTACAGCCACTGATGCTTTGTGAAGCAAAGAAATCCACACAAACATCGTAAAAGAGCGAATGCAAAACAAAAGGCAGAAGCTGTCAAAAACAGAACAGTCTTTGAAGACGAATTTTGTCGAGACACTTAAGTTGCTCAGATGGATCTGGCCCAAATTAATGAAAGTTGCGTACATATCTCAGGAAGATGCGTGATTTTTCGTAGAATTTTTCGAATTGTCTCCAGGGAGAAAAGCTCAAATTCGTGACAGCTAAAAATCTGTTACTGCGCAGAAATCCAAATCTTGCATCAACTTTCAATAAAGAACTTTACTTGGCACAACAATGCATTAAAATAAAGATACAAAGGAGTTGCTACAGAAGTAACAAAACTCCTTGACTCAAAGAAAACAAAAATAACAGCAAATAAAAACGATGGGTTGTGTCCCATAAGCGCTTTTCTTTAACGCCTTTCAGCTAGGCGCAGAAAGTGAAAATCAAGTGTTATCAAGAGAAGAAGCATCAACATCATAACTTGCTCTAACAATAGAGTCAAAAGGTAACTTCATTCTCTTCCTAGGGAAGTGTTCCATACCTTTCTTGAGAGGAAATTGGTACCTTATATTACCTTCTTTCATATCAATGATGGCACCAACAGTTCGAAGAAAAGGTCTTCCCAAAATAATAGGACAAGATGCATTGCATTCAATATCCATAACAACAAAATCAACAGGGACAAGGTTATTGTTTACTGTAATAATAACATCATTAACTCGCCCCAAAGGTTTCTTCATAGCATTATCAGCGAGAAAAACATCCAAATAACAATGTTCCAAAGGTGGCAAATCAAGAATATCATAAAGTTTCTTGGGCAAAACCGAAATACTTGCACCAAGATCACATAAAGCATTGCAATCAAAATCATTCACCTTTACCTTAATGATGGGTTCCCAACCATCCTCTAATTTCCTAGGGATAGAAGCTTTATGTTTTAACTTCTCTTCCCTAGCTTGCAAAAGAGCATTTGTAATATGCTTTGTAAAAGCCAAATTAATAGTGCTAGCATTGGGACTTCTAGCTAACTTTTGCAAGAACATAATAACTTCAGAGATGTTACAATCATCAAAATCAAAATCATTATTGTCAATGGTGGTGGAACCATTGTCTCTAATAGTTTGAAAAATTTCAGCACTTTTATCAGAAAAAGTTTCAGCAGTTTTGGGCAACTTCAAACGCTTGGGGATGTCCCCGCATCCCTCTTCATCAATAACCACTCGGTTTGCAAAACTTCAAACTTTGTTTTTTGAGCAACATATGAACTTGACTAAACTTGAAGCGGCTGTATTTTATTATCTATTTATCTTAGCATCAAACACCAGTTACATTAATAAGTGGATCGTCACATATTTTATTTATCCTCTGTTTTCAATGTTTACTTGGTTAATGGATTACTTGTTGAAACTTAAAAATGATGTGTGAATAATACTGTTTAGTAGTTTATGTTTTCTTATGGTTAGTCTCAACTAGCTAATAGTGCATATTATGTTATTTTGATATCAACATGCATTGTCCTGTTCATAAGATGGTATGATATTGTGGTATCCTCCTCTGAATAATTCACTTGAATCGATTTGGCACATGCTCACACATGTTATGACTGAAAAATAAAAGTCAATTAAGCCTTGATGATCTATTTTGCCCCAGAGTTTTAGTATTGTTTTTATGCCTCCGTTAATTTTATTTTGTCGCAAGCATGATTATGACCGTTATCGTTCTCGTGGTTGTCGCTTCCCAGTCTATTGCTAGCCTTCACTTGTACTGAGCGGGAATGCTGCTCGTGCATCCAAATCCTTAAAACCAAGTTATCCCAAAGAGTCCACCAAAAATTCCTATGCATGGTATTTCAAGCCATTCCAAGTAAATTTGCATGTGCTACCTTTAAAACCTTCAAAATATTTCTCTTTTTGTGTCAATGTTTACTAGCTCATGAGGAATTAGTGTGGTTATTCTTTATTCTATTTGTCAAATGGACTTTTACACCTGGACTAGCGGCATATACATCCGCTTATCCAATAATTTTGCAAAAAGAGCTGGCAACGGGGTGCCCAGTCCCAATTAATTACAACTTTAACCATCAGTAAGCAATGACAAACAGTGAAATACTGAATGTGTGTAAACCAAAGAGAAAGAGGGATGATCTGCCTTGCTGGTAGAAATAACGTCCTTCATGGGAGCCGCTCTTAAAAGTCCGTTTGACAGGTAGAATACTGTACTCACCCGCTACCATTCGTTGACAATTAACAAACACCTCTCAAAACTTTTTACCTCTGTTTTTAAAATAAAAAGCTCTAGCACGTGTTAATCCCTGCTTCCCTCTGCGAAGGACCAATCTTTTATTTTTATGTTGAGTCACCATCCTTTCTTTGAGCACTTCTTCGAGAGCATAACTGTCGTTCTTAGTGTAATGTGCTCGTCCCAGGATACGATTAATTGAGGCATAACTATGATACTCTTATCTTTGATATTTTTATATCTAATCTTCACTTGAACCTCAGAGGTGCCTTGGCATTTATGTTTTGCTCCACAATTAAGGGCAAGCGAGACACCACTCTATCATGCTTTATTACGGTCATTACAATCTTGTGGATGTTTATAAATTTCATGTTATAAGCTTTTAGTTCGTTGATACTTTTCATTAGGAAACATGATTGCTAAGTTTTATTATCCATACATCATGCAATTGTTAAAGATCTGATCATAGCATTTACAATCAAAAATTATTTTGTTATCATTTACCTACTCGAGGACGAGCAGGAATTAAGCTTGGGGATGTTGATACGTCCAAAACGTATCTATAATTTTTGATTGTTTCATGCCATTTTCATGCTTTTAGCACTTGTTTTATATTAAGTTTATTATTTATTTGGACTAACCTACTAATAGTTGCAAAAGTGCACAATGTTCTTGTTTTACTCTTTAATGTGTAGAAATTATCAAGAATACAAGAGGAAACCTTGTTGGAGTCGAATTAGGACTTTCCTGAAATCTGTCTGAGAACTTTTTACGAAGATTGCCAGTTTGACCCTCGAAGATGACGTTATATGGAGACCTGGCTGTTACTAAAGTTGTCACAATTTTCCATACGAAGATTTTAAGCCCGAGATCAGCCCAATCGGAGTTCGGACGTGGCCTGTAGGCCCATTTTGGTGGAACCCTAAAAGGGGGTGACGGAAATCCGAGAAGATATATAAAGGGAGGAAACCTAATTCGTGGAGGACTCCTCCACCCACGAATTTCAGCCACCAAAAGCCACGTTTTTGCCTCCCCCATGGATCCCATCTCCATGGGGGAGGGCTCCCAAGAAGCCATGAAGGAGGGAGGCTAAGGGGCGGCGCTCCCCAAGCTTGCCGGCGGCGGGGAAAGGAGTTCCCCGCACCGCCGGCACCGCCGCCGCCCTGCGCCGCCGCGCTGCCCCTCTCCGCCATCTTCACCGCCATCTCCATCACCATCTCCTCCTTGTATTCAGTGGTTCATCCTCCCACAAACCTCTGTACCGTCCTATGTAAACATGGTGTTTGATGCTATAATATTTATCCTGTGATTTACATCATGTTTCCGTAGTTTATTTGTCTTTTGATTGCTTAATTGAATGCATGAGGTTCATTAGAGTTGTATGTCTATATGGTGCTGTCCTTTGGTGTCCATTATATTTGTGCGCACATGGATCAAACACCCTAGGGTTGGTAGTATTTGTAACGAAGCGGGCGAAGTTCTGCCGGAGTGACAGAAACCTGAGAACGCGAACCGATTAGTTGCACGTATGGGAGTAAGAGGACCTTGAACTTAAGGCTATGGTTGGGGAAACCTTAATGCATTGTTAGTATTTGCGGATGCTTTCTAACAATCCAATCATATAGTACTTGTAGTCCCAAGTAGTGGAGTGCATGTATATTTAGCCTCTCCCACATAGAAAACTGCATCGAAGACAATGAACCAAGTACCTTCACTAATTAATCTTGGACAAAGCCACCACAATTACCACCACTTTTCCACACTCATGGTACTGTTAGTATATGGTTACTTAGTGTACTTTATTGCTGCAGCACTAACTTTTACTTTCTTATATTTATTATCTTGCAAAACTACCTCTCATACCCGTATTGCTACCGTAGTTTTATTTCCTAGATAATGCAAACATTTAGTGTGCGTAGAGTTGTATCAGTGGTTGATAGAACTTGAGAGATTACTTATCCTACCTTTAGCTCCTCGTTGGGTTCGACACTCTTACTTATCGAAAAGGCTACACACGATCCCCTATACTTGTGGGTTATCAATTACCAACACCAATAACATTACCATTAATAGCAGGAGGCTTACTAGCAGGTGAAACATTAGCATTACTAGTGGTGGTGATAGTACAAACTCTAGATATACTATTCTCTTTTTCAAGTTGTTCCTCTTTTTCCCACCTAGCATGCAATCCAGGCAACATCTTAATATTATTATCAATTCGAACTTAGATGGCATTTGCTGTAGCAAATGACTTAGTATCTTTAACTTCATTAGGCATAACTTTCTGTTTCAAAAGATCAACATCAAGAGCAAGACTATCAACCTTAGAAGCAAGAACATCAATTTTACCAAACTTTTCCTCAACAGTTTTATTGAAAGCATTTTGTGTACTAATAAATTCCTTAAGCATAGCTTCAAGATCAGAGGACACACTTCTATTGTTGCTTAGGAATTACCATAAGAATTTCCATAACCATTCCAAGGATAAGGCTTATAATTATTGCTACCAAAATTATTCCTATAAGCATTGTTGTTGAAGTTGTTGTTTTTAATGAAGTTCACATCAACATGCTCTTCTTGAGCAACCAATGAAGCTAAAGGAACATTATTAGGATCAACATGAGATTTACCATTCACAAGCATAGACAGAATAGCATCAATCTTATCACTCAAAGAGGAGGTTTTTTCGACAGAATTTACCTTCTTACCTTGAGGAGCCCTTTCGGTGTGCCATTCGGAATAGTTGATCATCATATCATCAAGTAGCTTTGTTGCTGCACCTAAAGTGATGGACATAAAGGTACCTCCAGAGGCCGAATCCAACAAGTTCCTTGAGGAAAAATTTAATCCTGCATAAAAGGTTTGGATGATCATCCAAGTAGTCAGTCCATTAGTGGGACAATTCTTTACCAAAGATTTCATTCTTTCCCAAGCTTGAGCAACATGTTCATTATCAAATTGTTTAAAATTCATGATGCTACTTCTCAAGGATATAATTTTAGCAGGAGGATAATATTTCCCAATGAAAGCATCTTTGCATTTTGTCCATGAATCAATACTATTTCTAGGCAAAGATAGCAACCATTCTTTAGCTCTTCCTCTCAAAGAGAAAGGAAAAACTTTCAGTTTTATAATATCCCCATCCATATCCTTATACTTTTGCATTTCACAAAGTTCAACCAAATTATTAAGATGGGCAGCAGCATCATCAGTACTAACACCAGAAAATTGCTCTTTCATGACAAGATTTAATAGAGCAGGTTTAATTTCATAAAATCTGCTTTAGAAGCAGGTGGAGCAATAGGAGTGCATATGAAATCATTGTTGTTGGTGCTAGTGAAGTCACACAACTTGGTGTTCTCAGGAGTACTCATTTTTGCAAAGACAATAAGCAAACCGAATTAACAAAAATGAAAAAGTAACTAATTTTTTTGTGTTTTTGATAAAGAGAGCAAACAAGACTAAATAAAAATAAACTAAGCAAGACAAATAACAAAGTAAAATGATTGGAAGTGAGAGACTCCCCTTGCTGTAGCAGCGATGACTTCCCTGAAAACTTGCGTCGTTGGGGAGATCAAACTGCTCAGACTCAGAAACTTCGCGACTTCCCCGGCAACGGCGCCAGAAAACTTGCTTGATGCGTGCGAAGTGCACGTTCGTCAGGATACCTCAAGTGTAAGGTTTGATGAGTACAGCAGCAAGTCTTCCCTCGGTTATGAAACCAAGGTTATCGAACCAGTAGGAAATCACAATGCTCTGAAGGTGTCAACGGCGTCAGAAAACTTGGTGGTGAAGGGGAAATCGAGTTGCTTGTGCTTCCTGACAATGGTGCCAGAAAACTTGCGGTGTGTAGTTGACGTGGAATCCGCACACAACACAATCAAACTACTTTGCCCCGACGAGACAGTGAGGGTGTCAACCTCATCGGCTTGCTGAAAACAAAGGGTTAAACGTATAGTGTGGAAAATGATGTTTGCTTGCAGAAAACAGTAGAGAATAATGATTGCAGTTGGTTGTATTTCAGATGTAAAAGAATGGACCGGGGTCCACAGTTCACTAGTGGTGTCTCTCCAATAAGATAACTAACATGCTGGGTAAACAAATTACAGCTGGGTAATCGACAGTTGATAAGTACATAAAACATGCATGTGCAAGTTGTGGTGTCTACTATGAGATTCATTTGGGCATTACGACAAAGTACATAGACCGCTATCCAGCATGCATCTATGCCTAAATAGTCCACCTTCCGGTTAGCATCCGCACCCCTTTCAGTATTAAGTTGCAAGCAACAGACAATTGCATTAAGTAATGTGCATAATGTAAACAATACATTCATCCTTGGATAAAGCATTGCTGTTTTACCCCTAGTGGCAACAACACATCTACAACCTTAGAACTTGTTGTCACTATCCCAGGTTAAATAGAGGTTGAACCCAACTATCATGCATAAATACTCTCTCTTGGAGTCACAAGTATTCACTTGGCCAAGGCTTCAACTAGTAACGGAGAGCATGCAAGATCACAAATGACATAGACATGATAATACAATATTCAACTTGACATAGGTATCAATATTCATCGGATCCCAGCAAACACAACATGTAGCATTACAATAAGATGATCTTGATCATGATAGGCAGCTCACAAGATCTAAACATTATGGCACAAGTGGAGAAGACAACCATCTAGCTACTGCTATGGACCCATAGTCCAGGAATGAACTACTCACACATCACTCCGGAGGCGGGCATGGTGGTGTAGAGCCCTCCGGTGATGATTCCCCTCTCCGGCAGGGTGCCGGAAGGGCTTCAGAACCCTCCCGAGTTAGGGTTGACGACGGCGGCGGCGGCGGATATGTTCTGGATGATATGCTCGGTATTTTAGGATTTTCACGTCGGGAGGAATAAATAGGCGAAGGACGACGTCGGTGGAGCCCCGAGGGGCCCAACCCATAGGCTGGCGCGGCAGGGGGGGCCACCGCGCCGCCATGTGATTTGGCTGGCTCCTGGCTCCTCTTCGTCTCTCCTTCGGACTTCGTGTACGTGTTGGAAAAATAGGGACGTGGCCTTTTATTTCGTGTAATTCCGAAAATATTCGCAGAAGTACTTTTTGGAACCAAAAACAGCAGAAAACAGGGAACTGGCACTTCGGCATCTTGTTAATAGGTTAGTCCCAGAAAATGTATAAAAGTGATATGAAGTGTATATAAAACATGTAGCAATTGGTATAATATAAGCATGGAACATCAGAAATTATAGATACGTTGGAGACGTATCAGGGGTTCCCGTGAAGACTCCGCGCGTGGCCACTGGAAGGGTAAAACTCCAGACACCAAGTACCTGGCGGAGCTCGAGCGATATCTTCCCGGAGCAGACCTGGTACGGGTCTACACGGGGAATGCGGGGGAACAGACCACGTGCGAGCCTGCCAGATAAAGCTGCACCAGTACAATCCCAGTTTTGGCAGGTTCTAAGCTAAAGGTGGTAGTTGGGGTCATCTCTAGGGAAAGAAACCAAAGACCAGGGGTAGAAAGGTAAAGCCACTGTAGTATCCCCTTGAGATAAAAGGAGGACCAGGCCTTGGGAGAGGGATCATCTTGGAACACAATCTAGCTAGGTAGATCAGATCTAGAGAGCTCATCTTGGAGAGAGTAACCGGGAACGCTTCCTTGTAGCCCGGATACGCATATCACCACATATATCCAGACAAGCAGGAGTAGGGTGTTACGCTTCCGAGCGGCCTGAACCTGGGTAAACTGCTCGTGTGCTTTACTTTCTGCATCGCTTACTCGCTCGCCTAGATCCTCCTTGCGCCCCTCGCCGGATCTCTAAAAGGGGGTCTCGCGACCTCCGGTGTTCGTGACTTCGAGCACGACAAATTTGTATAACATAAACATATCGAATAAAAGGGTTTACCTTAGGAGTAGCAAGGTCGCTTACCGCCGCCGGCCTAAGGCCTCGACACAGGAGCTAGTGTTATAGGAGCATGCAGAACAACCGGCGAGCGCCGCGCGGCAGACGGGCGGACGGTGCAGAGGAAGTCCACCTCTCCCGCCAACGCGGAGAAGGGGTGCATGGACGGGTACCTCTAATATCGCTTGTGGTTTGGGTACGTATACTGCCGCTCGTGGTCCCCGCCGCCGTGCGGTTCTGGTCCACCATCTTCGGCGACTACACATCCGAGTGGAGCGCGCATGCGGAGTAGGAGGAGAAGCGGAGTAGGTTCCGGTGGACATGTACACGGGGAGGAACATAGGATCATGAGGAGAAAGATTTACCTGATGTGTGGGCTCCCGCCCATTAGTACTGGGCCCTATGACTATTTTAACGGTTTTCGTCTAATGTCTTCGTCTAATTTTGATACGTAGGCATGACAGTGGGCCAGGTTACTCAGAAATCGAGTCAACACGCTTAAACCAATGAATCAGTGCTCGGCATCACAGCCCTGCCCCAAGCGTGCGGTGCTCTGCATTATTTTCGTTAAAAGTGGTGATTAGTAGACAACTCAGTCTCAAATGTGGGGGTTTTGTGTAATTTTCTCTTCTTCTTGGGATACGGTGGTAGGCCTAAAAAGAAAAGTGGCCCGGTAGATTTGAATATGTAAATTTAGAATGAAGGGTTGCTACTCAAACACATTCTATAACAAGGTGGATACTCCTTGGGCCCATCTTCTATAGAATGCATATTACATACATACCGTTCCTCGTGTCATGGATCCTTGTGGGTCTTTTTGGAGATGGTTTCCATCAAAGTCTTATTTATAGAGACATTTCCATATGTAACACTGGGGATGGTTCGTCTATCTTTTTTAGAAAGATCTTTGGCTGGACAATGTTGCCATTGGAAAAATTCCAAATAGCATTTTCTTATGTCCAAAACAAGGATATCTCTATCAGGGATTTCTTAACTTCCGGAAACTTAGCTGACACATTTTACCTAACCCTATCTCCTGAGGCCTTTTCTGAACTTAGAGAGTTGCAGGCCCCATCTGCACACATTTTCCTCAGTTTTCACTCTAGTGATACTTGGAGCTATGTCTGGGGTAACTCACAGTTCACTGCCAGTCGGTATTATAAGTTATGTTTCAGGAACATTTCCTCTCATGTTGCTTTTTCCTGGATATGGAAAGCTAAGTGTACAAAGTTGAAATTCCTCTGTCGGCTGGTCATATTTGATAGACACAACACCTGATAATTTTTAGGAGGAGGCATTGTCATATTAAACCCAAGTTTAAATATTTGTTTTAACAAAATCTATCCGAAGAAAATGTTGAGCATTTACTCTTCAAAACGGGCACTCGAGAACGTATGCGCCTGGTTAATAAAAATGACAACCCCTATCTCAAATAAATCAGAAATAACTTAGACATGTAAATGTCCATGCTCTATAGGGCCATGCAAACTTTTATGGGCAAACGATAAGTTGTGTGGGATGTGTGAAAAATTGGTGCTTCATAAAATGTATTTTCAGAGCACCGGGTTCTATTTTTCCATCTAGGATGCAACATATGCATGTCTTATATGCATGAAATTTTCCAAATACACGCGTGAAAAATAATGTACTCCCTCCGTTACTAAATATGAGATGTTTTGGCTATTTCATATGTTGACTAGATGTGGTTTGAAATGAGTGAACAAATAAACTAAAACGTTTCTAGATACATGTAGATACATGTGAATCCGAAATAAAAGCTAAAACATTTTACATTTAGGATCGGATGGAGTATGTGGTAAAAAACAGATGTTTTCGAAAAAAAATCAGTATTTATAACAATTTTAATTGCTCTAGGAGCCAAAGTGTCGCTCGCATAATAGGCTGTTACCCTGAGATTTTTTGAAAATTTGAAACTTTACTTTTACGTTTTCATAAATTCTAGAAAAATATACAGGTATTGTCTAATATGTACGTTTAAATATTGATCAATATAGATTTTCAGGTGTGATCTGCACAAAAGGACAAATGTGGAGACCAAATCGAGTGAGCTAGTTTTTTTTTATGATTTTTGTGTAGCCTAAATTACAATTTATTTTAACAAAAGTTACAAGTTCGTCAAAATCAGTGTCATATACTTGTAAAAAAAAGATAAAAAACTTATAGATACCATTTCTGATTTTTTAAACACCAATCTCGTTGGAGCACTTGGACGAAAAGACCGTACCCTAATCTGAAACTTCAAATGGAGAGCCAGAGCCACATTTGAAGTTCTCGGAATGCTCATGCACTATTTCACGACAATGAATGAACCCAAATAAAGAACATATCAAAACAATATTTACTATAAGTCCTTGCCAAGATATCTGGAATATGAGGAGTAAACTGTTTTAAATTACGCAACCACTAGGAATCGGATGTCGATATTTGCTTCCCATCGGACCCATAGTGTACCGTCGGATTGGAAGTATGTGGACCGTACGATCTTCAACAGGACCCGCGTCTGCTTTCCCATCGGCATTAGCTGGAGAGATGGACCGAAACGTTTTCTTTCCGTGATGCATGCTTCCATTCATAAAGGATCGCGTGATCTCAGCTCCGTTCATGTCGCTCTACGGGCATGTACAATGGGGTGACGTCAGCCTTCTCTTAGCGTTGACACGTAGGATATTTGTCTAGTTGGCGGAGAGAGAATGAAGAAAGGGAAGGTTGCCTTCCTTTAGCTAAGAGATGATCTCTTACGAAATAAGTGAAGGCTAATTTCACCATTGTACCATTTGTCTTCCCTTAGAAATATATATTCCTACCAAAATATAATTAATTCTCATTAATTGCTAGGGATGACAATAAGAGATAATGCATTGTACAACTTATAATTTTGCCTTCTCCAAATGATGTGGATAACTAAGAGAAGGCGCGCCTTCTCTACCATTGTACATGTCCTACTAATCTGCATGGATTGCAGACGTCATTCTCCTTCTAGTTAGGCCTCCTTTGATTCACAGGGTAGGAAATATAAAGGAATAGGGATTGGGTAGGATTAGCTTGGCCTGTCCACTGCAATCCTACAGCCATAGGAACAAGACACGGGAATTTTCCATGAGGTCCAGCTTCATGTAAGTTTTCCCTTGAAAATACACTAGAGAGTTCCTATAGGAATAGTTCCTACAGGATTGTATCATGTGAATCAAACACCTCCAAAAGGAAAATTCCCTAAGGAACTAAATCCTACAATTTTCCTTAGGAAATCTTATGAATCAAAGAAGGCCTTAGTTGCTTGATTGCTCCATCCTCGTTTCAAATAGGAATGCTAGGGTGGCCGTGGTGCTTCAGATCAGCATGCGTGCTGTCTCAAATAGTTTGTCCTATATGCTTCTTAATATATTCAAGAGAGTTTCTTCTCTATGTTAATTACAGATTTGATTTCTATATGGTATTTTGGAAACTAGTTCCGGATTTATTGGGAAGCAATTAATTATTGTTCTAATGCACTGGAACAAAATTTTGCTTCCATGGTTAATGCAAATTTCTTCAGTTTAATAGAAATATGTGTATTATGCAAAAATAAAATGTTTTAGAAGCATCATAGTACCCCTCCAACGATCAAACCTGCTTCAAACATAATATGAATATGTTTCTTGGGATAACAAAATTATTTTCACCGTCATAATTATATATGCTTCAAATAAACTGGGACGTGCTTCTACAGAAATAAATATTTGCTCCTATCAAATGGACATTTGCTTCCATGGACAAAATATATTAATTTGAAATTACATGTTTTACAACTATAATAAGTAATGAAACATGTCTACTTGCTTCCTCCACCATCACACCATGCTATACATGCCACCTCCCTGGACGAATCACATCTTTTAGAAGACAAGTATTGACAAATATTTTCATCGATTCTGCTACTTGCTTCCTAAGTGGCTTCTAGGCTGCAGTTTCATGTCATCTATCACAATGCAGACTGCATCAGGTGGTGTTGCCGACATGCTTCCTTCCGATGGTTGTCGTGCTTCATTCCGATCGGGCCATGCGTCCTTCCAGCGGTAGCCGTGCTTCCTCTATATTGTGGTCATGCTACTGTCCAATGCTGGTCATGCTTCCTTCATATGTGGTTGTGCATCTTTCAGACGCACCTTCTGATTTTGACCATGGTGACCGTGCTTCCTACGAGTGGTGATCGTGCTTCCTACGAGTGGTGATCGTGCTTCCTACTGCGTCAGAGGCAGCAGATGCAATCGTTGAGGAATCACCGGATCAAACGTGAGACATGAGAAGTGGTTGTCCAGGGCGCCCCGTCAAAGCAACAAAGGTGATTGGTAGATCCAGGTCGCTGGGGCACAGCGACGTCGCGGAAGCTCAGATAATATGTACCCCTGAAAATGATGACATATACACATATAAGAAGCATAGCTAAGAAACAAATTGGTCTGCACATACAGGTTACCTAAGAAGCATGGATGACGTGATGATCTTTTAATCTATCGCTAGTTGGCGGAGATGAGGATATGAGCCGCTACTTGATGGAGTCGATGCGCGTTCAACTGCTGCCTTCGAGATGACGGCGGCGGGGCAGGAGGGTTCGACGCGCAGATCGCTGTGGCTCTCGTCAGATTGGTGCGGGAGACCTTGGCGCCGACGCGTTGATCATCTCTCGTCGCATGATGGAGTCCATGCGGCTTCTGCCGCTGCCTCCGAGATGATGATGATGGCGGGGTAATAGGGCGACGGCGCACAGCTCGCCGAGGATCTCCTCAGATTGGTGCCGGAAAGCGGTGGCCGCGTGGTGAGGAGAGCAACGTTGACGGTGTTGGCCCAGAGATGATTTGGGGAGAGAAGCAACACAACTAGGAGCTATAATTCCGGGTGCAAGGTAAACAGACAGACCAAAGCTGAGAAACCCTAGCCGCCTCCGGGTCGCTCTCGGGCGACTCCGAGGCGCCCGCACCGCCGCCGCCAGAAACCGCCCCCGCCGCGCCCACTGACCCCCGCTGCCGCCGGAGGAGGCCGCACCACGGCGGACGGCGGCAGCGGGGAGCCTCCTCCGCTCGTTCCCCTCCCCAAAAAATCCAACCCCCACCACAAGATCTTGCAGTTGCTCTGCGCCATGGTGTCCCGTGAGCTCGAGGCCCGGCCTCAATGGCCTCCGCGCGTCGGCGCCAGAGGAGACCGTGCCGGTCGGAGGTGCGGGACGACGGAGGCGCTTCCTCCTGGGCGCGGGTGGCACTGGCCCGGGCTCGATCTGGGCCGCTGGCGGGCCGAGAGGGCCGCGGTCCTGGTCAGGCGTCGCTGCACGTCCGCGCGCGGTGCAAGACCGGCATCCATGGCCTCCCCGCCGTCCGGCGCCGCTCTGTCCGCCCTCCTCGCGGACCAGCCTTGCTGCTCCCTCTTGGCGGCGGCCGCTCTGCCGCCGCTCCGACGCGGCAAGCGGACCTTGGTCGCGCTGCAGCTCCGACATCTGGTCACACCTCTGCTACTCCTACCTCTGCGCTCGCCCGCATACCGACGGCGGATGCACATCTCGTCAGGTATGGTTCGTGAGCCTGCTGCCTGCTCACGGGGAAACCCGTGCTCACGCTATGTGCGTGGGCAGACCATGGCGGCACCTCCCGGTGTCGCTAAACTCTATGGAGGCGTGGCTCTGGAGCTGTCCAGTGCTCCCAACCCCCTGGCTTGGTTCCGGGCGAAAGCTCAGCGACGACGACGTCGGAGGCGCCGTTCTCCCTTCTTGAAGGCGTCGAGATGGAACCCAAGCTGCTCTCTGACTGGGGCATGAGAGGTTGCAGGCTGCCGTGGTGGCGCGTTGCAGCACTGTGGTGCTCCGCGACTTCATCTTCGATGAACCACCGTCAATGCCCTTGTCTCTCGTTGCCTGTTGCATTGTCTTCTGAGGCTGTTGGTGACTGCAGTTCTGCCTTGGTTGCTTCTTGGAGGTGTCCCCGGCGGCGAGGCGTCCCGTCTCGCAGTGCTGCCATCTGCTGCCTTGGTTCCCTGTTCTCGATCTGCTGTGAAAGCTTTCCCGTTCTGCTGTGAAAGATCCTGCGCCAGACTGCCCTTGTGCTGCTTTTACTTGCTGTGCTTGCTCAAGATCCTCCCATGGCCGGTACTGTGTTGAGGAAGCTTCGGGCTTTTGGTGTGGTCTAGGCTCAACTTTGCTCAATGACGACGCAATGTGGCCTCCCCAACCTGTTAATCGTCTCGACCTCCCGTGGCGGAGCTCCCAGTCAAGGTTCGTGCTCGGTGCTAGGCTTGACACTCGTTGATCGGGTTTGCTCCTCAGTTGTGCCTGGGATTCGACACGCACGCAGGTTTGGCACGCTAGGCTGCTTGCTGAGTCTTGGTATTGTGATCCTCGACAGCACCCCTCATCTACTTGTGCCTCTCATGGCGATGGACCTTCTGCCTGCTAGCTTACTTAGATAATGGGCTCATGTTTTTCTTTCTGCAGTAGTGTATGAACATCTGATGGCCGCCTCTCGCAGGTGAGACCCATCTTTCCCTCTGTAATTTCTTATGTATCCTGACCGATGTCAACCCCAGGGGTGGACAGGAGGCTGGTCTTGTAACCTTTTTTGATACAATAACATTCAGGTGGGGATGCTCTCCCCCCGGTGACCGCTTCAAAAAAAAAAATCCGAGTGCAGTTATGCATCATGCGTGATTAATGGGCCCATTTTTTACTTAAATGTGAGAAGGATTCTGGTGCGTGAGATGAAAGTCAGATTGATGGCAGGAAATCGGTCCGATGATTTCATTCCCATCGGACTAGGATGTATAGTATTTACCTTTAAATTATCAGGACTTTGGTATTAACGCCGATGATGTATGTCTTTTGTTGTTTTAAAACTTGGCACGCGTGCAACGTCCGGTTGTCCTTGTTCGTCTGCGGTTTCGACTTTACATTGTCGATCGTCAGGTGCTTGGCGGATTTCGCCAGTGTTCCAAGATGGTTCAGGCAGAGGCGTGATGTGCATGCCACATTGGCGACCAAATGGAGCTCGAACTAACGTGCTGCAAGCACATCAAGATCCTACAAGCAAGAGCAGTGGGTAGGTACAAAAATGCAGCGGCAATGTTAATTGCAGGCGGAGATCCAGGAACCCCTGGAAGGCGAATATGCGCGATTGGCCTCAGGGACAAGACGACAGGGGACTCCTTGCCCCGGCGGCGGCGTCCTCCTATCACGGAGTACTGGAGTAGGGGTGGCGATGCGGTTCACAGGCTCGTGGGGAGCCGGGCAAAACGCAAGGGACCAGGGCGGTAAACCAAACGCATAGCGCGAGAACAAAGCAGACAACTGGACCGGCAAGAGGAAACATTAGAGGACACAGAGGCACGGTGCGACAGCGCGGGCAGCGGCAGCGTCGTTGAGGCGATGATGGCGAGGAAAGGAATGCGATGAAACCGGGATTTGTTTTCTCCCTACAACAAGGTCGTGCGAGATTACCGGAGTTGATCCATCGAGGTGAGCTCTTTTTATAAGTAAGTAGAGAATCAGGGGGTAAGAGTCTCGACTCTCACCCTAGCCATCTTCCTCTCTTCCGCTGCGGCGCTTGCTAGGGTTTTCTCTCCTCTCAAATCGCCAACACATCCATGGACGGCGCAACCGGCGAGAAGAAGAGGATCATCCTCAGGACCCCCAACGGCGACGAGTTCCATGTTGAGGAGGCCGTCGCCATGGAATCGGGGACCATCTGCAACATGATCGAGGACGACGGCACCGACAACGGGATCCTGCTCATCAACCTCAACTCCGCGATCCTTAGCAGGGTCATCGATTACTGCTACAAGCACGCAATCGACCCGGACGAAGAAGCCGCCTGGCCCGCGGCAGCCGAGAAACTCAAGTACTGGGACGCGGAGTTCGTCAAGGTCCACCCGGAAACCCTGTTCGACCTCATCATGGCTGCAAAATACCTCAATATCGAGGGACTACTGGACCTTACGTGCAAGACTGTTGCTGACAGGATCAAGTGGAAAACTCCGGACCAGATCCACAATGTTTTAAACATTCTGTACTGACTTCACAGTTCACACCTGAGGAGGGATAAGGCTTGGAGGATCAGTCGGCTTTCGAGTAGAGAGAAGGCAGCTGCACCCTCTGCCTCCTTGATGCTTAGAACTCGTCATTATGTCCACATTTAATGTCGTAATGGTTGTAGTAGTTGTTTTGGACTCGAGGTGGGGTTTGTCAGTTATTGCTTGCTAGGAAAAAAGCATCATGGTCATTGGTTGTGAACTGAAATTGATATCGTCAAGTGGATCTTTTGCATGATGACTGATGGCGTGTGCTTGTGATTTTTGGTCGATGCTTTGTGTGTGTTTGACTGTTTGTTCATCTCGATGGTCTGGTTAATTCTTAATGATAGGATGGTTGCAGATTGCTTTTTGGCTAGAACAAATGTGGAAAGAGCACTAATTAAATAGCTGATCTCGACAAGTTCAGAAAGAAAAGGTGATCTGGGCGTGATGATCAGGTAGGTGTAAGAGAGTAATATGGGCCCGTCAGTGTTCAGGCGTCCAAAATATTAATACATGTTGGTATTTCGATGTCAAATTGCTCTGAAATACTCGTAAAATGCTCCATGGCTTTGGTATATAATCCAGCCTGCAGTGAAAAGACTCAAAATTAAGTTACAAGTTCCACACCAGCATCCTTCAGCTATCCCTACCAAAAAAACACTCGAAGATCGTAGGGCAACATCCTTAAAGACGCCAAGAGGGAGCAGAGCTCGTCGATCCTGGACAATCTCAAGGAGGTGAGCGCCCTGAACCCCTTTCGCGTTGTACAATCTCGTTTCCTTTTCACTCCCAAGGCGCCGTCTTTGCTAGCCTCTGAAGCATCATTTGCTGCTGTCTTCCTCACTAATAAGGCTATGAAGAATCCCTCCAGATCATCCTCAGGGAGTCAGGATCCGTCCGAAGCAAATGGTCAGCTTCAAACGAGACAAATTAACCATGGGAGTCTATTATTTACCAAACTCAGATATGTACACTTCTCATTTTTGTGTAGCTCAGAATGTTAAGTATTTTGTAGTGTGATTTGTCACGCATGTAGAATACATTATTGGGAACATGCATGATTTGTTTTATAACTTTTTGGAACTTTTAAATATTTGTATTCAATTTTTAACAGACAGAGGGAGCACTGGTTCTTGTTAGCAAGAAATGTTTACTTTTTTTGAAGCTAAAGAAATCCTCACTCTTAGCGAATATTCGTGACACAAGACTTCAGGTCAAATTTCACTAGACAAGCAAAGCCCTTGACCTAACTACAGAAGGTAGACGACCCGTCAGACTAAAGAAGGATGCTAACAGAGTCGCCTTCTTATTTGTTCGACAAAATGAGCATGCAATCATTTATGTGGTTTGTGGAGAAAACTAGGGTGACCTCAAATGTGGTGTGCCGTCTGCACGCTGATTGCAATAGGGAAACACTAAGCTAACCATCAACCCATGCAGGTAGCAAGGTTTGAATTGTACTAGGAAGTATTTATATGGTTAAGACTTGCCTCCGTAACAAGCTTAGTTACCTCTAGTCTAGAGTGTACACGGAATATTTATCAACTTTGACAGCCAATGAAAGGTACTGGGTCACTTGTGACATAGAACTTAGCCATGTTGAACTTGATAGTGTTCAAGTCATCATCATCCATTTGACGACGTTGATGTGTTGCTGCGTGCCCAAGGGCCTCATCATGATGATGGTGTTGTCATAGTTGCTCTTAACGCTCTTGGCTTGCATCACGATGACGGTATCGAGGTGGATGTAGAGGAAGTGTGCGATCTTCATGCTCGTCATGATGATGTTGACGCTGGCGTGGCCTTCGAGGTCACCTATGATGACACTAGCTCTTGTACCACAAGTTCATTGGCGCCGGGATCACCCATTTAGATTGTGCAAAAGGCACATGACGAGTTCGAGGAGGTTGCGGTGGTGTTGGGTCTCGGTGAAGGTCGTCATGCCTTGGTTATTCTTGTCGATCATAATCTTGACATGCTCTTGGTGAAGAAGGAAGGTCAAGTTCTTTGTCGATGAAATCCTTGTTCGCCGAGCCTTGCATACGCTTGTCGATCATGGTTGTGGGGTTCTTGACGTTCACCATGGGCTTGATCTCTTCTATGGGTGGACCTTGAGCTCCTTGAGTGGCGTGAGCTTGAAGAAGTGTGTCCACGGCGAGCAAGGTTTTTGATGGACTCGGTCACCCGTGAAAATTGCTCGTTGAAGTCCGCAATTTGAGTTTGAAGTCGATTCTTGGAACGCTCAAGGCCATCACGCAAGATGTTGCGTACACCAATAAATTTTCCATGAGTAACATAGCGGTTGTCAGGATTGCCCCTTCCATTTGGTGGATCATCAGAGCTTGAGCTCCCACGGTGTGGTCACTTCCCATAAACATGATCTCGAAGAACAAGCGAAATGTGGAGAGATATGATGCTCAAGTTAGAATGTCGTTACCTTGACTGTTAGTATTGGAGCAAGTGGGCTTACCCCAAGAGAAATTTCCACCAAAGAGTTAATTGGCTTGAAAGTTGATAACCCAAAGCAAATCCAACACACACACACACTTATGAGGAGTTTAGGTGGGGAAATGGCGAGGAAAAGAACAAATAAAACGAAAATGTTATTGCAAGGGTATAAGATAAGCACAATGAACAAATTGCAAAAGAAAACCAACCACACAAATATGACAGAAACAACAGAGAACACACAAAACAAAGGTGGGGTTAGTGTGGCCCAAGAGTAAGCACAATGAAACTTTAACATGTCGAAGCCTACGTGCTCAGTGCCGCACCAACACAGGAAGGACGCCAACTCAATTGCCTATGACAAGAGGCAACAGATTTCCACTTTGACAAACACTCTCTGTCACTCTTGGCGATGAAGCTTGGCGGTTCCTACAAGGATGAAGCTTGGCACTACTCTTTTTGTTTTTTTTTATGATGATTCCTCCTTTATTTTGCTAGTGCCAAGACCACTACACGATACACAACTTGCCAATATATAATAAAATCACCCCAATTAACACAAGTGTAATGCCTCACAATATGGATGAGATAGTCCGGTAGGGTAAGGTACGCGAAAAAAGGATTCACAAATGGTTATGGTGAACGCAAATGTTCGAGTCCCGCGGTGTCGGCGTCGCTTGTAGATGAGAGTTCAAGTCGTTGTGGAAGCTTGATGGCTGCGTGAGGACTAGAATCACCAAAAACAAAGACTCAAACAACTAAGAAGAAATGCCTAAACGAAACAAGGAAACAAAAAAATTCTGAAAAAATCCTGCACCCCGGTAGTACCGCTTGCTCGTCCGGTAGTACCGCTGGCTCCAAGCGGCGACAGTGGTACCATATGATGCTGGATGGGATCTTGATTTTCACGGATTTGGACGGCGTGAGCTAAGAACATGAAGAACACGTGAAAAACACGAGGGAGGCGAGAGAGTAAACGAGGAGGCAAACTCAAATCAAACACAAAGGATAACTATCAACACCTGCAAGAATATGTCAACCGGCAACATGCCCCGAGGGTAGCCTCCGAGTCTCCAAGTCCAAGCCAATATCAGTCTTGGTGAATCTATTTCTCTTATCGGCCGGTCCACGGCCTAGAACCAACTTGACAAGTCTATTTGAATCCCAATTGGAAAGAGTAGTTACAATAAGATGACTTGACCATCACCGTCTCAATAGGGAGGAATTGGGGTTTCACATGGGGAAGGTTTGGATCATAGCTCAACAAGTTTATCTCAAATCTATTAGTATAACTCTAACAATGAGCATAGAGGGGCCTATTTATAGTCTTAGTCAGGAAGGCATAACTTGAGGTGAGATACAATGGCTTCAGCCCGAAATCTGCACACGGGCGGCGTTACTACTGAAGGGGCCTGCGGTAGTATCACACCTGGGAAGGTAGCGGTAGTACCGCTTGCACTGGCGGTAGTACCGGTGGTCGCGCATGATTTTTATTTAGTTGTTTTGGCAGGGTATTACCGGTTCGGTACCGGCTGCGTACCGCCGGGTACAGAGAGCAAATTGTGGGTTGGTGGTACTAGCCTTGTACTTCTAGCGGTAGTACAGGACTTGGGAGCCGGGCGATAGTACCACTCGCGTGCAGCGGACAACGGTAGTACCGGGATCTGTAACTTTCTCATCAGCTTCAGGGTCGCATGGGCTAGTATGCTTTATGGGATTTTGTTTTGTCTGCATCATCATATCATTCCTCTCTTTGTCCATCATCCGGGACTCATTAGGGATCTTCGTGGGGGTCGTATTAGATGAAATAACAATCCATTTAAAGGAGCGTCTAGGTCACACATAAAGAGTATCGAGTTCACCTTAATACTTATCATGTAATGTTTTGGCTTGAGCTCGAGTAAGTTGTTTTCTCGATAGGCTTGTGGGTCTTGATATGATGGATAAGCCCGAAGTGCTTTTCTCATTAGGTTCAGGTAAAAAAATCCCGTCCCAGAAGCCACAAACGGGTAGCTGAAAAAACCGGGATGTCGTTTGCATCTGAAAAGAGTAAACTACTCCCTCCGTCCAGGATTTTTGGGCCTCTACGGAGCTGCAGCGCGACCAAGGCATCATCCTATTGGTTTTGTAGATCCTTCGTTGTTCACCAGTTTCAGCCAATCAAGTCGACAGTTTTTGATTTCGTTTTAAAAGCGTCATTAAGGAGTACATGCAAACGTCGCTTCGGTGGAGAGAGAAAAACCCGAACGAAAACGAGAGCGACGGAGAGAAAAATATGGCGCTATTTTGCCTCGCATGCATTGGGCAATTTCAAGTTTTAGTCGATTCCTCCTTCCCCGCCATGCGAAACAATTTTCGCTCTCCTGCCGCGCTCAATCAGCGAAAATCGCAGCTAAATCGTGGGCGGCAATTTTCGTTTGATTTCCAAAAAAAAGCGCTGGAATCTCGGTTGTTATATACGGCAGGGTACTCGATCAAGGCTAAGTGGCCGGCTAGTGACAGGCACAAAACGGTGTACATTCAGCAAGATAACGCCAAAACTCATATTCAACCCGATGATCCAATATTTCTTAGTGAAGCTGCAAGTGGAGGGTGGGACATTCAGATGGTGAACCAACCTGCTAACTCACCGGACTGCAACATTTTAGATCTTGGTTGGTTTGCTTCCATTCAATCATTGTTCCAAAAGAAAATGCCAAAAAATCTCCCAGAAATACTTCAAAAGGTTAGCCAATCCTTAGCCGAATATCCACATGAAAAGCTGAATAGGTAGGTGCCACTATACTTTTGTACTTCTGTCAATTGAACTGTGTATTGTTTAGTCAAAATTTACTTGTGTGAAACATGTTGTAGGGTATTCCTGAGTCACCAAGCATGTATGAGGGAGATTATAAAGAAGAAGGGTTCCATTCATTATGACGTTCCACATCTGAAGAAGCAAGCTCTTGAGAGACAAGGCAAGTTGCCAATCCGTTTGAGACTAGAGAAGGAGATCCTAGAAGATGCATTTGCGTGGCTTAACACAAACTATCCTATTTCCTCTCAAGTCTAAGTAAAATTGAGAACATTAGGGAATGTTAGGGTTGGACAAATATTTGATTGTAATGCTGTGTGGACATTGCTCTGAAAATTGCTTGAGTAAGTTTGGACTGTTGCCCACATGGTTATTTTGTAATGCTATGGACATTTGCCCTGAAAATTATATGAGTAGCCATGCAGATTGCGTTCACACCCCATGCAGCCAACTGCGTTCACACCCCATGCAGCGATTAGGAAAAGAATTAAGAGAGAGGGAGGAAGGCTCGGCTCGGTGGGGATCTCTATTAATTACTGCACAGTTAACTATGGTAATTAATGTTTACACGCCTTATATGGAGAGCAGCGTTTTGGCTCCCGGGAGCATATGCTCCCGGTATTTTTGAAAAAATTAGAAAATTGAAAACTTATCAAAAAATTCCGAAAAATATCATGCATGTACCTGACCATGTTGCGCACCATCATGATTTTTTTCGCGCCGAAATGACATCATATGCGCCTGTACAAAAATGACAAATTTCCTGTCAGAAAATTCAAATTTTGAATCTCAAATCTGACAGGAAATTTGTCATTTTTGTACAGGGCGCATACGATGTCATTTCGGCGCGAAAAAAATCATGGTGGTGCGCAACATGGTCAGGTACATGCATGATTTGTTTCGGAATTTTTTGATAAGTTTTCAATTTGCTAAAAAATTTTGAATATAACGGGAGCATATGAGCCCGAGCTCCAAAGCGAATTTCTGCCTTATATGAGACTAATTTCTGGACAAATAGAAATTCAGTAGAGGCCCAAAAATCCTGGACGGAGGGAGTAGTGTTAGCCCGAAATGAATTTACTCCCATTTACCTACTCCGTATAACAAAAGGCACGGCCCCATTCACAAATAGTAGGAGTAACCCAATACTCAGCGATACCTGGACTTAGACAGTATTTCTTGCAAACTAGAGGATCAAAATAGAAGACCCCCTAGAAGGGACAAAAAGACAAACGGAGCCGGAGAGAGAAGAAGCCGCGATCGAAAGTTCTAGTAGAATGGAGGCGGGGGACATCGGCGCCGACGAGGGTGAGGGTTCCGGTGAGGAGGACGTCTTCCCCGAGAGGCAGGAGAGCTCGAATTACGAGGTCAAGCCCGCCGAGGCGGACGCCATCATCAGCGGCGCCATGGTGTTGGGTGCAAGCGAAGCCGGTACTGACGCGCTCGGCGGCGATATCGGCTCCCGCAGCGGCCTCAAGATGGAGTACTTCAAGCACGACGCGGAGTCCGGCGTTATGGGCGTGTTTCTGGGAGAAAGCAAGCCGGAGGATGAAGCCGGTTCTCACGCACTCCGCGGCAACGGCAATACGGAGCACCTCAAGATGGGGTACTTCAAGGCTGACGCGGAGGCCGACATCAGGGGCGCGTTGCTGGGAGCAAGCAAGCCGGCGGATGAATCCGGTTTTGACGCACTCCGCAGCGACATCGGCGCCGGAAGCGGTAACGGCAAGATCGAGGCTGAAGGCGCGCACGCCCTCGAGGTTTCCGTTGGCGACAGAGACCCCTGCAATGGGAACGACGCCGGCGCCGCGACGCTCAAGGTTCCGGGAGGGGTCGTCTCAGGCATGGCGAAGGAAACGCCGCCATGGGAGCTCAAGGTGCCAACGGCGCCAGTCCATCTCTCGGCGCCGACGAGTCGTCGGGTGGGTGACACTATCTGTGACCCGGAGAGCCACAGGAGCAGATTGTTCTGTAACAAACTAGAAGAACTGATTGAGTCGATGCAGCGAATGGAGGTGATAGAACTGAAGAAAAGAGAGGAAGATCTGCTACGAATTCAGGAGGAATTGGATTGCAAACAAAATCAACTTCTCAAGAGTGAGCAGGACCAGAGGCTGGAACAAAAACTGTGGAAACTGTTGCAGTTTAAGGAGGAGCAGGCACTGAAAGAGATAGAGACCAAGACACTAAAGCAGATTCAGGTCACGCAGCAATTGGAGGTGACAATGAGCAGAAAAGTTAAAGAGCTAGCACAAATTGAGGAGAAATTGGATAGAAAAGATAAGCAGCTGACCAAGAACGAAAATGAGCAGAGACTGAAAGAAAAAGAATGGAAGGTGTTGCAATGTAAGGAGGAACAGGCACTGAAAGAGAAAGGGATAGAGCTTTTCGAGAGTGAGAAGAAGCAGTCCTTGAAAGAGAAAAATCTGCTGTAGTTCGAGAAGGATTTGAGCACAAGAGCGAACGACCTTGCAATGGAAGATACAGAGCTTAAGATGAGGCAGGAGAAGCTAAACACAGCACTGAGCGAGTCAATGCAGATTCAGTCTAACCTTGTACAGAGAGAGAAGGAACTGAATAACAGGGAAAAGGAGCTGGAGATGAATATATACAATGTTCAAACAACTGATGCTGCTAAATTGGGACGCACCATTGGGATGAATAATTTACAAACACTGATGGGAAGAGACGAGGGAAGCGATCTCATTCTCCCTCTGGTCGCACCAAAAGTTGAGGTAAATCCTAGTTGATTGTTTAATCTGATAATGGAGTGCATGCCTTTAACTAATGTTCATTTGCTTTGCTTCAACAGGAGGGCTGGAACAAGCGGCATATCTTGTATGATGCCATTTTCATGCTATTCTTACCTTTGGTTTTCTGCCTGCAAGGGTTGTTTACTAGCATGCCTTCAGCTTCAGCTCCGTCCCACACAGTTCAGACATGCATCATCTATATCTGTGGGTTCATATGGATGTTTGCATGTTTAGGCGGTCTCCTTGAAATATTTAGCAAATGGCCAAAGGTTCAGCTTGTGTCTACACACGTTGGTCGACTTCTGTTCCTTGCGTTCTGCATTATGCAAGTTGTGGCCTTGTAGTTTTTGGTACCGCCAAGCACAGGCTCAAAAATTGCCGCTGGAATTTTGTGTGGTTCTGCTATATTAACACATATTGGTTGTTGGATCCAGGTAGTGTTGATTTCCATGTCATGCACGATTAGTCATATTATAAGTTTTTAAGTAATAAGAATATGTCATTTGAATTGTAGGATTTAATTGAAAACCGCGAAAGCTGATGACTGTGACTGCGATATCCGCTGAAAGTAAGTATCAGAGGCTTCCCCTTTTTCTTCTTTCTGTTGAAACTTGGCCATTTATTTTCTCTAGAGAGTGTTATGTGATGTGCTAATTCTGGTGATGGACTATTGGTTTTCTCGAGACTGGATATTTTTACTATCCTTTTGTTGGTTGAATGAACCATGTTTGGCAAAATTTGTGTCTACATCATTAATATAATACTAGCTATCTTTAGCTGTAGTCTGATATTGCAGATGCCACAACTCATTTATGGTTGTTTCATTGAAAGGAATGCATAGCAAACAGATATTTGGAGTGAAGACTGCTAACTGATTAAGGGTAGTAAAAACTAGAATCAATGTTATCTTACTGGCAGTTACAGATCTCATTTGAACTAATGATTCTGCTGGGCTAGAAATTATAAGCACATTATGAGATTTACTTGGTTACCTAGTGGATGGTTTCGGTTTGGCTACTAGGAAAACACTTGAGCTCTGTATCCTTGAGAACTATAAATAAATCATTGCAAATTTCATAAATATAGTGGGTCTTATATTAAAGGTCAGCTTAGAACATGAAATCCTAATCTCAACTAGTGCTCAACATAATATTAGAAGTGTGTGTAGTATTATATTTCAGAACAGCAGTGAATAGCTTGTCTGATCAACATATGCTCTGTTCAAAGTACTACTTTGCCAAGTTCTAATTATCCGAGAAGGGTGATACAACTACACATTCATGAAGCATGTCATGTGTAGCGTGTCGGTAAACAACTGGAGGTATCATTTCAAATAATCTTTATCTTTTTTGCTGGAAGTAATTTTCAATAATCATCCGTGTGCAACACAGGAAAGACATTTCTTCTAAGGCCTCCTGTACATGGCATTGCAACACCCTGAAAACATCAGTAGCTCTGCATCAGTTTCAAGATCATGGCATTTATTTAGGATTTCTGGATATCCTTTAGAGAAAAAAATCTGGTTAAAGGCAAGTATCAGGTTATATACAAGCATAAACAAGAATTCTGTATTTATTACGTATTTCTGTTTGCTGCAGCACGGTGAACGAGTTGTAGGTTTTTATTTGATATTCTTTTTATCATATTGCTATGCAGGAATTAACCACGGTGGTCTGCATCAACTGTCAGTAGGAGGAAGAGAAGATTAAACCCACGGCAAAAAAGATTGACCCCATGTGGGTGCATCATATACAGACGCATGCCAGTCCATCAGACATAGTGTCTCAGAGAGAGCGATTAACTCTATAAAGATGTGGTTTTTAGAAGTTTTATTTCTGCGCGGGCCAGCTCCCAGGCCGGCCCAGGCCGGGCCACAGGCCGGTCGGCTCTGCCAGGCCGCCAGCCCACAGGCCGGGCGCCTCGGGCAGTAGGCCGGCCGCCAGGCCGGGCCTGAGGCCCGGCGCGCCCAGGCCACTGCCAGGCCGGCTCGTGGCTTGCTCGACCGGCCTCCTTTTTCAGCCCAACGGCTATTTTTTAGTGAGCCTTTTAAAGGGGTTTTCTTCCCCATTGTTTGACACACTCTTGAGCAAGTTTTTCTCCCCTCTCTCCTCCATTGTTGATCTTTGAAAAAGCTTGCCTTCCTCTCATCCCTCCCATGATTCTTGCATATCTTTGAGGGAAATTGAGAGGAGATCTAGATCTACATATTCATCCAATCCATTCCTCCTCTAAGTGAGGGGAACCTAGTAGATCGTGATCTTGAAGTTCCATTTGTTGTGTTCTTCGTTGTTCTTCCTCTCTTCTCCCCCCATAAGCATTAGTTGCTTGTGGTGGGATTCGAGAGTGAAGGATTTGAGCCTTGTGCTCTTGCCATTGCTTCGTTGCATCGGTTTGTGCTCTCCACGAGGATTCGTGGAAGTTGAAAGCTTGTGAACTTGTTACTCTTGGGTCTTTGGATCCTAGACGCCCGTGTGGTGGTTGAGACCCTTGTGTGGTCACTTGTAGCAGTTCGGGAGCCCCCAATCCTGTTGTGGGTTGTGCCCCGGATCGTTGTTGAAAGGCTCCGGATTTCCGCCTCGAAGGATTCCGATAGTGGAAGGTGAACCAAAACTTTGTGGTGCGGTTCATCGGAGAAGAAGGTGAAACCTTTGTGGTTGTTGAACCATTGTGTTGGTTCACACCTCTCCAACGAGACGTACTCCCTTAACAAGGAGGAACTCGGAAATACATCCTCGTCTCCGCGTGCCTCGGTTATTTCTATACCCGAGCTTTTTACTTATGCACTTTACATTGTGATAGCCTTCGTGCTTCAAGTATTCTATTTCTATCACCTTGTTGCTTGTCTTGCTTAGCATAAGTTGTTGGTGCACATAGGTGAGCCTAGTTTATTTAGGTTGTTGGCTTGTTAATTTAAACACATGGTTTTATTCCGCAATTATCAAGCCTAAACCGGAAAAGTTTTAATCGCCTATTCACCCCCCCCCCCCCCCCCTCTAGGCGACATCCTTGTTCTTTCATAACTGCAAGCATTCCTCCTTGCTAGTAATACATCCAGGTTCTAAACGATTATACCAAGTTTTAGCATTTCCTCCCAAAATAAAAGGAAACAATTTTAAGAAATAATAGCGTTGGTGAATTTCATCTTTACCAAATAACACAGACAAATCATGCAAATCAGCAATGTGTTCATAAGGAAACTCATTGTCTCTACCATAAAACTTATACTTCTCAGCTTTTTCAATTATTTCAGGATCAACACTAAACTCATAGTCTTTGTCTTTAATTTTAATAGCTGGAGCATTCATTTTCTCAGTAACTGGGAAATAATCATCAAGAGGAGAATTTTTATAGATATCAAGTTTATCCTATTTATCAAAATTCGAATCCATAAAAGCCATAGTAAATGCATCCTCTTCCACAGAAGAAGTTTCATGTTCATCATCACAATATTCATTATCTTCTAATTCAGACTCAACATTTTCAATAGTAGAAGATTCAGGAGTTTCAGGTGTTTCAGTTATCTCAGATGTTTCAGGTGTTTCAGGTGTCACTTCATTATCTATGCTACCACATATTAAATCATTTTCAGTACTAGTAGACATCTTAGACAATGGTGAACTATTCAAAACTTTTCCTTTTTTCTTAGGAACAACAGCAGAAGCAGCATTAGGTGAAAAGTTTGGCCTACTTAGCAAGTTCGTACCTCTACGAGTAGTTGAAGGCCTCACTTCGTTCGGGGTAATCTTTTCCTTTCCCATGGTTAGGAAAAAGCAAATGCAGCAAATAAATGATAACAAGTTGTCTCACCAATAAAGCTAGGTTCCCCGGCAACGGCGCCAGAAAATGTCTTGATGCCCACAAGTATAGGGGATCGCTGAAATCTTCGTTGGGAAGTATTACCCAAATTTATAGTTCGACACGATGGGAACACAAGAATACCAATAAGACTTTGGCAATTGAGCCGTCACTCTCAACCACACCTGTATATCAATAAACTTGCAGCAGTGATAGTGATGGCAGTAGTATGATTCAAGTAGCAAATAGAACAGCAGTAGTGAACAAGGGTTTCCCAGTTTTCACCGGAAAAATGAAAGTGTAACTCAGAGATTTAAAACGTAGGCATG
This sequence comes from Poa pratensis, assembly GCA_947311845.1. Classification (NCBI taxonomy): domain Eukaryota; kingdom Viridiplantae; phylum Streptophyta; class Magnoliopsida; order Poales; family Poaceae; genus Poa; species Poa pratensis. The sequence continues at coordinate 95,968,468 of CAMZMU010000107.1, read as the reverse complement.
AGGTGATAGCGGGGTGTTGCATGAATAAGATTGATCATATAATAAGATATAAATAGCAATGAGACTTATCTCTAACTCTGATATATGTAGGTATGTGTTCCATAATTAGTTGTGCGTACTAACCAAGAGAATTTGCAAAACATCTATTGTCCTACCTACCCATTTCACCGGGGCCAACTTGGAACTACAGGTAATTAAGGTCTACCCTTTCGAATAGCCCGGAACAACGCATTAACACTTCATGAACACATAGAATCCTCAAACTAAAACATCTCCCCCTTGTTTTCCCTATACTGTCACTTTTAGGGTTCGTAGGTTCAACATAATAGCAGGTGATACACTTTGCATATAAATACCAAACACAATTATATGATGAAGCAAAATAAGTTCAGTACTGAAATCATGCCACTCGGGCCCTAGTAACAAGCATTAAGTATAGCATAAGTGCATCAACACAATACAAAAATATCCTCAAGATAAACCCCTAAGATCTCGAACAACGGGTATCATTACATGATCAATCTCATCCAATCCCCATCCACCTCACATGCCTACAGCGGACTACTCACACATGGTGATGGAGAGAGAGCTCATGGTCGATGGAGATGAAGGCGGTGAAGATGGCGGTGAAGACGGTATCTAGATCCCTCCACCGGAGGAGAAATCCTGAAGCAATCTGTCTCCGAAAACGAAGATTGTGGTGGCGGCGGCGGTGTGTTTCGCGAAAGCTCTCCTCCTCTTAGGGCACCCACTTTTTCGTATATATGAGGGGGTACGCGCAAAGCCGAAGGAGAGGCGGCGCCCGAGGCTCCAGTTAGGTGGGCCCACGCGGCCCAAGGATCTGGCCGTGTGGGGCCCCCTCTTTTGGGTCTCCGGCGCTTCCTCGTGTCCATCCTTTGCACGTTGTCCTCCTTTTCCATAAAAAATGACGTGGTATTTTTCCTCGATTTAATTTCCTGCAAAAATAACCAGAAACGAGACTTTGCTAAAAACAGCGTCAGATTCAGCAGGTTTATTCAAATATGGGAAGATTCCGGAGCAAATTATGAAGCAAAGTGCTTGGAAAAGTAGATGCATTTTAGGTGCATCACCACAATAAACATGCAATCATACCAAACTCTTTTTAAGGAAAAATATGCCATGCATGATATGCAAAAATACTCTAAGGAAATATGACATGCATGATGTGCAAAACAACTTGAGGAACATGGACAAAATAACTTAATCAAGTTGGCTAGGTCAAGGTCAAGGTTGGGCAAAATAAACTTGATATAATCAACTTAAATTGGTGGTATGGTTGCTCCAAGTCTTCACATGTTTGGTCTTCAAAGAATCTTCAACTAGCACTCTAGGGACTTAGTTATAAACACAAGGACTTGGTCTATGTCCAAAGTAAAAGACAGAATTAGGAAGAAAGAAAAAGGATAGAAGAGAGAAGGATGTAGTTGGTCTTCTTGAAGTTCCTCTTGATTTTCTTCTAAGTACTTTTACTTCTTAGAGATGCTTCTGGAGTCTGTTTTCTTGGTTAAGTCCTTCATTGGCCTTCCAGCTTCATGTTGAGAAACCCAAGGATGACAAAATAATTTCTAAGGAAAGTACACAATTTATAAGGTGCTAAATTTTTGCTAAGGAAAGGATGACAAATATGAGGTCCAAATTATTTCTAAGTGTTTTTGAGAGCATCTCAATTCTTCTAAAAATACTAAGTCATGAATGATTCAAACATGTGATAAAAATAATTTTTAATATTAAATATAATTAAAATAACTCCTAAAAAGGGAATAAACACTAATTTCGTAGCAACTGTTGTACAAAAATATCAACAAAAATATGGCTGAAGTCTTTCTGGACAGAGGGCAACTAAACAAATTCAATGCAATTGGATTCACTCAAAAAGTTATTTTTAAACTAAAGTTATGTCAAAAATACTCAAACTTCTCAATTTGAAATTTGAATAATTTAAGTTTGACAAAACAGAAAACTAATACGGCCAAAAGTTTCTACTGGTTCTAAGATTCCAAATATATAAAAATATTTGAAATTGGACAAACAGAGAAAAAGTAATGATAAAACTAAGTTCTAGGGGCTTTTCTGCAAAACTGCCGAATAAAAATAAAAGAAGAAAATCCTTTCCACGCTGGCGCTGACGAGGCGTTGACGGGGCTTGACGTGGCTGCTGACTCGGCGTCGACGTGGCCTCCTCCGATTCGCTGATACCCCTTCGCGTATGGAAATGAAACATAGCCGTCAGATCCTCAGATCTAATCAGACCAGCGCGGGCGACGGAGTGAGCCCCGATGCGGCGGTTCCATCGCCGGCGGCGAGCGGCACGGCGCGTTCCGAGGCGAGGAGAAGGAGATGGAAGGGGGTTTTCATACCACGAGATGCGGCACGCGGAGGCGATGTTGATGGCGGGGTGGACGGCGTCGCGGTGCTCTTCTCCTCCCTGGATTGCTCGCCGGAGTCGGAGATGCGGACGGCTAGCTTCGGTCGATGAAGAATAGCTCGATCTAGGCACGAAAAATTTACGGGACCTTGTCAGGATGAAGCGCAAGGGAGAAATAAGAAGAAAGGATGACAGGGGGAGGCTTGGGGTTGCCGGAGTCGACCGGAGTTGAAGAAAGTGACCGGCGGCCATGGCGGTGCTTCGTGGATGCGTACGAGCAGCCTGGCGGCTCATAGATGAATTTGTTTGAGGGGAAACGGAGAGGAGGGCGTGGGGTTTATATGGGGCAGAGGGCTCGGGAGAATCACGAGCAAATCGCAACGGATTTGATCCGAGATCGAGATAAGGATCGGGGAGGATTTCTCGGGCTGGAGGTTGAAGGAGATGACGTCGTTGCTGACGTCATGGGTGGGACCCGCTTGTCAGTGGGAGAGAAGAGAGAGAGGGGGCCGTGGGCTGGGATGCGCTTCTTTCTTCTTCTTCTTTTTTTGTTCAAAACCTTTTCTTTTTCACAATGAAAACTTTAATATCTTTTAAAATAAAACTTCAAAATGGTTCAAACAAATTTCTAATAATTTGTAAAAACATAACCTGTCATTTTACACATTCAAACACACTTTTCTACATAATTTAGAAATTTATTTTTAAATTAAGTTTAAACTCAATTTGACACTTAATGTCAAATTTAAAATAGGTTTCAAAACAAAACACATGTGGCTTAAATAAGATTAAGTACCAGAATTGTAAACATTTGAAAATACTTATTTCCAATAAATACAATCAAATCACAACAAATAAAACCAATAAAGTAAAAATAATATAGATATCATAATTGCTATTTTATTTTTAACATTTTCTCAAATAGGTTTTCAAGTGGAACTAATATTCCCACCTTTGAAATTTTCAAATGCAACAATGCAAGAAGATGATGAATGCATGCATGATTTTATGTTTTCAAAACAAAATATTATAATTTTTAAAAAGTTTTTAATTTTGTTGATTTTTCAAATTTTTGAAAAACTTGGGATGTTACAGGAAAGAACTCCAAGGTCGACGAACTCATCTACTTCCTCTGGTCCGAAAAAACTGTCGCTGGTTGTACACATGTTACAAAATTTTAATGGATCGAGGGAGTACATAATTTACAATTCCTCCGCACAACAAATACGATGTGCACCCGATAAATTACCTTAGGAAATTTTCACAAAGATAAAGTACCTTCGAAAAGTGAACTGTAATATGAGGCTCCATGCTACAATAATCAATTGTGCCGAGAAGTGAACTTCAATCAAAAGAGAGGGTAGTGGGAGCAACCTCACAAGGCAGAGCCGCGGGAAACCCAAACAGTAACAGGATAGGGTAGTGGCGACGGGAAGTAAGCAAAGTAACAGGATAGGGTAGTGGAGGCAGAAATGATATGCACCCCCTTCCACGTTTTCGTTCTGCCGAATTTTTTCGAACAATCCCAAACATTCAGGGAAGAATCATTAGATATCAAAAGACACCCAAGGCAGAATCAAAAAAGTACTCTGCTGTCAAATATTCGGTATCTACATCAGTAAGGTTAGGGTTTTTTTTTTTCATGGTATCACAAGGTTCAATCTCATTGGCAGATTCTACACGCATGCTTCAGTCACTTTCCGGAGAGTAGAACACCTTCTTCAGAGCACGGGGCAAGTTCAGGACAATCTCCGCGTATGCTGAAACACAGACAAAATTTAGGGAGCAACAGTACAAATTAGAACAAGCTCAGCGCAGAGTCATATGCTTCAGCGCAAAGGGGAAGGGCAATGGTTAAGATAGGAGGAACCTTCTGGTAAACTCAAGGTCTTCAACGCATCCTCGGCATAGGGAAGGCGAAATGGTACAGGTTGAGCAGTCGCTCCGCTACTTGAACGGCGGCTTGCTGCATATATTCTCTTGGAAGAGCGAAGCGGCCAAGCCAAGACCCTCGCCTGACTGGGCCAGGTCAAAATTAGATCTGAATATCGGATACTCACTGTAACCTTGCTGCTCAAGTCACACAGGAGTGGAAATTTCAGTCTCCAGATTAGTATAAAGGACAGCACTGCACGGATTAGTATATCTAGTATATCTGGAACCAACCGTAGAGTTTGTCCTTACCATTCGAAATCTTCTAATACAAACTCTATCAAATTATAAGAAAGACTGCAGAACAGTTCTCCAATTTGGTTCCCATAGAGCTCCTTGATAAGACGAACCTTGAACATGAATTCAATTTTAAATATTAGAATCGGCACATTGTTGTCAAAGAGAACACACTGGACAATCTATATGGCCTATCTATCTCATAATTTTACTTTCAGGTAGTTACCAAACACTTAACCAGAAAACTCTAGTCTCAATGCAGATCAACCAAGTGAGAGTATCTCCTACGTCGAAACAAAAAGGGTGGGGTCACCTATATAATTTTGCAGTCAAATTTAACACTGATATTGAAAAAAATCTCAAAGTGAACCAGAAATCAAATGTGTAATTCGAATAGCTTAATTGTGCCAAATAAAAATAGTTTTTCAAGTATCTGCACCGAATGATTGATCTCACACATATATACGTCAATCAACATACTAGAAATCAAAACACAATGTCAAACACATGGAGAATAAATTCAGGTAGGTAATATGAGATTTCACAAATTGTTTTGTCTAAAATGAACTTCACTGTAATCTATGCAAAGGTCATAAAGGATGCAAAGGCTACAAAAATATAACTGTTTCCAATTTTAAATAAGTAAAACCATAGATATAAATAGTTTATTCGCCCTAATTTGAAACCGAACTTAACTATTATAATGTGTATTAAGTTAAATTTGTAATCCGTTGTATGGAAACATCAAGTAGTCAAAGGTTCTTTTATGCTAGAGTAGAAGAAATGTAACAAGACTTCACTATAAATCATCTCTTGTCTGACAAATGCTTACCGACCGAACAATAATAGATATAAAGTACATAGTAATTTCCAGCTCTAATAGAAAGAATATGGATACGACATAAAAAAAAATCGCAGCTCATAAACGCAGTGTGTCCAATATCTACTCCCTCCGTCCATAAAAGGATGTCTTACCTATCTCAAAATTTGGATGTATTTACATACTAAAGTATGTCTAGATACATACAAATTTGGATAAAGTTGTGACATCCTTTTGTGGACGGAGGGAGTATTATTAATCAACATGAGAACTTAGCTATAACCCTATAATTCAAGCATAGACATATAAGGTTGTGCTACCTGATTTCTTGTATTTTACATTAGGTAGCATAATCAAAGGGAGCTAGTGCAATATTATTAAACTGACCTGCTCTCTCCTGTCAATATAAGACTGTAAAATTTCTTCAAGGTGATCAATAAACTTCTGCAGGGAACAGGAGTCATGTAAGTAGACAGAACTGTAGGAATCGTAATTGAACGGTAAAAGCAAGTGCCACATGAAGAAACTTTACTATGGCATTAGATGACAGGTGATCACTTTCTACTTCTCGTATCGGCAGAAAGAAAGGTAAGGTGTGTTCAGTCACAGTCATCTTTTCAAGGAATGACTTGCTCTCCAGAACACAATGATAAATTTCACAAGGCTCTCCTGCAAAATATTAATGTGTTTGTTATTTACTGAGAAAAACATGTGTAGTTAACATGTTCCTCTCTTCTTTCTTTTGAGATAACTTACTATGCTTATGTTGGACTAGTATTCAGAATGCTAGGGCTTGCATGATGAAATAAGTATGATTTGGTTGAAACACACTAATTGTAGCTAATAACTAACTGGTGTTAACTGTCTACTTCGTAAAACAGAGCTTCTGACTATCTTACACATAGCTCTGTATGGTACAGATCAGACAATTCATGAAAATTAGAAAATGTTAAGTGTAATCACCAGCGAAGAATGTCTCATACTGTATACCAATTCTGGCACCATCCAAACAATAGATAACCTATGAAAGAGAAAAAATAGTTTTGTTATGGCAGATTAACTAACAAAAAAAATGAAGGTAATGAGCGTTACGTGGATCTAGCATGCCAAGTCATGAACAGAATTTTATTCTAAGATAATAATCTAATGACATTTTACAAAGTAGATATAACATGGTCTGTATGCTAAATTTTGTTTTCTGTGCTCACCGGTATGGTTGTAGCAATCCTAGGTACAGAACAAGAATGATAAATTGTGACATTAACACAAAGCCACTAGCAGCAACAGAGAAAATATCGACCACCAATGATAAACTACAGCATAAACCGCAGTCTTTATGGTAGCCAGCTAAAGAACTCGATGGTGAACAAAAGACACTACTGTAGACTCTAAAGAACAAGGTTACCTTATTTCTAATTCTATAAGTTGTCCTTGATTGAAATTGACGGTCTGCTGGAACATTTGCTTGGTTCACCATTGCCTTCCTTTCAGCCTCCATATGGACCTGGTCTAGGAAAGAAAGCGAACTCATCAAAAACTCAAAATGCATAGAGCAAACAGTCTATTTCATGTGCAATAAATAAGAAAATAATAGGGTGCTTAAGGTTAAGAACCTTCTCACGGATAGTTGCCAGCAAACCATCATTCCACTGCTCATCATCTATTGAAATCTCTACAAGATGCAAAAGCCTAAGTGTAAGCAATAAAGCGGTAGGATAGAATTTGATTAAAATTATACTGCTAGACCATGAGAAAACTAAATATGAACCATACTGGCTGTAACGACACAGTCTATAAATATGACAATATTTCCTAGATCTATAAGAAAAAACAGTAAATAAAGAACCTCCGCATTATCCATAAGTATTACTGAAAATTTTGTAACGAGCTCTTATAATTGGCATGTGCATGCGTGTGTCATGTGGCAATCAAGAAACAAGGCGACAGTGTGAAAAGCAGCGTAACATGGATATGGAAGTGTGAAATGATCAATCACACAAATATGCCTGATGTGCTTGATGTGGAACAATAAACTCATAGTCATAACCATCAATCTACCACTTGCAATGAAGGTTTTTGGTTCGTGTTAACGGCCAATACAGTTTAGATTTTTGTAGTGAAGTAGAGCTATGTATCTCGGTATATCTGTGTAGTTCCAGAGTCAAACACCAACCAAACCAACTCACTATGCTATGCATTTAGTAAATAGCTAGGTTATTTAAGTTTCTGTGAGTGCACACCAAAGTGCTCCATTTTCCACCACATAATGAACTAGTTCATGTCTAGTTGAGATCTAGGACTATATCTGTCCCTAAGAGCTACAGATCCAAACCCACGAGCTCAAAAATGTTCAAAGCGCCCCTAGAGGCCTAGAATGCTATCTAGTGAAGCACGCTTGCATTTTTTCAACAAAGCCTCAACAAGAAAACCTAGAGAGATCAAAATCACATCAGGTTTTATAGACGGTAAATCTTAACAGCGCTGTTGAACTGAAATGGATTGACTACCACCAAAGTTATGCATAACCACACAAGAAAATCTGAAGAACCACGGGATTGTGAGGACTGGGGGAACAAACCCCACCTTGCTACTAAAATTCCTAAGAGAACAGTAGGAGAAATCAGTTAAATATAATGGTAAGTTTTATTGTGCTGCTTCAAATGTGCATCGCAGACTCGACGCAGCTGCTTCAAGCCAGAGAAAAAACGCAAGGGTAGCAAGAGTGTAACTTGAAGATCTTAATGGTACTATGCCTAATCCAAGATCCAAGAACAGTACACTATTTTAGGAGAACACGAGGACCCCAGCTCACCTTTCGTAAGACTACACAGAGATCACATGTGGAGCACCCCTCGTAGCTTAGGTTTGATCACATTGGTGGATAGTACAAATACAAGTTTGACCAAGACACTAAGAGAGAACAAATAGAACACCCAATGATCAGGAGACAGGGTGAAAGTGCTTCCTATGGGAATTAACAGCATCCTAGATTGCATGTAGCTAGCATTCTGTGCTATGTTAAGCCTGATGTGGACAAGAAACCTGATGTTTCAGTGATAGTCTTGACGGTAAACCTAATGTCTCACAAGCATCAGTGTCAAACAAATTAAATTTCTCCCTCTATTTAACTGTAATTTACAGCCATTACGTGCGAGCATTATTGCTAATGCGTGGTCTAATGGAACTGAATGAGCAACTTGAACCAACATCCTACAGAGACCATTAAAATCACTGACAGGTGAACTTAGTTGGAAATATAAGGATAATACTCAAAATCACGTGAGAACATGAAAGTCAAAACCTCGTTAAGTTCCAAGATTTAAAGGTTTGAACTCGAAATAATCATCAAATGATATGTGGGTATGTTTTTCCAAAATTGTGCAGCCTTTGTATGGGCTAGCAGCTAAGTTATCTCTGCATTTAGTTTGGAAAATGACAACTAGTTGACCTATGCATGGAAACTTGTAAAGTAAGCAAAGGCTCCTGATAAGTGACCTTCGGTTATAAAAAAACTGCAAATGGAGATAGTAAACAGGTATGTTCCACATATAATTGGTACTCGGAATTGCTGGCAATCTTACATTATTTATAAAGAAGGTAAACCATAAACATCAATGTTGGTGAAGCCAACAGTACCTTCAGTTTGTGCAACTCGTGCAGCCTCGAATTCTCTCTGTAGACGCTCAAAAATCAGCTTATCAGAATCCCTAAAACAATATGCTGAAGATGTAAAATACTTTTACTAGCAATGCATTCACACTTTGCTGTCAAAAAAAAGCAATGCATTCACACATTTAAAGATAACATGTGCATAGAATGGTAACAACCAGTTATGGAAAAAACATGCAGATATCTAATAGGAAGGCCACTGATATTTTTGGGAAAGATCATGTAGGATATGACCCGAATATGGTAGGATAAATGATAATAACAATCGCAGTGATATGGAGATCAGAGCAGCCATGTTTAATTGAAATATCAAACAGGAAGCAATAGCAGATTTCTGCAGAATATTTATTCCTTGGGCTAGTACCAACAACATCAGAGGTGACTGAAGTTGCCAGACTACGAAATGTATGTGGATCAAAATTTCAGAGGATCGATCCTAAACATACGATACGATTATGTGGGATCATAACAAGTTTATTAGCATATTGACTATTGAAAATTCAAGTTAATATTAGTTCTAGCATTATTTTAGCTCTTTAAGAAAACTAAATATAAAACTATCATATAGATACTAGATCACTAATGATTATTTTATGGAAAAGTGAACCAAATAAAATATCAAAAGGTAAGTTCAGTTGAGGGTGATGTTAACAAATGCACCCGCATTTACAAACGATAAGCTATATTGAATAATACCAAATTAAACTTAAAGAACATATTTGAAAACACAGTCTATCAAAGTCCATTGAACATATATAATATATGTGTTCATAAAAATCTGGTGAAATCGTTATTCAACAATTTTGCAGCAGGCGTACATTAACATTGCATTAGAGAACAGGCTCATTTATAGAACTAAGCACTCAGCGGCAATGTCCTTTCTGAACCTTTTGGTAGTTCTAGATCGGTTACTTCAATTTCATTTGTTTGAAACATATTCTCTTCTGTATCAAGCTCCAAAAGGAGAAGATGACAGATCCATTTACATATGTTTACTGAAGATAAAATTTAGTTCCTCCCTTTCCTTTTGCATGTATCATTTTGTCAAGCACAATTATTTGCTTCCATTTTAGCACAACGATAGAAAGTTCAACAGTAAGGATCAATCAGAGAATTCGATGCAGTTGCAAAGATATTTGCGGTGTAATTTTCCAGCGACAAAAAGGGCCAGCGAATTATAATTGTTTCCGCATCTAAGTTAAATGAAAGCTATACAAGGATGGCTAACAGTCTCACACAGTGGAAACTGCCGAAAAGGTTAAAGCTCTGATGAAGTATCATGAAAAAGGAACCATCAGTGGGCCGTGGGCGAACAATTAGCTGGCAGTTAGAACAGAGTTCTTGAAAATTTTCGTATGCAAATATTAAATGAGTTGTACATAATTTATCATTAACCAATAAACACTCAGTTGGCCAGCTGAGTCTACATCCTACAAGTTATCAGAATTCAGAAGTTGGGACCAAAAGAAAAGGAACATAGAAAGGAGTACCGCGAGAGGCGCTCTTTCAGATCTTCATGCCTTTTGAGAAGATTTGACACTGCCAAACAAAACGTAAAATATGGCTAAGATAGTAGGGAACGGTGCTTCGTGGAATAAATAAGCATGTAGGTGAGGGGTAGAAGGTTCCCCAAGAGTACAAATAATATGTACAACTACTGAAAAAGAAAGGTTATTACGCCGTGCACGTGTGGTCTCAAGTTTTGCATCGTCATCTCTTACATAAGTCTGCAGTTGATGGAAGGAGAGGGGAAAGACATCTTAACAGCAGCCAAAACATATACACCAAAGACATATAAAACCATCCATATGCAGATGATAGCATACCAGTTCTAATAATGAGTGTTGACGCCTCCTTAGTTGATCAACATGCTGCAATGTACAAAAAAATCATTAAACTGGATGAATTGGAAAAGCTCAGTTCCTGGTGCATTAACTTAATGTTTTGGCTGTTTAGGAGAAACAACTTCCTTGCAGCTTCAAGTTGTACGTATGTTCTATAAAATAAAATGTGCATGCTATGCCTAAGGTAACCAGATAAGCATAAGGATCTTAGTAATAGAACAGTAGGGATTAATTGGTATTTGTTAGGGGATATGTTCCGGTATTTTACATATTTACATGGAGGATTTCCGCCACATAACGAGCACTGCCACATCTACAAGTTAATTTACTTCTCATGGTCTAGGTTGGTGGCAGTTTATCGTAGTACACAAGCGTGCATTACGAATAGTTAGACACTGAACTTCACTCAACAAACGTGGATGTTACAAAAACAATGGTTTTAAGAAACTTTAGACCTGTTTTGTTTGTGCCTAATGTCCTAGAAGCTCGACACCAAGTACAAGGATCTGTTACTCAAATAATCATACATACTATTCAGAGAATGGAACTAACATTTGGTTAAGCCCCACGTCTGCTGAAAGTCAGGCAGCTCAGCAGCGGTAGGCACAAAATTAAGTGAAGATTTATTCATGTTCCAAACGAACAGTTTTATTTCGGCAGGAACTCCAAAGGAAAACCAAGATTGTGTGTTTATAAGATTTAAAGACGCCAATACGGCGCAACGCGATGGAAAGTTTCCACGTGGCAACGTGAACAACCTGGCAACTCACATCCACCGTTGCTTCCAAAGATCGGACGGCTAGCAACTTTCCGTGCAAGGATACCAATTCTCACGTTCGCTCTTTATAAAATTCGTTGTTGAATGCCTATTATGAACAGAACATGCTTCCATGGAACAAACAAGTTTGAATCTAACTGTAACACATTCCACAAGATCATTGGTCAGCATCTAAAACTGAAACACTAGACATGTTGTATGAAGATGAAAAAACACGAAAAATGTAAGGTGAAGACTTGTGATCACCTCCAGGAATTGGGAAATCTAAGCAGTCGAGCACACAAGCCATGGTTGGTCTATCAGCGAAAATATTATGCCGGTTTAATAAAAAGAGCACAAATTTCAGGAGAATGCGCCCTTAACATGTGACTGAGACAAACATACAAAACCAGTCCACTCCGACACAGAACCATGCATTCACTAACATTGCTCCGCAAACTGAAATACGAATTGGCTAAATATTCAGTACACCAGGTTAAGTACCAAGTAATCGAGATGCCCCTAATCAACCAGATCACCTAAATTCCGTTACCATATTATTATCTCCAATGGCCGCTCAAGCTTCAACCAAATTACAGAGACGGTAATAAAGCACTGTTAAATAGCTGGAGGGAGGTTTGCAGGAGCCGTACCTCTGTGGGGGCCAAGGTGACGGAGAGGTCCATCCGGTCCTAGGTCAGGGGCGGTTGCGGATGGGGCGGAGACAGCAGGGACGCGGCGAGGTAGAACGGGGACGGTGATGCCGACTACCCGGCTACGCGCGTGGAAGGCGGAGGCGCTGAGGCTTCGGCGGGGACGCTAAGCTGCGGCGCCGGCGCCGGCGACGCGGCAGCGCTAAGAGTCGAGGAAGAACGCAACAGGAAAGTTCAGATGGATTTTGATGGTTCGGATCCTTGGCTTGTGACCGGTCATAGATGGAGGGCACATATTAGATTTGTGTCAAAATTCAAAGTAAAGAAAATATAGAGTAGGATTTAGTCATTTACTCCTATTAATTAATCCCCTTATTTAGTATTCTCTCCGTTCCAAATTAGATGATGCAAGTTTGTCCAAATACGGATGGAAATCCACTTCGGCTCATAGGTGCATCTACACCCACTACCAAAAAACGAACTTTAAAATTTCAAAAAAAATCAACAAAAATTTCGGGTGTGCATATGAACATTCTATGTTCCTACAAAAAAAACCGGCATGAAAAGACATTTTGTGCGACCGATATAAAAAGACAAATCCCCGGTGTTCAAAAATGCCTCTGCACGTAACATTTTTTTTCTCTTTTTTATACCGGTCACACAAAATGTCTTTTTGATGTGAAACTTTTTTGTACGGATAGACATTTTTCATATGAACGCTCAAAAAATTTGTTTGAAATTTTTTAACATTTTAAAATGCGTTAAAAATGCATTTTGCACAACGGATTCATCTGCACCCGTGAGCCAAAACATCATGTCCAAATACGGATCCATTTATACATATTTTAGTGTGTAGATTCACAGTGGAGACTTTTTGCACCCGGGCACCAGTGATCCCTCCCGTTTAAAAAATTCGAAAACTATATTTATATGTTTCAAAAAATTCTGAAAACAAATCCGAGTGTAGCCGATGATATATCCCTCTAACGTGCAAAATATCAACTTCAAAAACCTTGTATTTTGAGCTACACAAAAATGACAAATTTGTAGATCTGAGTATGGATATTTTCAAATCTCTAAAGTTTATCAGATTTGTTATTTTTGTGTAGCTCATAATATAAAGTATTTCACACTAAAAAAATCACGTTTGTGGGATGCATCATTGGCAACATCATAATGTTTTTTCAGAATTTTTTGAAACTCAGAAATATGATTTTCGGTTTTTTTTAACGGGTGGGTTCACTGGTGCCCGGGTTCAAAACTGCTTTTCCGGTAGATTCATCCCTATTTGGATAAACATGAGTCAACTAATTTGGAACAGAGGGAGTATGTGTCATTGCCATCCCTTTAGAATAAAAATGAGATATTCTCCACACAAAAAGAATAAAAATGCGACTAAATTGGAAACTCCTTTTGGCTCCCGGGCACCACCGAGCCCTTCATCTTTTTAAAAATCAAAAGTAATATTTATACTTTTAAAAAAACTGGATGTAGCTAATGATGCATCCCACAAACATGTAAAATCACAATGTGAAATTCTTTGTATTATACACAAAATGACAAAATAATACTATTTATTTTGAAGATTTAAAAGTCAGATCCACGTATTTGTCATTTTCGTGTAGATCAGAATATAAATCATTTCAAATTGAGATTTTGCAAGTTCATAAGATACACTATTGAGAATATGCAGGATTCTTTTTCAGATTTTAAATACTAGTAAACATGATCTTTGAATTATTTTTAAAAATACCTGGGAGTTAAAAATATTCACTCTATGAGTAAATCGACTTTAACTAACTGTGCTTCCAATAATGTTATTATAACCGATACAACACAAATCTCCACTTTAGGGATAGCAACGGGTAATGCTCCAGGCCGAGGAGTATCTTTTCACTGTATCCCCATTTTTGGGGAAACATTTTTCTCGTACCATACTCATCGGATTCAGGGCTGGGATAAAGTTCGCCATCAAGAAATTGAATTCAAATAATGTTTTAATAATTTAATTATGTTACTTTATATTAAAATACAGTATAACACATCTCTCAGAGACGATGGCCTTCCTCAAGTAGGTTTGACATCTAAACCACCATGCTTGTGTTGTGCTGTGTTGATACATTAAATCTGAGGCGTTCAATTTCAATCAACGATCCAGATTATTCTTACCCTTTTACCCTCCCACCAAATCACATAATACTGCTAAATTGCCATCCTACCGGTAAACTCATCCAATCCACCGTTTCACCCAACCAGAGACAACACGCTGTAAATCCCTACCCACGCCGCTGACACGATCTGCCCGATGCACCGGCCATTCACGCCGCCGCACTGCCTGGGCGAGGACGTTAGGCTACACGCCGCGAGCTCCGTGCAGCAACCATCTCCGCGTCCGCGGTTGGCGCTCCGCTGAACAACGTTGCTCTGACCCTCTCAGCGCAGGACGCTGGGCGGCGCCATGCACGATTCAGGAGAGGGTGGCTGCCAAGCCTGTACGGGCAAGGGCAACCATCGCCTGAATGCCTGATACGACCCTACGGGAGCCGTCGGTGGTGGTGCGGGATGCGGAGCACCATGACGAGTGTCAGACGTCAGATCGACTGGGCCTAATCCTGTAGAAACAGCAGCCTATACCTGGGCATGGGCAGCCCGGCCCGAAATTCCCGGGCTTGGGCAGCAATTTTAGGCCTGACGGTCGGGCCGGGCCTGGGCTTTGGTTTTTTGGCAAATCAGTAGGAAGCCCGGCCCGCGGCCCGTCGGGCTTTCGGGCTTTTTGACAGGGCCTGGGCCTGGATTTTTCTGTGGCGGGCTTTTCTTGGCCCGGCCCGAAGCCCGGCCCGGCCCGACGCATGGCCAGGTATACAGCAGCCCCTACGCCTACCACGCACAGGTTCGTGAATCGTGATGTTTTCTCTTAGCATGTATACAATTAATTTCGGCTATTTCTGTGTGTGGGCTTCTGAAATCAAATTAGAATGATTAGTCGCCAGCTTAATCGCCCGAAGAGGCCGCTGTACCGCCGGAGGCACCACTGGACTGGAGTTCTCGACTGGATTGATTTGTGTTCATGGGCAAGAAACAGAGTAGACGAGAGTCACCAGATAGGATCGTGGGGGAAGAAACTGCTTCGGGCAAGAAGCAGTGAACGTGGTAGTTAAGCTCTCCGCTGACATATGGACCCCATAATTTAATCAATTTAATATGCCAAATTGTATATTGTCGCGATTAAAATGCTGAGCTGGGAGGCCCTAATTCCTGGTGGGATTTTTGCCTCCATGTCACGTAATTAAAGTAAAAATATCAGCAAAAAATATTGTGTACCTCAAACTGTCTTATCGCACCGGGGTCATCGAGCCAAAACGGTGTGGATTCCAATCCTCGACCCAATTTGGCGTTCCAAAGATGTATACCCCTTGTCGAACCTTGTTCCCCATAGCGGCGACCCGTGAACCTGGTTCCTCGACCCGGACAACCCAGATTTCTGGAAACTATTGTTCGACTCGATTCGCTCGATTTTATCGATGTGGCCGGAGTTGGGGGAGACAAGGAAGATTAGGTGCGCTCCTCTTCAATTAATTTTGCAAGGAGGAGGAGGATGACGTGGTTGAGCTTGTGCATGCTCGATTTGCTCGGGATGGTCGTAGTTGACGGCGCGATAGAGCGGCATGACGTCTTTCGTATGGGAGTCCGCTTCAACGTAGCCGGACCCTAGGCCCGGACCTACAACCGCACCAGCATATGTCAAGGAGGCCAAACATGATGATCTCGGCTCACTCTTTTACTATGTTTTGTTTTCATAGACATCCTTTGGATTGGATGTACTCAGTCGCATGTATATGAGTTGTTCGGCCCCATGATTCCTACAACCGTTCAGCGATTCTCTCTTCCATTGTTTGTTGGAACTGTATAATCACAACATCTGGTAGTCTAACGTATGTATTTCTTACATGTAGTTGATTGGGGTGCAAATATGGTTTATTCCAACATTGATATTAGTGAAGAACTTTCAGGGTGACACACAATCTTGTATTTTATTGTGAAAATATATATTGAATATATGTATTTAATTTAACTCCTGTCAATTTTGAAATAATATTTGACACTTTTCTCTCTCATAGGTATCAAAGACAAGTCATGTATTTTCTTGGAGATGAGCCCTTTCTATTTTTCCATGAAAATCATCTCATTTTGTCCATGAGAATTATCTCATTTTGACGTCCAGTTTATCATTTCAAAAGTATGGATACTCTCATATTAAGTGAAGATGATAATATATGAAGTCCAGATCCACATGTTGGTCTTACTTCCGTGTTCTCAAGTACGACGAGTTGAGCATTTTTTTCATATTATGTTTTTCATATGGATCTTGACCTGCTATTCACGCTCTTATGTCTTTTATTTGTATTTTGAACGGTTCGGTCCCAACAATCAGACATTAACTTTATGCACACTTGATGCGGAATAATGACTTTCATTCAGATGATGAGTTATGATACCACATTCATAGGTATCTATGTTAATATTGACTTGCATTGAAAGAAATAATCTAGCTACATACGGTTTTTCCTACTTGTAAATTGTCCCATTTTTTCCAGGCGTAAATTCTCCCATTAATTGTGAAAACATTCTACTTGTAAATTATCCTATTTAATTGTGAAGAGTACATGCCAACTAGTATTATTAAAACAACAAACAATGGACGATTAAGATTAAACTCAGATTAAGCAACAACAATATTATTAAAACAACAAACAATGGACGATTAAGATTAAACTCAGATTAAGCAACAACAAACAAACGGTTTAGATTGACAAGAAAATATAACGCTAGAATATGACGGAACGTCCGAAACTGGGCAGCAGAAGTCGATTACAATACGTCAAGAAACAAACGGTAGATTGACAAGGAAATATAACGCTAGAATATAGCGGAACGTGCCAGAGAACTCAGATTAAGCAACAACAAACAAACGGTTTAGATTGACAAGAAAATATAACGCTAGAATATGACGGAACGTCCGAAACTGGGCAGGGCAGCAGAAGTCGATTACAATACGTCAAGAAACAAACGGTAGATTGACAAGGAAATATAACGCTAGAATATAGCAGAACGTGCCAGACCTGGCTCCAGAGACACGGTCGATCTGAGCGGTTTAGAGCCCACAGAGGTGTTTCGTTGTGCAAAGTGAACAAAAAAACAGAAAGACAAACAAACGCCTACAAAAGAAAATGCAACGGCATCAAGAATCTCAAGGCCCGTCATGCAGGTGCAGAGCACCACCACGCCGCATACTTTCGTCTACGCCGCATACGTTCGTCTGAAGAGAAAGTGCAAACAAATAAAACCAGATACACATCGACAAACATTCCAGGCATTTCAAAGCACAAAACTATCTCCATTCAGAAAACACAGAACTGAATCCACAAACAAGACCATACCAAATTACGCCTAGCAGTGCCATAAACCATAACAGGGTGATCATAGACATGCAAACATAACCCCCAACAAAACTGTCCAGTGACTGAGGGCAACCAGGGTTTCACATCATTAGGAGACAACGAAGATAAGCCTCAAGGGCGTCAGGTTTATCGCTTCTTCGAGACACCAACAGTCTTTCCCCTCCTGCCGGTGGTCTTGGTGTGCTGCCCACGGACACGGACACCCCAGTAGTGACGCAGACCACGGTGGTTCCTGAAACAGAGGAGCGATTTGTTAGATGCAAATTATCAGTCGTTATCGTTACATGTTCTAATAACACATGAGTACAAACCCCCAGAGATTTGTACGCACCACCTCAGGAAGTATACATATACACAAAATGCAGTACAGCAGAATCATCATACATCCTCTATCAAGTACTCCCTCCGTTCCCAAATATAAGATGTTTTAGCTTTTGTCCATATTCACATGCACACAAGTGTATCTAGACATATTTTATGTGTAGGTTCACTCATTTTATTATGCATGTAGACAACATGTGTAACACCTAAAACATCTTATATTTAGAAACGGAGGGAGTAGTGAACTGACCTTATCTTCTTCAGCCTCTCGAGGTCATCCCTCAGCTTCATGTCAACGGCATTGGAAACAACCTGGGTGTACCTGCCATCCTTGTAATCCTTCTTTCTGTTCAGGAACCAATCAGGGATCTTGAACGAGCGAGGGTTTTGCACCACAGCCATGATGCGGTCAATCTCTTCAGCAGTAAACTCACCAGCCCTGCACAAAAGAAAAACAATTATCAAGAGCTTTACTAGCAGCTGCAGCACCAACACAGCAAGTCTTATATCATACAGTTAGAATCAGGTTATAAGCATCGTCTGGGACGTATACATGAGCAAAGTAGCATGAAATGTAAAGCCTAGATTCGGGGTCTTCAGGATCTGCTGGACACGGTATTGAGAGGTTACATCATTATCTTGAGTAGTTTTGCAAATAGTTGGATCAAAATTAGTTGAGATTGAGGTCATGATGCAAATGGCTGTGGCTAAATAATCTCCCTACTTAACACACCTTGCACATCAGAGAAAACAAAGTGTGCCATAATCCAAATATGAGTTTTAGCGACACTATCTACGAAGTACAAAACGTGGCATAATCCAAGTATTTCCCACTTAACTGCCAGTTGAGATTGGAGTCGTGATGCGTATGGCAGTGGCTAAATAATTTGCCTACTTAACAAACCTTGCACAGCAGAGAAGAAAACAAAGTATGGCATAATACAAATTGAGTTTTAGCGACACTATCTACTACTAGGTAGAAACGTGGCATAATCAATTTATTCCCCCTTAACTGCCAGCTGAGACTGAGGTCGAGATGCATACAGGATACAGCAGTGGCTAAATAATCTTTCTACTTAACAAACATTGCACGTCAGAGAAAACAAAGTGGGGCATCAACTAAATTGAGTTTTAGTGACACTATCTACTAAGTACAAAATTTGGCATAATACAAATATTCCTTACTAATTACCCGAACAACGATGTACAGACCCTACACCTCTAATCGCCCAATATCAGGTTGAAGAGACAACACCAAAATAACTAACGAGTAGACGATCTGGGCGTGAGAGGGGATCCACTGCTTCTTACCTCTTGTTCATGTCGACGTCGGCCTTCTTGCAGACGATGTTGGAGTAGCGGCGGCCGATACCCTTGATGGAGGTGAGCGCGAACATGATCTTCTGCTTGCCATCAACGTTGGTGTTCATCAGACGCAGGATGTGCTGGAACTCCTCCCCCGCGATCAGCGACTGCAAGCGACCGCGCCCGCGAGCATCTCAGATAAATCGATCCATCGAGCAATGGAAGGAACAGGGAGGAGGAAGGAGGTGAGAGGGTCTTACCATGACGACGTCGTTGGGCGGTGCTCTCGCTGCAGGAGTAGGTGGCGGCGGCGGCGAAGCGCGGAGGTCGTCTGCAGCTGCGGGGCGAGAGGGCTTCCGGCGGCGCTGTGGGGGAGCGACTATATAACCCTAGAGTACGGGCGGAACCCTAGTAGGGGCTAGGGATCGGACGGCTGGCGTGAATGCTGAGTGGGATCTAGGGTGCGCGTTAGTTTGGATTAACGGGCTGGTTCCCTAAGTTATACTGGGCCATTCGCAAAACAACAAAAGGTATACTAGGCCAATTGGGCCCAGTTACATAACGGGCCTCCATCGGTTTTTTCTTATTTCCAAGGAACCTTTCGTTTTCTTTTCTTTCTTCGGGAGAATTGGAATTCCATGTCTCCTTTGTTTTTCAAAGTTGGACAGATGATGCCCGGAGCATGAGAGCTAAATCATGTTTCTTATTTTTCTGGAGAGCAAGAACACTATATGTTCTTGGCTTCTTGCCTTTTCAAAGTTAATCTCCATTTGTTATATATTATTGATTTTATAGATCTAGCTGAGTTCCCATGTACTAAAACACACAGGAGACGGTATTCTTGTAGCGATGTGGTCAATCTTGAAGTGCCGCGACTTATTAAGCACGATGTGCGTGTGTGTTGTTGCAACATTTTATCTTTCGGCTATTTTTTATTTATTTTTGGTGTGTGTGTGTGTGGGGGGGTAGTGTTTTATGCAAAAATCAGCCTAGACACAACAAGTGTGAAAATCCTTAGTCACTAGGCAAGAAAGCTCGAAGGGAACATAAAGGATACAATTAGTTAAGAATATAAAAAATGTACAATTTAAAAGGAAAGAATGAATGGCAAGTTTCCCTCCATTGAACATCAATCTATCTAGAAATAGGTAAAGGAAGGCGTATCACAGGGGTATTTTGCTTTTTTCTATTCACTTCCGCGGGGTTCTAAATTGAAAACATGAACACAAATGAAATCGTATTGAAATGAAATAAAAAAAGAAAAGGGAGGAGTAGCTCTTGGTTTAAAGAAAAGGGAGGAGATGGATCGAATTAAATATTTTTCCTTTCTTTGGGACGTCCTATTGATAACGAGCAGTGACTTCACGGAACTGGTATTCCTGGGAAGCGCACGGCCCTACCCACAGTACCTTTTGTCAAACGTTGGTTTGTTTTTCCTTTTCTTCAAGAAATCGTGTCGAAATTCGGTTCTAAAAAATGTCATTCTGATAAATGGTTCAGTTTAGGAGCATAGATTGGCTCGGATTGCCGCAGACATATAACGATACTGTACTTCTTTTAGTATCTTGTTTCCAACAAATTTCGATTTTAGATCATTCTCAAAAACACGGACTAAGGACACATATCTGGAACCAAGGAATATATATATATATATATATATATATCATTTTTTTTGCAGGAAAATATAGACCAACTGTGAATTACCGCAGGAGGATTTCAAAAGGTTGCCCTAGAGTCCAAACAGACAGACCTAATCATGCCATTAACGAGTAACTCACTGAACCATCCTCAGGACACAAACTGAAGAGCCAACAAGGGAAATCATGCCCCAAAATAGGTGACAGATTATATAGATCTGTACAAGGGTAAAGCAAAAACTTTACATGTCTATGCCCTGAACCAAGCCTAGTGACAATCTTTCAGAGAGAACTCTTGAGGCGCATGAAGGGGACTATGGAAGGAGATGAGAAAATTCGCAGGTGTATGTACATACACAGCCAAAAAGGGTCACCCAGTTGGTGTAACTCTGATGCGAACTAGGTGCCTAACCAAAAACAGATCAAGCTTGATGATCTGATACTGCCTCGAAGAAGCAACTAAACTCCTGGAACATCAACGAGCCATGGGAGTGAAACACGGCCTGGCTACTAGGATGTATAGCTGTCCCTCCATTGCTCTGGGCACTGTCAGCGCAACAATATCAGTGGAAATGAGGAACAATGGGGCACAACAGCATCACAAATTTGGTAAAAATAGCGCGGAATTCAACTACAGAATAATATAACATTGTGAAATTAGAATCACATCAAACGACCTAAGGGCTTGATGTGTTAATCAGAATCTATCATTCTTTCTTGCTAAGAACAATAACATCACAGTCATCTATCATTCTTTCTTGCCCAAGTGAAGGATGAAGAAAAACTAGAAAAGGAACTTTTAACAGCGTTTTCTTGCTATGTACATATGATCGCAAGTTCATCATGGCTTATGCAAGACAGAATGTGAACAAGCATACATGTGGTCAAGAAATTATCTTACCAAAACAGTTCATTCATCCCAGCCTAAGGATGTCTCCAACAGTTCCTTTCAAGAAACGGGGACAGTCATCCACAGTAGTCAGAATTAACATCCCACGAAGTTGACGTCTAGCAAAATATTTCCTTCCGAAACAGGACCTTGATTAACTATCCTAATGAAAGGACTCCTAAAATCCAAAGCTTCCAGAAATGTGGCATCTTCTACAGCCCTGTTCCTACCTATTCAAGTAAAACGAAGAAGTTATCAGTGAAGCTAGCATGGCAATGAGGCACATGCATGTGCACAAAAGGTGGTATCGAATATAAGCCAGGTTACTGAAACATCATCTTCACTTCAGTAGGTATCATTTTTCTCCTTGAAATCTAAAGTTGGTTGTTGAAATTTTTTCTCCCTGAACTATAAAAGGAAGTTGTTGAAACTTTATCTTCATTTCGAGTATCACTTTTCCCCATCTCACCCAAAAGAAGTCTCAACTTTTTGAACAAATTTTGTCATTGTCCTGCATCCTATACGAGTTGTGATAATTTTATTGCACAACGAAAGCATGGGAATTCTGGATACCAGGGTGTACTTACATTCATTATCCTAGGTAACAAACAGTGAAATGCAATTGAAGGACTAATTGTTCATTTTGATAATGCAAGTTAGGAAAATGAGTGTGTGACTGAAATTATATCTCTAGAGTAGGCTTATGTAACCAGTAAGCCATAAAGAGCAACTTATGCAACAAGATGTGTCTTTTCCAGAACAATGTATCGTTGAAATACAAAAAAACTGGTGAAACAACAATAAGGAGCAAACATAAGAAATCAATCGTCCCCCTAGAAGTATACCTTCAGCATTCTGTAGCACAAAATACAAAGTTCATGCATTAACAGGGTCTCTAGAAGCTAGGCCATCTTCCATGCTATTCTTTTGTACTCCATCCTCTCCATGAAGTTGACCCTCCCCACAACTTAGAGTAGGCTTTGCGGTATCTTCACCATACATGTTATTTGATCTTTCAAGCACTGAAACTGTTATTCCTGCTTCATTAGAGCTCTCAGCTATGGCATCCACTTCAATGGTTGCAACCTTGACTTCACGCTTGTCACCTCCAATAGACATTGTTTCATTCAATGATCTCTCTGTTGATACTACAAGATCAACTGGAGGATGACTTTGATCTTCAGTAGTAGCAACATATGCTTGATCTTTAGTTGCATAGGCACCTATTGATCTTTCATTTCCAATAACTTCCAAACCTTCAACTTCTAGTGACCTTTGAGTATCACCAGCAGCAACGATAGTTTTCAACTCATGGTTATCAGGCTTATGACCCATAGTGACTAAAGGAACTTCAGTATTAGCCGGGACTACACAAGACTTCATATCTACTTGAGTATCAAAGCGGACGGAGATGGAATTGGAGTTGATATTAGATTCAGTCTTGTCTCTTGAGAGAGCAGCATCAGCAGAAAGCTCACTAGATGGGCAATTTTCACTTTCTCAAGCTCATTAGATGAACATGGACCTGGATCCATTGTCAC
The DNA here is from genome assembly GCA_947311845.1 of Poa pratensis. Taxonomy (NCBI): domain Eukaryota; kingdom Viridiplantae; phylum Streptophyta; class Magnoliopsida; order Poales; family Poaceae; genus Poa; species Poa pratensis. Next base: position 95,945,018 of record CAMZMU010000107.1, on the reverse strand, counting down.
TGGAATAGCAGATGAATCTGCAAAACTGGAGCCAGATTTATCTTCAGACTTCTCTGCGGCAACAATGGTATCAGCAACCAATGGCATGTCTGTTTCTGCATATTGCACTTCTTCTGAACTGACAGCTTCAGCCTTGCAAGGCACATCATCATCATCACTTGTACGCAGATTAACATCAGCTACATAAACTGGAGAAGTCTGTTCTTGAGTTTTTTCTTCGGTGACAGGAGGAAGGTTAGATGCCAAGCCTGAAGAGCTCACAAATAAAGGACAGGAAGTATCATGGTCCTTAGTTCCAATGTTATCACCCACAGCAGATTCTCGAGAAGCATGAACAGGTGTAAGGGGTCCACTTGCTTCGCTAAACATTTGAGGAGACGTCTTATCACATTCAACGGCATTAACTGCATGAATAGAGAGCATTATTGAAATATAAAACGACATAATTACAATATTCTCAACAATAGAATTAGGGAAAAGTATTCACAGAATAGTTTGGATTTTGACCTGTCCCGGCAGTGGTGGTTTTCACTTGACCTGTTAGTAGCAAGCGCTTCTCCAGAAGACCAGTGCCATGGATAATCAAGAGATTAAAAGACTTTAATTTTTGTTTTCTTATAGGTCCAACAGGTTTAAAACCAAAAACTGTAGACCAGGTATTCTGCAATTCTGCTATGGCAGGTATTACTAGTCTTCGAACGTTGAGGGAGCAAAGGGTCTACAGAAGAATCAACCCCAAAACAAGTTAGAAATTCATGTGAAAACAAAACGATGCAAACACAGGTATATCCAGTTACCTGGAAAATAAGTTTTTTATTTAATAAACACAAAGCTTAAACTTGGCTTGATAAGTACTATCAATCGCTTCATCCAACAACTAAAACTCAAACTACACATCCCGCTTTCCTAAATACTTCCTACTCATAAAAAGTAAGAAAAAAATCGCAATTCAACAATGCTATCTCCATGTTATTGTTAAGGGTATAGTAGTCATATTAGTCAAGGGTAGTATTGTCATTTCATATTCTAGGGTTTGGGTGCTCTCATGTACTATATATATCCCCATTGGGGCCTGTCAATATATCGATCCATTTCAGCTTCTCTTATTCTTGTAACATGGTATCAGAGATCTAGGCTCGATCCGGCCCCCACCCTCGTCGATCTCCGCTGCGCTGCCCCTGGGAGCATCGATCTTGCTCCTGGGGGCAGCATTTCTTTCATCCCCAAACCCAAATCCAATTTTTTTTTCTTTCCCGTAGATCGAGTCACAGCAGCAGCAGGCTTACCTTTTTTTTTCCCCCGTCGGGTGCCGTCGCGAGTGCCGTCGTCGCGGGCACGTACTCCAGCCGCTGGCCGCCGTCGCGGCCGCGGATCTCCTCCAGTCGCTGGCCGCCGTCGCGGCCGCGAATCTCCTCCAGCCGTCGGCCGCCGTCGCGGCCCGCGGATCTCCTCCGCCTGCCGGCCACTCCCTCCGTCGCGGTGCCCGTCTTCGCGTCGCTCATCGCGGGTCCGGCGCCGCCCTCAGCAGCAGCCATCGTCGCCACCCGTCGTTGTCCCGTCCTCGCTCATCTCCGCCTCGTCAGCCCCGGCCGCAGATCAAGCGGCCGCCGTCGCGGCCCTCCTCTGCCGCCCGTCGCGGCCTCCTCGCGTCCTCCCGGCCGCCGTCGCGGCCTCCTCGTCGCGGCTCCGTCATCCTCCGCCCGTCGCGGCTTGCCTGTCCGACTCCGCCTCTGTTGTGCTGTTTATGCTGCATTTGGTGATCCCGTTTGGGCCCAAGGTGATGTTGTTTTGGGCCTGCAATGTGCACAGCTTGGTGTGTCTACTATTTCCATCGATTTCTACTCGCTGCTACCTGTTGCTAACTGCTGCTTAGAGCTTGGTCATCTCCATATTTTGTCCTGCTGCTGTTTTGAGGCAAAGTGCCTTTGCTGCTGCTATATAGCATCTGTCCTGCTGCTAGTGTCTACAATATCAAGTCTTTTTCGTTTGTCGCATGCTCTACTATATTCCATCCAAGTCAGTGTCCATCCAAGTCCAATTCCAATCCTCCAATTTGTCCAAGCTATGCAGTCCACAAATTTCAATGTCAATCGACCAATCACCCTGTTTTGGTTAGCTGAGTCACGTCGATTTGGCTAATCTTGTCATCGTCCTTGATGCGATATTTGCCCTCTTGGTCCCTTTCGTAGCCGTCTTGCTACACGTCATGACCAATGGCCGTCTTCGTCGTCATCAAGACCCATTGCTTGCCGTCTTGCAGCAGTGGTTTATCCATCATCCTTTTGGTTGATTTGACGCATCTCACACATTGTCAAGTTGAAAGTCTCCAAAGCAAGCTTCCCGTTTGAAGAGTCGACGTACTGGTTTGTGAAGACTTGGTTGTTCACCACTTGTGGAGGAGAGTTCTACAAGACATGTTCAAGAGCTGCACGCTTCGACGACATCTTTGTTGTTTTCGGACATTGGATGTATTTGTGTTTTAGTCGTGTGTTTTCATTGTGAACTCTCCAAATGCAACGACATTGCATTCACGTTGCATTTGAGAGGGGGTGTTAAGGGTATAGTAGTCATATTAGTCAAGGGTAGTATTGTCATTTCATATTCTAGGGTTTGGGTGCTCTCATGTACTATATATATCCCCATTGGGGCCTGTCAATATATCGATCCATTTCAGCTTCTCTTATTCTTGTAACAGTTATAAGTTCAGCATTACGCAACAGTGCTAACAAATATAAGGATACACACCTACAACCAGGTTTCAGAACCTTTCTACGAGAAGTTTCAAAGTTTTCCGTTAGTATCCAGCTGAGCGGTTACCAGTCCAACCCTACTATATTTCCTTTTCTTTCTTATTTTTCTTCAGAGCTAATGTTCGAAACTAGCCATGGATAGGGCTGCGTGGAAGTTAGCTATCCATGTGCCAGAACCATGACCTGGTTTCGAGATCTTATGGGTTTCAACTCTAGCCTACCCCAACTTGTTTGGGAAAAAAAAGGCTTTGTTGTTGTTCTTGTTGTTGTTGTAATGTTCGAAACTACTATACTGCTCAAAACAGCATAATCTCATCAATAAAAATAAAATCTCGGTACCAACCAGGATTTCTGGTTCAAGCAGTAACGGTTTGTTACCACCATGACTTGGAAATCCTAACCCTGCCTATAAGGCTTAATTTGCAGTACAAATATGTGGTTCACCAACATGTCAGTCAAATCAGCACATAGCAGGCATCCTAGGGAAGAGATTAAGATCTCACACATTCAAAGTACAAGACACAAATACATGCTGGCACCACAGTTAGATGAACAAACCAATCAGAAAACATACTGCTGTTGGTTAAACAATTCAAGGAAGAAATATAGGAATATATTTAGCCTACAACAGGGTAGGCATATTTTCAGAGACACTTGATGCAAGAAATCTGAAGTGATATTGCACAAGTAAAAAATAGTAAATAACAAACTATCACAAGCCCATATGTACGTGAATATGGCTGTGCAACGAAGATCAGAAACAAATGCAAACCAAATTACCGATTCAATTGCATTGAGTAGTCGATGGCACATCCCTTGGCGCCGATACATGCCCCTTGTGCCTATGAATGGCATTTCTGCTAAGTCAGTTCCATGAATCCTGGTTCATGCAAAAGAAACAGAATTAAGCATTTTAGGGCTGAAATAACATTGATAAATGCTGAACGCCAAGTGTGTAGGTTGTGAAAAAAATCATGTGTCATTCTCCATCATGAGTAGAAGTTGGTCTCGGTGCATCAATGGGACCTAGGAACAAATATGTACTTGGAAAATTAAAAGCCCAATTGCAATCCAACTTAAATAACAATGGATGATTAACTGCTCATCCTAAACACAAATCTCAGGATATTTGTGTTGTAGAAAAAACTAAGTTTAATAATTATTTTAGAATCAAAGAACCTGAAGTGCGGATGGCTGAGGGCCTGAGGCTCATATGGAAGCACGAAAGCCTATTAATAGAACAACGGTAACAAGATATGCATATAAAGTTTACCTGACAGTTGCCGCAGATATAACTTCATCCCCACGCTCCAGAATAAATGTATAGAAGCCACTAAAATCTAAACGGCTGAAATCCGACCTGCCATAGCATATTAAAGGATAAATGACGGCCTGAGGAATGCCATAGCATGGTCCCAAAATAACAAATCATATTGCACATAAACACAGCCTGCTTAAATTTCTAACTTACATGTGCTTATGGTTTTCGAGGAAAAAAGAAAAATATGCTTATTGTCTTGGATAACACAAAAAGGCTAAAAAACAACACTCGTAGCTGCTGAGTGTACACGAATTCCATTCTTAGTGTAGCTAGTTCTAGAAAATCATATTTATAGCCAGAAATGTTACATTTCAGATATCATTCCAACTTGCATCATTAAAATATATCATTTTATCTTTTCTCTAGTGATCAACATGGGCAACAAAGGCATACTTACCCACAGTTATATACAACATTGTGAATTACATTAATCCCACTTCTCTCATCAATACGTGGAAGAAAGCACTCATCCATAACTGAGAAAGCAACAGCTGTCTTTGAGTTGCAATGTATCAATTCTGCTTTCTTTTTCAGTGGTGCAGCCTCACTATCAGCAAAGCAGCGAACCAGACTCCAGGAAAATCCAGCCTCCATGCCATTCTTGAACCCAAGAAGCTTTTTTAGTCGTTTATAAATCTGCGTTATTTCGAAGAAACGAATAGGATTAATTTCTGTCCATTTTGAGAGCAAGAATGAACATGATAAAACAGATAGTAACAAATAAGATATATTTATCAATGCAATGCATCAACTAATCAAGATATATCATGTGATCGGTAAACATAAGGTCTATAGGTTGACATGACGGTCTCCAAATTAATATGTAATGTTTTCTTATGAGAAAATTGGATATCTATGGATATTATGCTTGAGTTGCGAACATGGTGAGATTTGTTGATATCGTGCTTTAATAAACCTCTGAACAAGCCCTGCTAGAACAAAGCATCATTGACCAAATAATGATAAACATTACAGCGAACATGTCTGTATGCTAGCTAGGAAAATAAAAAATGGCAAGAACAATCAGTTATGCCGTATAAACTAAAAAAGCACCACTTCAACCATTCAAAAATTTCATACATAGATAAAGTGGTGGCATGTGGAACCATAACTACTCATTCCAGAGACAGTACAAGTTATGTGTATGGCACCGGCAAAAACATTTTGTGATGGTTGATTGCAGCAGATTTTTCACTGAATTAATGGGCATCCACCAGTTTCACATGTAGACGTTCCAGTAAAATAGCCAAAAACATCATTTCACAATAAGTAGACAAAATAACAATTTTACTGAATAAATGGCTACAAAATCAGGTCGACAAGTATACATTCCAGCTTCTCAGAGATTGTATGTGGCATATTCCCAGCATATAGAGATAGCCTAAAGTGGTCCTCTTTTAGTTGACACCAAAAGAAGAAAAACGATATGGTATTATGAGAGGCTAAGAAATGAAACAGGTGAATACGCGTGGTTGAAGATTTTATGTTTCTTCTATATAATAAGATAAAAGACGCAAGTAAGCTTTGACTTGGCCATTACCACAGCAATAGACGCCAAAACAGAAACACAGCAACAGAAAATTGTGCAAGCTAAAACTATTGAATCATAGAGTTATTCTTCTAGTCTATTTCTTGGACAGGCCTCAACCTAGAACCTGTATCATAACTTTATTAAAAAAACTGGAATCGAGGAGGGCTGGATGCCTTTCTCCTTTCACCATAGCTATGGCAGAATGGATGGGGTACAACCAAGTGATAAATTTACAAACTGGTCCAGGCAAATATCAAATATCATCCTCAACAAAAAAGAGAAAACAGACAACAATTATGTAGCATTGCGTACCTTTCTACATCCTGGGCTGCAAAAGCTATCAACTGAAGCACCAGACGTGGTACAAACGGGGTCCATCTCAGTTCCTACTGAACAAGCCTGGTGATCTGCAAAACAACGATGTGTAAGACATTGCCCGGAGCACAAGATTATCATGTTGCACATAACCGTAGGTACATGTGTGTTGAGAGGGTTTGGGGGTGCATGTCATGAGCCTTACATTTTCTTGAACATTGCAAGCAAGAAAGCAACTCAGCGAAAGATGATGTCATTTCTTCAGCAGAGCTACAGAACTTGCATATACAGCTACGACAAAACCAATCTCAGAAGGCATCTGCAGCGACAGTTAGCACAAAATAAATATAAGCATAAAAGCACGTGACAGCAAATGAAGAAACGTTTTGAGAGAGAAATAAGTAAATAAATTAGCATAGCATCCTAAGCAAACAACTCTCTGAAAAGCAACAGGCTAAAATCAAGTGGAAGGCCATGAGTGATTGTACTTCAGCATAGAATTTTTCTCATACTATCCTACCCCAAGGGTTTCAGACAATTGTTAATACAAATATGTCTTCTATATATCTTTTGATAAATATAATACAAGAATGCTCGCACAGATGATACTCCTATGCTCACCTCAATTCCTAAGCAAGCCACGTGAAAAGTTGAAGTGCAGTGATCACAGCAGAGCAAGTCACCACCATCACCACAAATACCACAAGTATCATCATCAGGATCATCAGCAGGATCTATCTTGTAAAATCCCTTCTTTTCACGTTGTGCTTGCTTATCCCATGCATCATGTAAGCATTGCAACAATGGAACCCCACCGTCTTCTAGGATGATGTTTGCATAAGGCTGCTGCTCTTTTGAACCAGCATGAAGTTCAAACTTTGCAGCTGTGAGGATCTTGGAACAGCACCCACAGTAAATACCATTCCTGGTAATTCTACCATCTAGTTTTGTGTGCTTCCCTTTTTTATTCATGTACTTGACCTTCACATCTACTGAAACAACCCCCAGATCTATCATCCATGATAAAACCGTCCTCTTCCATTTATAAGGAATATAGCCACCCATGCCTTCCATATTACGAGTACTACCGCGGACAAGAAGTTTAGATCCCTGATTCTTGCTTTTTACATTTTCTTCTTTGTTCTGATACTTGTCTCTAGAACTTTTATCTTTCGAATTTCTGCTTCTGTTGTTCCCACGCTTCTTTTCAACAGAATGTTCTTTTCGGCTCTTTCTGTTCCGCACAATCCTTTGTAGCATTGCTAGATCCTCCTCTGATATAGGCTTCTCATTCTGTGAACTTTCTGACTGCTCTTGGTACACTGCATAAGCCTTTGTGATTGACCAATAGCCACTACCACCTTGTGGGGAAACATACACAGAATCTTCATAATCTTTATCTTTCCTAGGTCTTAGATCAATTGTCCATCCATTTTTTAAGAGTATGCCTTTTATCTGATCTCTCAGTTTCTGCTTAAGCGCATTACGAGGTCCTCCCCTTGGCTTCTTCATGACATGCCTCTTGAGAGTAGAATAAGAAGTGCCTTGCAGATCAGTGACCTTCGATTTTGCTTTCTTGGATAAATTTTCTGGCGAACCTTTATGCTCAAGCAATCTCTTTTTCTCATTTTTGTGCTCACCTGATTTAGTTTTTGCATCTTTCAGGCTTGGTGAAGGCTGTTGATTACCTTGCGAGGAGATCTTCAGATGTGCCTTTGAACTATGCTGTTTCATTTTATGGCCTGAAGAAACTCCCACTACACTTGGATCGCTTCTCCTCAACATAACAGGCGAAACCAGCTTTCCAGTAACTGTCTTCCCACCATTTGCATCTAGCTTTTGAGACACACTGGGAGCACAGTTTTTTTCCTTATCTTGTCTATAGCCAGTAATGGTCTCTCCATCAGCCCTATTATTCCTTGCCGGAATCTTAGCATCACTGGTCTCACCCTCCAACTTAATGTTCTTAGTTGGCACCATGTCATCACGAAATTTCTTATCCAACTTACCGGTCTTCGTAAGAATCTTGCCATCAGTGGTCTCCCTATCCAACTTAATGTTCTTAGGAAGAAGCTTTCCATCACTGTTTTCTCTGACAGTCTCACTGTTCTTCGGAAGAAGCTTTAAAACACCACTCTTTGTCGGAATTTTGCCATCCCTGGGCTCAACCACCTTGGCCTTCTTTGGCTGAATATTGATATCACTGGTTTCCCCCTCAACCTTAGCCTTCTTCGGCAGAATCTTGTCATCACCAGTTTCCTTGAGCACCTTATTGTTCTTTGGAAGAATCTTCAAAAGGCCACTTTTCCCTTGCACCCTTATAGCCTCTCGTTGGCCAGACTTAACCGGGTTACCCTTGTCAGTCTTCAACTGAGCGTGTTTGGATGCTTCTACCGGCCTCTTCTTGTCATCCGAACTTGAGGCCTGCTCCTTGACCTTTGCCTTCAGGTCCTGTCGGCCAGAGTCCATTGAGTCACTCTTGTCAGTCTTCAACGGCTTGAGTTTCTCATGTTTCAGTGGCTCTGCGTGTCTCCTCTTGTCATTCAAGCTCGATACCTGGTCCTTGACCTTTGAGCCACCGGTTGCCTTCATCTCCACCCCACCTTTCTCATCAACTCGACCAGCCCTTATCTCCGGCTTCTCGAACCGCCATTTTGGGAAGCCTGGACGCAGCATTTTCCCACCAGTTACCTCCTTTGATACACTTCCACCGTTTCCAACATGGGCATCCTCGATTTTGCTCCTCTTGGTGTCAGGCTGTGAGCTACTCCTGCTGGGCTGATCTCCCTTATTCTTCTCTGCATAGTCTCCTTCAGTAGACTTAACCCTGGAAAGCTTGTCCGAACTAACAGGCACCAGTTTCTCCCCTGACTCATCACCACAGCCAAGGCCGGCACTACTACCGTTCAGCTCATCTCCCATGTTCTTCTCCTCTGAACCATCTCTTTCAGTAGTCTTAGCCCCAGGAAGCTTCTCAGAACTAAAGGGCGCGACTTTCTCCACTGACTGATTACCGTCGCCTACTCCGGCGTCAGCATTGCCAGCGGCAGCCTCGCCAGGCTTCTCCCGCATCGGGACGTCATCCGCTTCAGAGTCGCTGCACTCCAGCAGCAGCTGCCGCGGTCTCTTCCGCCCTTTCGTCGCCACCACGGCCCCTGAGCCGCCGTGTTCCCGGTCCGAGCCCATCTAGAACCTCCTCAAAACGATCCGGAGACTCCCAGGACAGCTCAAACTACTCGCTCGCAAACCATTCCCCAGCACCGCGCCCTGGATCAAAAACCAAGAGGGGTGTTAAAAAATGCTATCCGCGACAAAGCCTCGATCGAAAAAACGCCAAGAACTGGTCGGGGCCGTTCCGGATCGGAATTCGGCGTAATGGGGACAGGTCTGAGGGCTCACCTGGATGGCTGGATCGGGGGGGAGTTAGCGGCGGCGGAGGAGGGGTCGGATTGCGGCGGAGGGACTAGGGTTTCAGGGATAGCGGGTGGATTCGGGGTTGCGGTGGGGGCGAAGACGACGAGGCGGCGCGGCTGCTTCTCTTTTCGCTCTCACCGTCGGGACTCGAGAGAGAGAGTCCGGCTGGCTCTACGGGTTGATATGGGGGGGGTTCAGAGAGGGGGGTGCACGATAATACCTTCGACCGTGTCGGTCTGGATTTGCAATTGGTGCGCCCGGCTCCGATTAAACATCTTATAAAAAGATTATCAAAAAATCAAAAAAAAACATTGACACGGCATGAATTTACATCCTTACAAAAATTAAAGTCTAAATTTGAAACACAACATTTACAGAAAAATGACAAGTTTTTTAGCAATAGTGGGGCAACTTTTGTATTCTCCCTATGCTTTGAGTTATAAAATGCCCTTTAACGAAAAAATTAGTGATAAATGGGCCAAATTTAAAGCCCAACTTGCATTTTGGCGCTATACATTATCGGGTTTGTCTATTTTATTTTATTTCTTGATATGTGTTATGAATTTCTATTTGAATTTTGTGACATGTTAGATATGGGTATTGTCGTGGTATTTCGCACGGCAGTGCCATCAGGAGATGACTTCTTGCGTGGGGACTCAGATGGCGAACGACGGTATACGCACGGGATCGGATACGAGCAAGGCTGACACCGAGACGTACTCAGGTTCAGAGCCCTCGGTGGAGGTAACACCCCTACTCCTGACTAGCTGTGTATAAAGGGATCACACGTGGTGCAATGGTGCTCCTTGAGCTGTATATAGTGTTCTCTTCCTTGGTGAGGGCTATGGGGGGTAATGAGGCGATCTAGATTCCAACCCTCTATCAGGAAAACCCGGCTCCACTTATATAGTGTGAGGAGCCGGCACGGAGAAATACACGACCGGCTGCCGGCTGCCGGATGGTCTTAGCGTGCGGGGCTGTGCCACCGTCCATGAGGTGGCACTGACGGCCTGCAGGCTAGTCTGCTCTTCCCGTCCCGTCGGGGTAGACTGCAGAGGGAAGGTGGCGTGCGGCCGCCTTCCTTGACTTTGGTGGCCAACGTTGTACTCTCTTTTGTCTTCTAGTCCTTGTCACCCGGGAAGGGTATCCGATGTTCCAGCTGCGGTGTAGAGCCCAGTAGGCTGCAGCGTAGGGGCCAGCTGGCGGTATCCGACGAGCCGGCTGACTCGGAGCATCCGGTAGATTCCGGGTAGTTGTGGCCACCCGGGGATTATATCCCCGACAGTAGCCCCCGAGCTCGTGGAGGCTTAGACGTCGGCACGGCTAGAAGCCTTCGCGAGCTAAGCACTTGTCGCAGTTGTAGATGTCGATGTAGTGGTCGTGGTGTTGGACTCCGGATGGAGCAGATCCGGCTACGGGAGCCGACACGCCTTGAGCGCTCCGCGATTGACGTCAGGGATGACGCTAGCCACATCGCGCGCTGCAGAGCGCAGAGCGACGCCTCGGTTCCCGGGGCGGGATCTTCTGTGGCAACCGCGCACGCGAAGGATCGCGTGCGGCAACCGTCCGTTAGCGGAGATCGTGGCCTGCCATTACTCCTCGCGCGTGGCAATCATGGGCGCCAGTTACGCGCCGCGTGGCACGATCGTGGGGCAGTTACCGTCCCCCCCCCCCCTTTAAGTACTCGCCACCGGAGGAGGGGAAAAGGGATTTATTGTCTTCTTCCTCGCTTTCTTCTTCCTCGCGCTCCCCACCTCCTTGCTCATCCAGGATAGGAACTCCCCACTCCAGACCTGCCGCCGCCACCCAAAGCACACCGGAGATGTCGGGGAGGGGCGCTTGGTGCGGCTCGATGGCGAGGATGAAGGAGACCAAGCGGTTCCAGCGCGAGGGCTACCTTCCGTCGAAGGACCTCGTGGAGTGCCGCGTCCTGAGCCCAGACGAGGTCGTCTGCTTTGTCTACCACGTGGAGTGGCTTTGGGCTCCCAACGAGCCCGTTCATGCGGAGCTTCCTCCAGTTCTTCGGGCTCCAGATGCATCACCTCGCTGCCAACTCCATGATGCAGCTCGCCTACTTCGCCACCCTCGCCGAGGCGTACATAGGGATTTGGCCTAGCGTCGAATTCTTCCAGTGCCTCTTCTACCTCAAGCAGCAGACCTCCAACGGGCGGTTGGTGGACTGCGCGCGGCGTCGATCGTGGCGCGGAAGGTGGGACTGTGCAAACTGAACATCTTGGAGTCAGTGCGGAAGTGGCAGAAGAGCTACTTCTACGTGAAGAACAAGACCGACGTCGACCACATCAAGCTAGCGCCGTACACGGTCGGGCCGCCGTCCCGGGCCAACTGGGGGTGCCGAAGCACTGCCCACACCCGGAGGGCGACGCGCTGGTGGCGAGGGCGAAGGGAATGGTCAAAGCCGGGCCGACGGGCCGCGACCTGGCGCTGGCTTGGATCGGGCAGCGAGTGATGCGCTGCAGGAGCGGAAGCACAAGATGTGTTTCCTTGCTGGCAACAATGACCCGACTCGGTGCTCCAGGTACAACCTCCCGTATGACATCTTGGCCAGTTGGCTGTACTCCGTCGCCAAGGAGCCGATCGAGAAGGATTGGGGCTAGGGTCGGCCACCATACAGTCGCGCGAAGCGGCCTCCGGCGGTAAGCATTCTCGACCTGTTTTTTGCGCTTTCCTTTGCTGTTTGCGGTTTTTCTTCCTGACCGACTTCTGGTTTGCGGTCTGCAGAAGTTCGAGTGCCAGAAGGCTGAGGACGCCGCCACTCCGGCGTTCGACGCCAACCTCCCCGAGCTCGTCGAGGGGGAGGGAGAGAACCAAGCCGTCGACAGCGATGATGAAGACGATGACCAGCGCCCGGATGAGGACCTGGAGCCGGAGGCCAGCCATGCCGAGGTGTTGGCCGCCTCCGGGAAGTCGGATGCTCCCGAAGATCTGCGAGACTGGCCCGACGAGGCGAGCACGGGAGCCGGCCACGCGGAGGAGGCGGACCCGGATGTCGTTGATATCCCGAAGGAGGTCGTAGCCGTCCTCCTGCGTGACGCAGCTCTGGAATATGCCGGAGACGCTGCGTTTGTAAAGCTCACCGTTGATGATGGTGTATGCTTTGCACCGACGCTGGATCTGTCTTGCTAGGACCTCATCCTCTGGCAGCTCACCCCTGACGATGTAGGTGAGGAAAGGTTGCGCCCAAGATGGCATTTCCCTGACGACAAAAACGTCCTCTGGTGTCCAGTCTTCAGCCCCCGGGTCCTTGGAGCCGGAGGGCGACGTCGGCCTCCCAGCCCCCGAGTCAACAATCATGTATCCCAGGTCCGCCAAGCCGGTAGCCGCAGAGGAAGCCGGGAGTCCAAGGTCCGGTATGAAGATGGACTCGGAGTCGGGTGACGGCGTGATCGATGGCTTGTATAGATGCTCGAGGGAGATCCGGGGTGGGATGGTCTTCCGGGTGGAGCCAATGCGTGCCAGGGTGTCGGCTGCTTCGTTGTTTGCTCGCGGTATATGGTGGAACTCGCAGCCCTCGAAGAAACCGGAGATCTGCTGGACGAAGAAACGGTAGGAGGCCATGTTCGCGTCCTTGGCGTTCCAGTTGCCGGATACCTGCTGCACGACGAGGTCCGAGTTCCCGAAGCAGAGGATCCGATGGATGTTCATCTCTTTGGCCAGTCGGAGCCCATGTACGACCGCCTCGTACTCGGCGACGTTGTTGGAAGCGACGACACCGGCTCCCAAGCCCCCGCGCATCTTGGAGCCGTCGAAGTGCATGTGCCAATGCGAGTAGTCGGGGGCCGAAGGCAAGTACTGTGTTTTCGCCCAGTCGACGAAGAAGTCGGCGAGGAACTGGGTCTTGATGGCCACCATTGGCTCGCAGAGGATGTGGTGATCCGCCAAGTCGATGGCCCACTTGGCGATGCGGCCTGTGGCGTCCTTGTTGCCAATGATCTCCGAGAGGGGAGCGGAGCTCACCACCGTGATGGGGTGCTGATACCCAATGATGCTACTATGACGGGCGCGTAGTTGACGAGGGAACCTTGATGCGGTGTTGCTTCTTCGCTCCCCGGTAACGGCGCCAGAAAACGTCTTGATGGCCCTTCACGTAGTTCCCCCACAATGGCGCCAGAAAACAGTTGCTAGCCCCTTCGTGTGGTACCTGCGTGAAAAGTAAATGGGTTAGGTTGAGACTCCAAGTGCAGAGTGTATGTAGTAGTGGAAGACAGTTTTCCCCACGAGGGGTGACTCGAGGGTTTAATATCGAACTCTCGGGGAACCAGTATTTCAGGTGTTATCTCCTTATCCTTCTCTTGAGAACCTGCAACAAAATAAATTGTTTTGTGCCCTCAACCTCACCAAGTGGTTGTCAAGCACAAGGTGTGAGAATGATAATAAAATAATAATGCAAACAGTAGTAAATATGCAATGATGGTAAATAAATATGCAAGGATGGTGGTAGTAATGATAAATGATATTTTTGGGTTTTTTATGATGAATGCAAGATGTAAAAGTGTTTTTGTATTTTCGGATTTAATAATGGCAGCAAACAAAAGTGGTGATAAAAGTGTTGGAAAGGTGTTTCTTATGATTAAAAATGGACCGGGGTTCATGGTTTCACAAATGCACTCTCTCTTGATAACGTGGTAGACAATGGAACACTAAAATTAACATGTAAGATGGCAAGACATGGTTTGACAAGTTATTAATAATATGGGCATCACGTCCTAACATAGAGATCTCAAGTATAAGTTGTTCTCTCTCTTATGCTCCACCAAGATGCGAACTAAATCATAACACCTTAGTAATTAAGATAAATCAGAGCATAGCAATAAGTTCAATGACATGAAGTTAAAATAAGAACATGCTAGATCTAGTCATGGAGATAGTGGCCAAGGTCACATCCACTCTCCGGTAGCATGGTATTTTTGTTTATCCCTAGTGAGGCAACAAAGTAAGGTAGAAAACCCAAGTGGATCGCAGAACTATCTGTCACGTTCACTGCACTAGCCACCCCCCGTTACTCCAACTAATGCACACGTTCCCCCTCACATGCTCTCATAAACATGCTTGATCATGACAAGTAAATAAGAACGGGGTACATAATATGCATCTACTTTCATAACTGAAACAAAACCATTGCAATCTCAAACATGTATTAACTCATAATAAAGATCCACCACAAAGGAATTACATAGATGACCGTAATCATGTTCAGCAGCTCATACGGTACTAATTAGTGAAGCTCATAGAGAGGAGAGATACATAAGTTACTTCCACAAACCCATAGTCCAGGGGTGGACTACTCCCTCTTCATCATGGTGTCGGTGGAGATGTTGTTGGAGGGGAAGGAGACCACACCGGCAGCGCCCCGCCGGAGTTTTCCCCCTCCAATCTTCAGCTCCAGTCTCTGTTTCGTGGTTTCTGTGTTTCGCGGCGCTCTCTTTCGCGAAAGCCCTGGGGGGTCTATATATAGTCGTTTTTAGGTCAAGACGAAGCTTCGGGAAGAAAGATCGACGGCAGCGGAGGCCCGAGGGCCAGGATGGGGGACCCACGCGGTCAGGGAATCTGGCCGCGTGGGCCCACCCCTTTTGGCCTTCTGGTCTCCGTTTCTTCGATTCCTTTGCGCCTACGTTTCGTTCCTTCCAAAAAAGTGATCCCCGTAAAGTTTCAGGTCATTTGGACGTCGTTTGGGTCCCTGAAACATCAAAATATAGAAAAAGGGGTTTTCTGACAGCGCAGGGTTAATTCCAGAAAAATGGGGAGTTGTTAATTATCCCCAAAACTCAATATAAATCATGAATATAACCCTTATATGATGCAAATAACATGGAATAACATGTAATAAAATGTAAAGTTCATGTATGCATTTTACATGCATCAACATCCCCAAGCTTAACCCATGCTCGTCCCGAGTATGAAGGTGATAAAACTAACATGGACTTTGCATTTTAATACTATCAATGGATATCAAAGGTGATTACTATTGCTACATAGAGTCAAATGATTCATTCTTCAAAGGAATAACAATATGCAAGATAAATTATGAAGTGATATCAAATACTCAATGTAAAGATGTTCAATGATAAATTCACAAAGTGTAATATAGAAGAAAGTACTATGGACCAAATGTATGCATAATGAAAAGTAAAAACATCCTATGGTGGTCATAGAGTACTTCTTATGAAAACTGAATATAAAAGGTGGACACTTTGGATAGATAAATAAGTAGAGGTAAAGCATGAATAAGTTTCATCTAACTTCCAAACACTTCTACTTAAGTTAATGCTTGCAATGTGGTAGTCATTGGTGTGGAGCTCTCATTACCCCTATCATAGCATCTTGAATGATTAATGTTTAAAGTGAAAGCAAATATGAGTGGTGTGCTTGACAATGTATTGGTTGAATGTCTCATGTCCCTTGAATACAAGTACCTACACCATGTGTTACTCACTTTGGTCCACAAAGTAAATTCAAATAAAGGTCATTGCAAGTAATAATAGTATCATCAAGAACTGCACTGGGGTACCTCTTGCCCCTTGACATGAACAAGCCCATGTCAAAACAACAAGACAAACAGACAATGAACAATCTCAGCACTCTTTTATTTACTATGGGTATAGCTTTTTATTATGAGGTGCATCACTGAATGAACATTATGGTTATGCTGTAAATTTCCACCATGAATGATGCATGGCTTAGATTAGCGGCCCAGGCATTTCTCTAACCATTTATACAAACTCTTTGAACTTACTAAGTATCCACATTCATTTCACCCATGATAGGCATCCATAAACAAAAGTACATGACATCAACTAAATATAAATAAGTGCAATGTTGAAAGCTTGCCATGTGACAGCACATATGGGCTAACTCCCAACCAAAACAATTGTCAAGCCCACAACTTCATAATTTTAATCACAATGGTTCATGCTTATTAAATGCAATAAAAGTAAATTGTGCATCAAGTTCGTGAGAGCTTTTAACCAATTTTTCCCATGACAATCAATAACATAAGCATTTAAATTCAGAAATGTAGATAACACAATATAACATGATAAACATACTTGGAATAGCATAAAGCTAATAGGTAGATATGGTGGACTCACTGGAAAAACTTTGGTTGAAGGTGTTGGGAAACAAGCTTTTTACTTGTTGTAATTTTTGGGCTAGCAATAGGGAGAAAGTTGACCATCTAAATGCATGCATAAGTGTCCATAGAACTAATCAATCCATGTTAAACCAAGTAAAGTTAAAATTCAACATCTAAACATGGTAAAAGATAGCTCTTGACAACACTTGCAAATTAACATTCATTCAAAGCACATGAATTATGCAACTATATGTATCTTTTAAAATCAACTCAAACATCCCTATCCCAATATATTTAATAGCATCCAACATAATTCAACCCAAACTTCCAGTAGCTCTCTCATATATAAATGATAGTGGTGGTCTTATTAACAAACCGAAATAACAAAAGCAAAAAAAAAACAGACGCTCCAAGTTTATACGATAAAGTGCTTTGATCGAAAAACAGAAGTTAGACGTGTGCAAACCGAGAGTGTGTTGGTCTAGTGGGGTTGTCTTGACATCCCCAAGCTTATGGTCTTCACCATCCTTGGATAGCTCTTGGTGCAGCTCCTCTAATCCCTGTGAAAAAACTTCAAAACACCGTTTCTCCCATTTCTTTTCTGTGGGGTGATATTAGTAGTGATAAACAAATAGGTTCCTTGCTGCATAAAATCCTTAGGCAAAAATTCATATGAATGTCCAGAGAGTATATAATGTTGTATGCCTACTCATAAACTCAATTGAATCAAAAAGATTCAAGCAAAAAGCTCAAAGAATGCATCAAACAATATCAAGACAGAATCTGTCCAGAAAAACAGCAGCAGCAAAACGCATTTTTCTACCCTACTTAAACTCGTCAGAAAAATCTGAAAAAATCACGTATACAGAGGATGAAAAGTTGAAGCTACAGTTCAAATTACAGCTCAATCGGAGTTACAGATAAAAAATGAAAAATCAAACCGTGCACAGACTTCGTGCAGGCAGAAAACTCTCCGAAAATGAATAGCAACTTTTCAAACCCAAAATAGGTAAAACTTGGTTCTTTATTAAAAATCCAGAAACAAAACTAACAAACTACTCTCTTGTTACAGCAAGAGGACTCAAAGAAAATCTCAAACAAAAACAACCGGGTTGCCTCCCGTAAAGCGCTTTCTTTATAGCCATATAGCTAGGCTTACTTACTTGATAATCAAAGGGGACGTAGCTCATGAGGGAGCTTGAACCTTGGTGTGTCCCTCTTCCTTGGGAAGTGTTCCATGCTCTTCTTGTGTGGAAACTGAAACTTCACATTCCCTTCCTTTGAATCAATAATGGCACCTGTAGTACGAAGAAAAGGTCTTCCCAAAATAATAGGACTAGAGGTTTTATTCCCCATGTCCATGATTAGAAAATCAACAGGCACAAAAGTCATGTGTAACTCTACCATAACATCACTTACTTTTCCTAGAGCATGTCTAATGGAATCATCAGCAAGTGCAAGTTCAATAGAGCATTTCTCAATATTTTTAAGTTCAAGGACTTCATATAGTTCTTTAGATAATATAGAGACACTAGATCCTAGATCTAAAATGGCATGGTGTGTCTCTTTTCCAATGGTTACTAGTACCTTAGGGATCCAGATATCCCCAAGCTTAGGTGGTATCATAGCTTCTTGATTGTACCTAGCAATCTTTTCTTTCAAGATATGATTAGCAATATGGGAACCAAAACCAGCCTGGTTATGTGTAAACAAAAGAGAAAAGAGGGATGATCTGCCTTGCTGGTAGAAATAACGTCCTTCATGGGAGCCGCTCTTAAAAGTCTGGTTGGCAGGGGTCATATTGTACTTTTCCATTTTCTGATTCGTTGACAGAAACAACCACCTCCCAAAACATATTTTTACTTTTGTTTTATAAATAAAAAGGTCTAGCACATGTTAATCCCTGCTTCCCTCTGTGAAGGGTCAATCTTTTATTTTTATGTTGAGTCATCATCCTTTCTTTGAGCACCTTCTCGAGAGCATAACTGTCATCCTTAGTGTAATGTGCTTGTCCTAGAATACGGTTATCTGCGGTATAACTATGATGCTTTTACCTTTGATATCTTTACATCTAGTCTTCACTTTAACTTCAGAGGTGCCTTGGCATTTATGTTTTGCTCCACAATTAAGGGCAAGCGAGATACCACTCTATCATGCTTTATTATGGTCATTACAATCTTGTTGATGTTTATAAATTTCATGTTATAAGCTCTTAGTTCGTTGATACTTTTCATTAGGTAACATGATTGCTAAGTTTTATTATCCATACATCATGCAATTGTTAAAGATCTGATCATAGCATTTACAATCAAAAATTATTTTGTTATCATTTACCTACTTGAGGACGAGCAGGAATTAAGCTTGGGGATGTTGATACGTCCAAAACGTATCTATAATTTTTTATTGTTTCATGTTAATATTATGCCTTTGACACTTGTTTTTATATTAAGTTTATGATTTATTTGGACTAACCTATTAATAGTTGCAAAAGTGCACAATGTTCTTGTTTTACTCTTTGATGTGTAGGAATTATCAAAAATACAAGAGGAAATCTTGTTGGAGTCGAATTGGGACTTTCCTGAAATCTGTGTGAAAACTCTTTTTGAAGATTGTCACGTACCGGACAGAAGACGACGTCAAACGGAAAAAGTCTAGTCGCGAAAGTTGCAGGGAATTTTCTCCTAATGGATCTGGACATAAAATTCTGCCCAATCCGAGTCCGGACGGCCGAGATATCGCCGTCCCACTGCAACCTTAGATGAGATGACGGGAATCCGAGAAGCTATATAAAGGGAGGAAACCTAGGTCGTGGCCAACACCCCATACCCACGAATTTCCAGCCACCAAAGTCACGTTTTTGCCTCCCCCATGGACCTCATCTCCATGGGGGAGGGCTCCCAAGAAGCCATGAAGGAAGGAGGCTAAGGGGCGGCGCTCCCCCTCCATGCCGGCGGCGCGCAGGAGGAGTCCCTGCGCCACCGCCTGCGCCGCCGCCGCCCTGCGCCACGGCACTGCCTCTCCACCATCTCCATCACCAACTCCTCCTTGTATACAGTGGTTCATCCTCCCACAAACCTCTGTACCGCTCTATGTAAACATGGTGTTTGATGCTATAATATTTATCCTATGATCTATGTCATGTTTGTGTAGTTTATTTGTCTTTTGATTGCTTGGTTGAATGTCTTTGGTTCATTAGAGTTGTATGTTGATATGGTACTGTCCTTTGGTGTCCATTATACTTGTGCGCGCATGGATCAACATCACGGGGTTGGTAGTATTTGTAAACGAAGGGGGGAGTTCTGTCGGAGCGACAGAAACCTGAGAACGCGAACCGGAATGTTACACGTCTGGGAGTAAGACGACCATAAACTTAAGGCTATGGTTGGGAAAATCTTAATGCATTGTTAGTTTATACGGATGTTTGCTAACAATCCAATCATATAGTATGTGTAATCCCAAGTAGTGGAGTGCACGTATATTTAGCCTCTCCCACATAGAAAACTGCATCAAAGACAATGAACCCGATATCTTCACTAATTAATCTTGGACAAAGCCATCACAATTACCACCACTTTTTCACACTCATGGTACTGTTAGTTTATGGTTACTTAGTGTATTTTATTGCTGCAGCACTAACATTTACTTTATTGTATTTATTATCTCGCAAAGCTATCTCTCATACACCCGTACTATTACTCTAGTATTATTTGCTAGATAAAGTAAACGTTTAGTGTGCGTAGAGTTGTATCAGTGATTGATAGAACTTGAGAGATTACTTATCCTACCTTTAGCTCCTCATTGGGTTCGACACTCTTACTTATCGAAAAGGCTACACGCGATCCCCTATACTTGTGGGTTATCAATATGCGTTAGAAACAACCGCATTCATTTTAAATAGGGCTCCATCCAAATCCGTGGAAACGACACCGTATGAGGTATGGCATGGTACGAAACCTAAGCTGTCGTTCCAGAAAGTTTGGGGTTGTGAGGCTTATGTCAAGAAATTGCAGCCTGACAAACTCGAACCGAAATCGGAAAAAGTCGTCTTTGTAGGGTATCCGCGGGAAACCATAGGATACACCTTCTACCACCAAGCCGAGGGCAAAACGTTTGTCGCTAGAACCGGCACCTTTCTCGAGAAGGAGTTTCTCGCTAAAGGATTATGTGGGAGGAAAATAGACCTCGACGAGATAGTTGATCCTGAACTCGAAATTCCGAGTGGCGCAACGGAAACCGTTCCTGAACCGTCCTCCATAACAGATGGAGTGGGAGAAAATGTCGAGGAGGCTATTATACCTCGTAGGTCTGGAAGAACCCGTACATCTCCTGAGTGGTACGGTAATCTTGTTTGGACCGTCATGTTAATTGAACAAGACGAACCTACGAGTTACAAAGAGGCAATGGAAGGACCCGAGTCTGAGAAATGGCTTGAGGCCATGAAATCCGAAATAGGATCCATGTATGACAACAAAGTATGGACTTTGGTGGAGATTCCCGAAGGGCGCAAGGCCGTCGAGAATAAATGGATCTTTAAGAAGAAGACTGATGCTGACGGTAATGTAACCGTCTATAAGGCTCGGCTTGTTGCAAAAGGTTTCCGACAAGTTCATGGGATTGACTACGATGAAACGTTTTCACATGTAGCGATGCTAAAGTCTATTCGGCTTTTGCTAGCAACGGCTGCATATCATGATTATGAGATATGGCAGATGGATGTCAAAACGGCATTCCTGAATGGTAACATTGAGGAAGAGTTGTACATGGTGCAACCTGGAGGTTTTGTCAGTCCAGAAAATGTTGGCAAGGTATGCAAACTTTAGCGTTCCATTTATGGACTGAAGCAAGCATCTCGGAGCTGGAATTTTCGCTTTGATGAGGTGATCAAAGGTTTTGGATTTGTCCAAAATGCGGAAGAGACCTGCATTTATAAGAAAATGAGTGGGAGCTCAGTTGCATTCCTAGTACTATATGTGGATGATATATTACTAATTGGGGATAATGTGGAACTTCTGAAAAGTGTGAAGGAATATTTAAACAGTAAATTTTCGATGAAGGACTTAGGAGAAGCTGCATACGTATTAGGCATTAAGATCTATCGTGATAGACCCAGGCGCCTACTAGCGTTATGTCAAAGTACTTATCTTGACAAGATATTGAAAAAGTTCAATATGCATTTGGAAAAAAAGGTCTTGTGCCGGTTGTCAAGGGGAAAACATTGAGCACGGCTCAGTGTCCACAGACGGCTCTTGAAAAAGCCGAGGTGGATGGCACTCGATATGCTTCGGCTATAGGATCGATCATTGATGGCCCTTGACGTAGTTACCTGCGTCAAAAGAATATGGGTTAGGTTGAGACTCCAAGTGCAGAGTGTATAGTATAGGAAAGACGGTTTTCCCCACGAGGGGTGACTAGAGGGTTTAATATCGAACTCTCGGGGAATCAGTAGTGAAAGATTTATCTTCCTATCCTTCTCTTGAAAACCTGTGGGGACCCCAGATTAGCTATCCGAGATACCCGTTATGTTTCCTGCAACAATCCCATGATCAGTTTGTTGTTACACATAACTCGAATTGATATCACAGAACACCCATAAATACCGAATAAAATTTACTCACTTGATAGAAGCCATAACTTCATCAGGTACTCGCAGCGGAAATCACCAAATCAACGTGGAGCCCCAAGTCACTTGCCAACCCTACAGGCAGCTGACTGGGAAGCGCCCTAGTTCGCATTGACGTTATTGAAGTCTTCTTCTTCGAACTGTTCTTC
Organism: Poa pratensis; assembly: GCA_947311845.1. NCBI lineage: Eukaryota > Viridiplantae > Streptophyta > Magnoliopsida > Poales > Poaceae > Poa > Poa pratensis. The sequence continues at coordinate 95,922,828 of CAMZMU010000107.1, read as the reverse complement.
TTCAAAATCTGGCTAAGACAATAGCCAGGGACGAAACCAATATGAGTACATTTGAATGTACTCGCAAACTACCCTCGAAATGAGCATGCACTTCTCCTTTTATTGTTTAAATAAAACTTTCTTTGCTTTGAAAACTCTATATCCTTGTTTAAAAGGGGAAGGACCGTCTTTTGTTTGATAAAACTTTGTTTTGAAATTTCTATATCTTTACTGAAAAAGAAAGGAAAGCTTTTAGATCTTTTCCATAAATCTGTTTTTGTAAGAAATCTCCTTCAAAACTTTTCCCCGAAAATACATCTTTGTTGAAAAAGGTAAGAAGTCTATTTAATAAACATTTTCCCGGAAAATCACCATTTGTTTATTTCTCCAAAACTCCTCCTTTTTCGACCATAACCCTTCATGGTCATTCAACCCCAACAACCTCATACCAGCCCTTCGGTATAGTTGCCTAAAACATTTTCCACTTTCAAATCACCAAAACTCTTCACTTCCCGACCATAGCCTGTCATGGTCAATCATTCTCCAGCAACCTCATACCAGCCCGTCGGTAGAGTTGCAGATACCACACATCTCCATTTTATTTTCAAATCTTAAAACTTTGCAAAACTTGCACATGGTCAGAGGACAGTCTCCCAATTGTCCATATCCGAGGACTCGGCTATTCGAATAGTTTTAACCCTCTGCAGAGGTAGCACGCTTTTCCCACACCCATCCGGTAACTCATCGTGTCAGCCACGCCCCGCCATACCAGGTGTATGCGAAGTTGAGCCACCGACCATAGCCTCTCATTTGCTCATGCTAGTACAGGATCCTTCCCATATGACACTTTCCATCGACACCCAGTCCAGTTTCCCGTCAGAAACCCTAAGTGTGAGGACTCATAGTTTTGTCCGGCGGTTTATGGTGGAACCTTCTATCCTCCCCACCAACTTGTGTGAGGACCCGGGTCAGGGGTAGGTCCTCGGACCATCCCCTCATGCATAACGGAGTCATCTCCGTCGATGAGGTATCCCATACTAATAAGAGCAAACTACATGACTACGCCTTTTCCCATATGTGGTAAATGTGGTCGCACAGGGTAAGATTGGTCGTCATAGTACAAAGACACAATGTGCATTTTTCATAAACATCTCCATTCCTCCACTTCAACACCGACATCTCGGCATTCCATATCCACACACAAGTATTTTCAAAGGAGTTTTGAGTAAACAATATTTTTCCCATCCTATAGTTTGAAAAAGAAATTCCAGCTAATATCTCCATATAGGGTGTCAAAATAATATACTTATAATTTGGAAAAGGGTTTTCAAAATCATAGCTTTTGTGGCAAACACCATATAAATAACTTTTGCTCTTTATAAGTAAAACATGTGAACCAAAATAGATGTATATAAATGCAAGCTCAGAGGATAGCTTGCCTTGCTCGGCAAAGTGACCTTGGTCTTGATCTTCAGGTTCAACAAATTCCCCCTCCTCGATAATTCCAGCAACGTTCTCGTCTAACCGATAAACAAACCAACACAAGCAATCACTAAACTACTCAATCAAACATCACCACCTTACAATAATAAACTCTACAAATAACTACGGTAGTCACACAAGGCAAACCAATTGGGTTCAATTTAATTGAATTAACCAATATTTAAATTAATAAGTAAAGTGTTGTTTCAATGTTAGGGTGATTCAATTTTAGTCAAACAGGTGTTTGCTTTATACAAACAGATAGATTTTAATTTTCTGTTCATTTTGATATCTGTTATTTGTATTTTTCATTAATGAGAATTTTAATAATTTTATCTTATTTAAATTCCCTTTTTAGAATATTTGAGGTTTGAAGAAAGTATTTAACTAATTAAACTTAAATTTTGATTTATTAAATAATAGGAGGAATCATTTATGTAACACAATTTTATTTTATTCTATGAGGAAATTAAGAATATATTTATTTCTTAATTTATTTGAATTTTGTTTGAATTTTCAACTTAAATTCTTATTTAAAATAAGTTTTATAGATATAAAGGTATATCTTATATTTTAAATCAAGATAAAGTAATTTATAATACAAAACAATTTCCTCGAGTTCTTAAGATTACTAGGAATATTTTTATTTATTTTTCTGCACTGAATTTCTAGTTATATTGAATAAACCATTTTCTTTGGAAAGGTGAATTGACCCTTTTGCCCCTGGGTCAACTGGGTTGAACCCAGTCCAAACCTGGCTCGGGTCGGTGGTCAACCCGACCGGCCACACTCTCCCTCGCCTCCCTCTCTCACGACCCAAACTCTCTCTCTCTCTCTCTCCCGCGGTTCCTCTCTCCGCCGCCGCTGTCGCCGCACGAATCCGGCGAGGTCCGGTCGTCTCCTCCACCGTGCCGTGGCACAAAAGACGCGCCACAGGTTCTCCTCCTCCCCTCCGCGGCGATTTGAGTTTCCCTGCCTGACGTTGCCGTGCGAGACCCAACCCTAGGCTAGGGTTTCGGGCGTCTGGCGCGGCTCCGCCGGGCCCGCTCTGCTCCGATGCTCCGCCACGGCTGGGTGCAGGGTTGCGGCCCCTGTGCCGCCGTGGTGGTGTAGGTGAAGCTCGCCCGTGTCTCCTCGAGCTGCTGTCTTCTTCAACCTCGACGCCGGCGGGATGGCAGTACCGCAACTGCAACCCCGACGTCGCCTTGACACCCCGCTCGACTACAACTTCGGATAGTGCTGGTATGCTTCTGTGACCAGCCTTTGTGCTGATGGACTGCTGGATTTAGGACTACAAGGTGGTGATCTCCTGGTTTTCTAACTATAACTAGCTATGGTTGTGATAATTTGATGATGTCCTGGCTGCTGTTTGTGATGTGTATCTTGGATGGATGTGTGTGATGTTCCTTCCAAATAACTGAATTATGCGTCAGTTATGGTGCTTAACATACTGATTCCTAGTTGCTACAGCTAGGAAAATGATTTGTTTCTCATTTGGATTTGCTTGCAAGTGATTCAAAAGTACAGATGAATTTGAAAGTGATTTGTGCCTTAGTGGCTTCTATGGTTGTGACTTGCTGCTGTGGTATTCTCCTGGGAGTGTGCCCAGTAACAAGATCATGACCATATGATCTGCTGCTGGTGTGTTGCTCTGACTGTGCCCTGTGTAAGTGTAGATGATTTTCTGGAGCTAAATGTTTTAGTTTGCTTGCTGTGATGCCTCTAATGGAGTTACACAGTAGCTAGCTACTAATTATAGCTTTGGAATTTCTTTTATGCTTATCAGTGCTCTTATTGGTGCACAGATGTGCTTGTGGTGCCTCTCCCCTTGTGGGTTTTGTGCCCAGCATCTAAATACTGGATTTGTGCTTCACAATTGATGAACTCAAGCAATAAAGCTTGTATGCCTTTGCCCAATTTGATGGATTTATGCCCCTTGCCCATGATGCATAGGCTGAGGCTTTTGATTTAATAAGAACAGATGCTGTGCTTGATTTAAATCCCTGTGATGAACTTAGCATAGCACCTCTATGCCTATCTGAGGGAAAAATACACCACCCTACTCCATGTGTATCTAGCAGTTCATTTTGCTAGAGAAATAGAGATTCAACCTCTTGTCAGGTGTGGTGATGGTGTGCTATGTTGCTTGTGGCTTTTCTTGATTCCTTGATCAGCAGATCTTGTGGTCTCCTTCTTGTTCACCTTGCTGGCCTGCTCCTCCAGCTCCAGATGCTTCACTTGAGCTTCTGGCCTTCTCCTCCTAGCTCCTGCTTGCTCTTGATCAACTCTAGCCCATCTTGCTATTGCTTTGGCAAGGATCCAGTGGTGAAAAGTAGAGGGATTGGTGGTTTAGTGATGAACTGTGGGCTGTGTGGGTGATGAACTTGAGCTGAGTACTTGAGTGAGTGAATGAACTTGCTCCTTGCTTGCTACTGCTGTCCCTTGCTTTTATCCTCCTCCTGGGAGTGAAGTAGCTGTGCATGGTAGTAAAGGAGCTGATATGTGGTGGGTGAAACAGGGCTGTGTGGCTTGTGTCCTACAACTCCCTTTGCCCTTGTTATTCACATGCCTATTGTAGTGTGATGATGGCTACCAGGACTGTGTGTGCATGTGAGCTCCTCTGCCTGCTCAGTTCAGAGAGCTGGCATCTAGGGGTTGAGCTTATCTACAGATTTTCCATTTCTTTTTACTGGACATGTGGATTTATGGCCTATGATGTTGTACTGAGGCAACTGTGCTGATTAAGAACAGATACACACTTAGTCCCTAATAATATCCAGTGATGTGTTTAGCAGTGCATCACACTGCCTAACTGAGGATAATACTAACCCTAATCCCTTTTGTTTATTTCTGTCTTTGCTTTTTCATTTGCTTTGCAGGGAACAATATTGGCATAAAGATCAAAAGGAGGAAAAGAAATACAAGACATTTTAGTTTAGGAAACAATTGTAATTTTCCTTTTTGAATTTCAGTTTGTTGTAATAAGGTGGTAAAGACATTGTATTTTATGTTTAGAAAAAAAAAATGATTTGTTTGCCTTTGCAAGAATTCAATAAGTTGTAATATTTATTGTAAGATTTGAGTTATTCAATCATTCATTAAATCATTTACCTGATTGTTATTTAAGTTACTTCAACTAGTCAGCAACCCGTGCACCTGCACGGGCTAGTTGACAAACTTGAATCCAAATTTTAGCTTTGTTTTAAAAAATTATAGCTCGGATGTTTAAATAACATATATATGTGATTTAGGTAAAGTTTTTAATAATATATGAGAATGTAAGGTAAGTTCGTTGGAAGAAAATTCCACCTAAGAGACTGAAAAAAGCTATCAACCTTAATGATGTAGTGATTGTATTTAAAAGAAGGTATTGTCGCCTTATAGATCAGCCTGGTATAAATTTCTGGCCCACATACATAAATAATTTAAATAGCACTAAGATACTTTTTAATTATTTATTCTTACAATGTGGCAGAAACTGCATGAAAATGATCTTCCGTTGAATATGCAAGTTATAAGCAGGCAGGTGCCCAGATATTATGTTAGTAAACAAAATGGGACTACAATGGCGGCACGAACTATGTTCAAACATATTCTAAATATCCAAGTAAAATAATATTGTGCGAGAAAATTTACAATATAATGATACTAAAGTATATTTGCTTGCAGACAACCATCTAAGAAAGCGACTCTACCAAAAAATATGCATTGATCTATGGTTGAAAGTTACAAAATTTAGGCCGACTAATTTTAATTGCTAGTGAAAGAGGTGATCCTATATCATTTAGTTTACCCTACTCACAACAAAACTAAATGTCGGTGCCTATCAAATCACTCGCGAATCAGCCAAAAATCGCCAAGGAATTGCTACCCTGGTGCCATGTCTCTGCTCTGTTTGTCGTGCTATCTGCGCCATGTCAATGTATTCCCCAGATCACTATGCAAATCGCTACTAATGAACACAAAATACAGTCTGCTGTGAGGCATACGGTTAACATAAACTTTAAATATCACTGGCATAGTTTGTCCTATGTACAGTAAAGAAATGTCCACCAAGGCAGAAACACATTACAGGGCCATGGAACTGCATGGAAAAACTCTTCTTATAGTTATGTACCTCGTATGGAAAATACATGTTACGCCAGCCGCTAGCAGCCTCCCCATTGAAGGCGGACGCCCAATCTGCTTCATACTCAGTCAGTACACCTTTTCCTCTCTTGCGTCAACAACTGTGAGATAGATTCACTAATTCACAGATGAAAAGATTCGGTAATGCAACATTGTTGGAACTTTAAATCTGGACATTAAAAGTTAAGAGAAGAAAGGGGTTGGAGAGGCAAGATTGAGCCGTCAGAAAACTGAAGCTCTCAGTTGCCACGGCTGCCGGCTACTCAGCACCGGCATGTGGTACGTCTAATAGAATCCATGCTGCACTCCCTTCCGTTCATAAGCTACCATAACTCCATAAGTAGCCATGCTCCAGGAAGCAACATGTCTGGCTGCACAAATGCAGAACTAAAAGTGTACAATCATGATAAGTAGAACATAAAAATAGAAAGTGGTTGTTTTGCTGATTGAAAGTTCTGAACCCAAGACATCTGTACATAGCAACAAAAACTGGCCATCAAATAATTGTTAAAGTTAAACAAAAAAGAAGAACGAAAACAAAAGAAATTACGTGTTTAAAATTACTACTTTCTGCAAATACCATGCTGCAAGGCTGCAAGTTTACACTGTCCGAAAATTTCTAAATTACATTGTACGATAGAGTATTGACCAAGAATTTCCTGCCAAGAAAGTTACTTAGGGCAGCGTGCAAATAACACAAAGCATAGATGAACTTTCAGAAATATAAATGTCACTATTACTGCAATCCTTGGAGTGCAACTCCCATCCCACTTACGTTAAGATCGTCATTGGCATCGGTGACCAATCCCGCAAGTACTATATGTCTACTCAGCTCAAGCAAAGAAAGTAGATGACAGCAACTGAGTTACTATTAGTCCAGTTTTCAGTGCAGGACATCAATAATATGACTATCAGGACATAAGGCGTTAGCGATTAGTAGAAAAAATTCAAAGGATGAATACCTGATGAGAGAAAATAGGGATGTCCACCATTTTATGCATCATTGGCCGCCGCTATACGCCAGGCGATGCTGCTGCCGGCTTGCTACAGCGCTTAGCACCATGCTTAGGAAAGGACCGCGAGAGGATGGCTGGGAGGATTCCTATCTGCTTTGAAGTGTCATCGGGAGTCGAGTCTTTCTCTGCATCAGTAATGGTTCTAAGAACTAATTAGTCTAAAAGAAGAACGTAGACTGCAGCAGGTCACAAATTCACAAACTGGGCAGATTGAAAGGTTCAGAAAAGACTGATCCGCTATTGGGTAAATTTACCTGTCTGCGCCGTGAGAATAGGAGTGACTGCGACAAACTCCAGCAGTGCAGGTGCGATGAAGCACGGCGCAACTGCGCAATTCTTCTGCCATCTCGACTCCGCAGAATCTGAAATTTCTATCGATGCACCTTATAAACCATCGGCTGTTGCAGACATAAAAGCTCGGCGAAAGAATTTGAAGACCTACCGAACCGCATCAACAATTATACTCCAGATTACAACGTGGTTATTAATCTTGAAAAGGAAGGGGATTAGGGAAAGTCTGGTCCTCTGTTTTGCACGATCAGCGGCTGCAGCTTGAAGGAGGCTGAGAGGTTTTGATGGAAGGATATATTTTTTCGGCAACCGGTAAAAGATTTTGCCAAAAGACGTGCGCGTGGGATAGCGGGCGAGGACTCCTTGACTGATTTCATCTGACGGCTGTAGAGGGTTAATAGCTAGATCGGATGGATAATTAGCATTAGTTTTTGAGGATTAACGTGGAGGCTCCAACGGTGCCTCCAATTAGTAATATAAGATGTTTTAATTTGAATTATTTTATGAATTTAATTATTTGAATTCAAATTCCTACAACAAGCAAATTACCTAATTCATGTCAGATTTGGATATGGTATTCTTTAACAGGAGTGAAGATAAGATATAGATCGATAATTTGATTACTTGGAGTCATATAACCATGGAACAACGCCATCTTTATTTTGGTACACACAACACACAAGATGATCAACTACCCACACTAGTTAGCACAAGTCACACCAGGTCAAACAGAGCAATGGGATGGAAAACACAATCATCAGTGAAACATTTCAAAAAGTTTTTTGTCGGTTCTGAATTTTAGGTCTTGTAAACAAAGTTTTTCTTAGTTCCTAAATTTGGGATGTGACAAAACCTACAAAACAAAGTAAATTGTTTTGGCCCTCAACCTCACCAAGTGGTTGTCAAGCACAAGGTGTGAGAATGATATCAAAAAAAATGAATGCAAAACAGTAAATAAATATGCAAGGATGATAAACAAATATGCAAGGATGGTGGAAACAATGATGGATGATATTTTTGGGTTTTGTATTGTGAATGCAAGATGTAAAAGTTTTTATATTTTCGGATTTTTAAATGGCAGAAAATGTAAAGTGGATAAAAGTTGTTGGAAAGGTGTTTCTTATGATTAAAAATGGACCGGGGTTCATGGTTTCAGAAATGCACACTCTCTTTTAATAAAGTGTTAGACAAGGAACACTAGAATTGACATATGAGATTGCAACAAAAAGGTTTCATGACAAGTTACTAATTATATGGGCATCACTTCCTAACATAGAGATCTTTTGTTTATTAATATCTCTTATACTCCACCAAGATGCGAACTAAATCATAACACCTTAGTAATTAAGATAAATCAGCATAGCATTAAGTATCATGACATGAAGTTAAAATAAGAACATGCTAGATCTAGTCATGGAGTAGTGGCAATGGTCACACCCATCTCCGGTAAGCAAGGTATTTTTCTTTATCCTTAGTGAGGCAACAAAGTAAGGTAAAAACCAAGTGGATCGCGGAACTTCTCTCACGTTCACCGCACTAGCCACCCCCCGTTACTCCAACTAAGGCACATGTTCCCCCTCACCGCTCTCATACACATGCTTGATCAAAACAAGTAAACAAGAATGGGGTATATAATGCATCTACTTTCATAACTGAAACAAAACTTATTGCAATCTCAACATATATTAACTCATAAAAAGATCCACCACAAAGGTATTACATAGATGACCGTAATCATGTTCAGCAGCTCATACGGTACTAATTAGTGAAGCTCAAGAGAGGAGAGATACATAAGTTAATTCCACAAACCCATAAGTCCAGGGGTGGACTACTCCCTCTTCATCATGGAGACGGTGGAGAAGTCGTTGAGAAGATGGAGACTACGCCGCAGCGCCCCGCCAAAGTTTTTCCCCTCCAATCTGCAACTCCAGTTCTCTGTTCGTGGTTTCCTGTGTTTCTGCGGCGCTCCTTTCCGAGGCGCGGGGACTTTTTATAGTCGGTTTTAGGTCAAGACGGAGTCGTGGGCGAAAAATCGACGGCAACCGGAGCCTCGAGGCTCCAGATGGTGGGTCCCACGCGGCCAGGTACCTAGCCGCGTGGGCCACCCTCTTTTGGGCCTCGGGCCTCCGCTTGTTCGCTTCCATTCGCTCCCAAGTCTTCTTCCTTCCAAACACTGATGCTCGTAAATTTCCATGTTATTTGGACGTCGTTTGGGTCCCTGAAACATTAAAATATGGAAAAATAGGGTTTTCTGCTGCGCAGGTTCATTCCATAAAAATAGGAAAATCATGAAATATTCAAAAATCATTATAAAACAGTGATATAACCCTTATATATGCAAATAATGATTGGAATATAAGTAAAATAATGCAAAGTTCATGTATGCATTTACATGCATCAACATCCCCAAGCTTAACCTATACTCTCCTTGAGTATGAAGGTGATAAAACTAACATGGACTTTGCATTATTAATACTATCAATGGATATCAAAGATATTACTATTGTTACATAAGTCAAATGATTCATTCTTAAAAGGAGTAGCAATATGCAAGATAGATTATGAAGTGATATCAAGTATTCAATGCAAGGATGTTCAATGATAAATCACAAAGTGTAACATAAAAGAAAGTACTATGGACCACATGTATGCATAATGAAAAGAAAGAACATCCTACAATGGTCATAGAGTATTGATGAAAATCTGAATATAAAAGGTGGACACTTTGGAAAGATATATATGAGTAGAGGTAAAACATGAATAAGTTTCATCTAACTTCTGAACTCTCTACTTAAGTTAATGATTGCAATGTGGTAATCCTTGGTGTCAAGCTCTCATTCCCCTATCATAGCATCTTGAATGATTAAGTTTAAAGTGAAAGCAAATATGAGTAGTGTGCTTGACAAAGTACAGGTTGAAAGTCTCATGCCCCTTGAATACAAGTACCTACTCCATGTGTTACTCAACTTGGGAAACAAAGCAAGTTCAAGTTAAATATCATTGTAAGTAATAATAGTATCATTAAGAGCGTCAACTGGGGTACCTCTTGTCCCAGGATATGGAACAAGCCCATATCAAAATGACAAGACAAACAAACACAATGAACAATCTCAACACCCTTTTTATTTACCATTAGATAGCTTTTTATTGTAAGGTGTATCACAGAAGGTTCACCATAGCATGTAAGTAAATTTCCACCATGAATGATGCATGGCTTAGATTAGCGGCCCAGGCGTCTCTCTAACCATTTATACAAACTCATTTAAACTCACTTCATTTCCACATTTATTTCACCCATGGTAAGCATCCATAAACAAAAGTACATGATATCAACTAAATGAAATGAAGTGCATGTTGAAAGCTTGCCATGTGACAGCACATATGAGCTAACTCTCAACCAAAGACATTTGTCAAGCCACAACATCATAATTTTAATCACAATGGGTCATGTTTTATTTATGCAATGAAAGTAAAGTGTGCATCAAGTTCGAGAGAGCTCTATAACCAACTTTTCCCATAACAATCAATAACACAAGCATTTTCATTCAGAGGTATAGATAACACAAATATCATGATAAACATACTCGGAATAGCATAAAGCTAATAGGTAGATATGGTGGACTCACTGGAAAAACTTTGGTTGAAGGTGTTGGAAACAAGTTTTTGCTTGTTGGAATTTTTGGGCTAGCAAGAGGGAGAAAGTTGACCATCTAAATGCATGCATGAGTGTCCATAGAACTAACTAATCCATGTTAAACAAAGTAAATAACATTCAGCATCAAAACATGAATAAAAGATAGCTCTTGATAAAATACTTGCAAATTATTACTCATTAACAAGCTCATGAATCATGCAACTATATGTATCTTTTAAAATCAACTCAACATCCCTTTTCCCAATCTATAATAGCATCCAACATAATCAACCCAAATTTCCAGTAGCTCTCTCATATATAAATGATAGTGTGGTGGTCTCACAAAATAAAAATCAAACCAAAACAAACAAAAAGACGCTCCAAGTTTATGCGATAAAGTGTTTCGATCGAAAAACAGAAGTTAGACGTGTGCAAACCGAGAGTGTGTAGGTCCAGTGGGGTTGTCTTCACATCCCCAAGCTTATGGTCTTCACCATCCTTGGATAGCTCTTGGTGCATCTCCTCTAATCCCTGTGAAAAAACTTCAAAACACCGTTTCTCCCATTTCTTTTCTCTGTGGGGTGCATTAGTAGTGATAAACAAATAGATTTCTTGCTGCATATAATCCTTGAACAAAAATTCATATGAATGTCCAGAAAGTGTATAATGTTGTATGCCTACTCATAAACTCAATTGGATCAAAAAGATTCAAGTTAAAAGTTCAAAGCATGCATCAAACAAAATGGGACAGAATCTGTCCAGAAAAACAGCAGCAGCAAAACGTATTTTTCTACCCTACTAAACTTTGTCGAAAAATTCCGAAAAAATTCATGCATACAGAGGATGAAAAGTTGCAACTACAGTTCAAATATGAGCTCATTCGGAGTTACAGAATAAAATTAAAAATCATACCGTGCACAGATTCGTGCAGGAATAAAATCTCCGAACGCTATAAGCAACTTTTCAAACCAAAATGAGTAAAACTTGGCACTTTATTAAAAATTCCAGAAACTAAACTAAAACAAAGTCTCTTGTTACAGCAAGAGGACACAAAGAAAATCACAAATAAAAACAACCGGGTTGCCTCCCGTAAAGCGCTTTCTTTATAGCCATATAGCTAGGCTTCTTACTTGATTTTATAGTGGACGAAGCTCATGAGGGAGCTTGAACTTTGATGTGCCCTCTTCCTTGGGAAGTGTTCCATGCACTTCTTGTGTGGAAACTGAAACTTCACATTCCCTTCTTTTGAATCAATGATAGCACCTGTGTACGAAGAAAAGGTCTTCCAAGAATAATTGGACTAGAGGTTTTATTCCCCATATCCATGATTAGAAAATCAACAGGCACAAATGTCATATGTAACTCTACCATAACATCACTTACTTTTCCTAAAGCATGTTTAATGGAATCATCAGCAAGTGCAAGTTCAATAGAGCATTTTTCAAGATTTTTAATTCAAGTACTTCATATAGTTTTTAGATAAAACAGAGACACTAGATCCTAGATCAAGTATAGCATGGTGTGTCTCTTTTCCAATGGTTACTAGTACTTTGGGAATCCATATCCCCAAGCTTAGGTGGTATCATAGCCTCTTGGTTGTACCTAGCAATCTTTTCTTTCAAGACATGATTAGCAATATAAGAACCAAAACCAGCTTGGTTAGAGTTGATGGAAGGATCACTTGCAAATTTTTGTAAGATAGATATTAATTCATGCAAGCTACAATTCTCTAAGTCAAGCAATGGTTCCTTGACTTCACTAAGCATTTTAACTTCTCAACTTTCTTTTCTAACTCAATTAACATAAGAGATTCATCATATTCAGTTTTTAACTTCTTCTTTTAAACCAACAAGTTGAGACATAAATGGCAACAAATATTCAGGATAGTTCAATAATTCATTAAGAGTTTCCTCCAAAGTAAGAGGAATTTTCAGCAATATTAATAGAATTCATTCCAACCACAGGTGGGCTTGTGGTTTCCCTGCAGACATACTCAATAAAGTGGCTTGGTTATCAGCTAGTTTTGACAAGGCTTTGTCTAGTCCTGCAGTTGGAGTTGTAAGCCTTTAATATCAGAACTAATAGAAGCAACAGACTTATTCAACTCTTGTATCATGGTATTATGACTAGCAACTTGTTCCATAAGAATTTTATTAGCCTCAAAATTATCATTGCGTGATAGGCTTCCAATTATTATCACTAGCATTAGGATATGGAATAGAAGGACGGTTGTTGGGAACATATGGGGTTTATTATAAGAATTATAATTGTTGTTACCATACCCATTATTACCATAGTTCCTAATGAAGTTGACATCAATATTTTCAGGATTATTACCAACTAGTTCTTGCAAAGGCACATTTTCAATATTTTGTTTATTAATGAAAGCAAGAATAGTGTCCATTTTAGATGACAAATCATTTGTTTCTTCTATGGAGTTTACTTTCTTAGAAGGATTAGGTGCTCTATCAGTATGCCATTGACTATAGTTTTGCAAAATACTTTCCAATATGTTCTTAGCTTCTACTATAGTTTTTCCCATAAAAGCACCTCCAGCAGCAAATCAAGAATATTTCTAGACATGTAATTTAGACCATTGTAAAAAGAGTGTATATGGTCCATTCGTTGACCCCATGTGATGGACAAGTTCTAAGCATAAGTTTAATCCTATCCCAAGCCATAGCAACATGTTCATTTTCATTTTGCCTAAAAGAAAGAATGTTGTTTCTATTTTGCAAAATTTTAACAGGAGGATAGTATTTCTTAATGAAAGCTTCTTTTAATCATCCCAAGTTTAATGCTATCAATAGGTAATGAATGCAACCACTCTTTAGCTTTTCCTCTAAGTGAGAAAGGAAATAACTTCAGTTTTAGAATATCACTTTCCACATTTTTAAATTTTGCATGTCACATATTTCAACAAAATCATGAAGATGCATAGAGGCATCCTCCATAGCACTACCGCCAAATTGTTCCCTAGTTATCAAGTTCAACAAACTAGGACTTACTTCATAACTATCAGCTTTTATCTCAGGTGTGGCAATGGGCCTAGCAATAAATTGATCATTTGGAGTGTTTGTGTAATCACACAACTTAGTTCTTTCTCCCATTTTAGCAAGTTTTTATGTGTTTTTTAATTTTTTATGCAAAACTGAAAATAAAATGACACTAAATGATGCAAACCGAAATAACAAATGCAACACAAAATGCAAAACTGAAAATAAAATGCAAACCGAAATATAAAATGATGCAAGACAAAAAAACAAAAAATTGCTTTGAAGGTAAAGATGGATAAGATGATGCTCACGTAGGTGCAACCTCCCCAAGCTTAGGTGTTAGCACAAGTTGGTGATGAAGTTGACTTGGTGAGATATCCTTGGATAAACCCGGCGCCAGAAAACAGAGCTAGTGCAGGGGACCCTTGGATAAACCTTTCAGCAATGATTCCCCGGCAACGGCGCCAGAAAACAGTCTTGATGGCCCTGACGTAGTTACCTGCGTCAAAAGAATATGGGTTAGGTTGAGACTCCAAGTGCAGAGTGTGTAGTAAGTGGAAGACGTGTTTTCCCCACGAGGGGTGACTCGAGGGTTTAATATCGAACTCTCGGGGAATCAGTAGTGAAGATTTATCTTTCTATCCTTCTTTTGGTTACCTACAAAACAAAGTAAATGTTTTGGTCCTCAACCTCACCTAGTGGTTGTCAAGCACAAGGTGTGAGAATGATATCAAATAATATGCAATGCAAACAAGAAATAAATATGCAATGGTGGTAAATAAATATGCAAGGATGGTGGTAGCAATGATAAATGATATTTTTGGGTTTTATATATGAATGCAAGATGTAAAAGTGTTTTTGTATTTTCGGATTTTTAAATGGCAGAAAATGGTAAAGTGGTAAAAGTTGTTGGAAAGGTGTTTCTTATGATTAAAAATGGACCGGGGTTCATGGTTTCACAAATGCACTCTCTCTTTAATAAAGTGGTAGACAATGGAACACTAGAGTTGACATATGAGATTGCAACACAACAGTTTAATGACAAGTTATAATTATATGGGCATCACGTCCTAACATAGAGACCTTTTGGTTATTAGTCTCTCTTATACTCCACCAAGATGCGAACTAAATCATAACACCTCAGTAATTAAGATAACTCAGAGTATAGCAATAAGTATCATGACATGAAGTTAAAATAAGAACATGCTAGATCTAGTCATGGAGTAGTGGCAATGGTCACACCCACATCTCCGGTAGCATGGTATTTCTTTTTATCCCTAGTGAGGCAACAAAGTAAGGTAAAACCCAAGTGGATCGCGAACTTTCTCTCACGTTCACTGCACTAGCCACCCCCCGTTACTCCAACTAATGCACACGTTCCCCCTCACACGCTCTCATAACATGCTTGATCAAAAATAAGAAGGGGTACATAATATGCATCTACTTTCATAACTGAAACAAAACCATTGCAATCTCAAACATATATTAACTCATAAAAAGATCCACCACAAAGGTATTACATAGATGACCGTAATCATGTTCAGCAGCTCATACGGTACTAATTAGTGAAGCTCAAGAGAGGAGAGATACATAAGTTACTTCCACAAACCCATAGTCCAGGGGTGGACTACTCCCTCTTCATCATGGAGACGGTGGAGAAGTCGTTGGAGAAGTTGGAGACTACGCCGGCAGCCCCGCCGGAGTTTCCCACTCCTCTGCAACTCCAGGTCTCTGTTTCGTGGTTTCTGTGTTTTCTGCGGCGCTCCTTTCCGAAGGGCGTCGGGGACTATTTTTATAGTCGGTTTTAGGTCAAGACGGAGTCGTGGGCGAAAAGATCGATGGCAACGGAGCCTCGAGGCTCCAGATGGTGGGTCCCACGCGGCCCAGGTACCTGGCCGCGTGGGCCACCCTCTTTTGGGCCTCGGACCTCCGCTTGTTCGCTTCCTTCGCTCCCAAGTCTTCTTCCTTCCAAAAACTGATGCTCGTAAATTTACAGGTCATTTGGACGTCGTTTGGGTCCCTGAAACATTAAAATATGGAAAATAGGATTTTCTGCCTGCGCAGGGTTAATTCCATAAAAATAGGAAAATCATGAA
This sequence comes from Poa pratensis, assembly GCA_947311845.1. Lineage (NCBI taxonomy): Eukaryota > Viridiplantae > Streptophyta > Magnoliopsida > Poales > Poaceae > Poa > Poa pratensis. Next base: position 95,907,206 of record CAMZMU010000107.1, on the reverse strand, counting down.
ATATTCCAAAAATCATTATAAAACAGTGATATAACCCTTATATGATGCAAATATGACTGGAATATAAGTAAAAAATGCAAAGTTCATGTATGCATTTTACATGCATCAATCATGTATGCCATGTTAAGTACTCGACCCGATGTAGCATTGGCTCTCAGTTTGACGAGTCGATTCCAAAGTAATCCTGGCAAGGATCATTGGATAGCTGTTAAGAACATACTGAAGTATCTTAAGTATACCAAGGACATGTTTCTTGTTATGGAGGCTGTGGAGAGGAACTTGGCGTAACAGGTTACGTTGATGCAAGTTTCTGCACAGATCCAGATGACTCGAAATCGCAAACAGGTTATGTGTTTAAGGTGAACGGAGGCGTTGTGAGCTGGAGAAGTGGGAAGCAGCCCATAGTAGCCCAATCTACAATGGAATCGGGTATATTGCTGCTACGGATGCTGCAAATGAAGCTGTTTGGCTGAGGAAGTTCGTCATCGAGTTTGGAGTGTTCCCGAGTGCGCAAGACCCTGTGATTATCTACTGCGACAACACAGGTGTTATTGCCAACGTGAAGGAACCAAGGTCTCACTCCACCGCCAAACATATTCTCTGACGCTTCCATGTCATACGGCAGTACGTCAAGGAAGGCGATGTAAAGATTTGCAAAATACACACGGACCTGAATGTTGCAGATCCGTTGACGAAACCTCTTCCACGAGAGAAGCATGAAGAACACCGAGATGCTATAGGTGTTAAGTTTTTACCAAGTTGTAAACTAGATTAAGTTGTACTCTAGTGCAAGTGGGAGACTGTTGGAGATATGCCCTAGAGGCAATTAAAAAAGTGATTTTATTTTACATCTCAATTGTTCATAATATGTTTTAATACCATGCTATAACTGTATTACGAGGAAACATTAATACACGTGTGGTATATAAACAACCAGGTCCCTAGTAGCCTCTATTTGACTAGTTCGTTGTGTAACAGATGATCAAGGTTTCCTGATCATGGACAATTGCGTCGGTTCACAACGGAGTCATATCATTAGGTGAATGATTTGATGGACATACCCAAAATATAGAAACGTAGTGTTCATACCTTCGACCGTGAGATCATATCAATTCTCTGCTTCTGAAAGATATGGCTGATCGCATCAAACGGCATGTCTTATATAGCGTGACAATAAAGGTGACACTTTCGGGTATCGGAAGGAAGCAGTAGAAGCGAGTGATCAAGAGCGGGAATTGCCAGTCCACATAGCAGGATAGATACTCTGGGCCCACTCGGTGAGATTACATCAATGAGCTTGCAAGCATGTGACTAGGTCACGGGGATGTAATATCATAGACGAGTAAAGATAGATTTGTCAATAGCGAGGTCATGCTCGGTAATCGTGATACCGGAGAACGACGCTCGGACAATCTAAGTATCGCTAGGCAAGAGGATGGGACTGGACGTCTAAAGGTTCAAACGATAGAAGATATTCGTGGACGCACAGGGCTATCATGGATATCCAGATCCCTCTGTTAGTCATTGATCGGAGAGGATGTCTCGTTCATGTCTGGAGTGATCCCGAACCGTGGGGTAACACACTTAAGGGTGGGTGACGATTAGATTGGATTTAGAGAGAAAAGAAACCGGGAACTCCGGAAGTCTTCCACTTTCGCTGCTCTGCTGGATCTGGAGCCCGGAGGTCGTCATCCACACCGTACGTGTGTGGAACCGCGAGGCGCCATCATTTGGCGCTGGGAGCTATCTTCTTCCGCTACACGACCCTGAGGTCGGCGCCGTCGTCTCCATCGACAACGTTTGTGCGGGAACATAATCCCGCTTCCGGTCTACAAGGGTATGTATTCTGATCTGCTCCGTACTAGTATATCTGCATAGTATAGATCCTGGCTAGTTTATGGTTATCGTCGGTAGGAATTTTTTTGTTTTCTGTCTACGATCCCCAACAAATAGAAGTCTCAATAGCTTTATTGGGCACGCCGGAGAAAATCCGACTCGTCCCGTCACCGCTCAGCTCCAGCCCCACGCTGCGAGCTTGTACGTGGCGGCGTTAATGCACGACGCGCACCTGCTTGCTTGTCCTGCCGTTAAAAGCCATGCGTCATTGCCGTTGCGTCTCACAATCTAGCGCGTCAATCTTTCCCTCCACTTCTCTCCCGAAAATCCTAGCCACCGTGACGAGCAAGCGCACCGGCGTAGCCATAGCCAACGGCTTTAGGCCACGCCCGCTCCTTGTCGAGAGGCGACGATGCTACAGGAGAACGGCTACCCCGCGCCACCGGACATGCGGGCACCGGGGAGCTGGACGCTGAGCGTGGGCGCCATCCCTGTGTCGAGCGCGTCGACCCGTCGATCCGCAACTGGAAGACGACGGTGCTACTGAAAGGACAAGGATGTCGCCTAGAGGGGGGGGGGGGTGAATAGGTGATGCATGTAAAATGCATACATGAACTTTGCACTTTAATTGCTTATATTCCAATCATATTTGCATCATATAAGGGTTATATCAATGTTTTATCATGATTTTGGAAATATCTTAATGATTTCCTATTTTTATGGAATTAACCCTGCACAGGCAGAAAACCCTAGTTTTGTATTTTAATGTTTCAGGGACCCAAACGTCAACGAAATCACCTGGAAATTTACGGGCGTCAATATTTGGAAGGAAGAAGGACTACGAAAAAAGGAAGCGAGCAAACGGAGGCCCGAGGGCCAAACGAGGGGGGCCCACGCGGCTACAATACCAGGCCGCGTGGGACCCACCCATTTGGGCCTCGTGGCTCCGTTGCCGTCGATCTTCGCTCCACCGACATAGTCTTGACCTAAAAACGCCTATAAAAAAGGTCCCCCGACGTTCTCTGGAAGGAGCGCCGCACAAACACAGAAACACCGAAACGGAGATCAGGAGCTGCAGATTGGAGGGGGAAAACTCCGGCGGGGCGCTGCCGGCGTGGTCTCCATCTTCTCCATCGACTTCTCCACCGTCTCCATGATGAAGAGGGAGTAGTCCACCTCTGGACTATGGGTTTGTGGAAGTAACTTATATATCTCTCCCCTCTTGAGCTTCACTAATTAGCACCATATGAGCTGCTGAACATGATTATGGTCACCGTTGTAATACCTTTGTGGTGGATCTTTATGAGTTAATATATGTTTGAGATTGCAATGTTTGTTTCAGTTATGAGTATAGATGCATATTATGTACCCCGTTCTTGTCTACTTGTTTTGATCAAGCATGTTTATGAGAGCGTGTGTGGGGGGAGCGTGTGCATTAGTTGGAGTAACGGGGGTGGCTAGTGCATGCAGTGAACGTGAGAGAAAGTTCAGCAATCCACTTTGGAATCTTTACCTTACTTTGTTGCCTCACTAGGAATAAACTAAAATACCATGCTATCGGGGATGTGGGTGTGACCATTGCCACTACTCCATGACTAGATCTAGCATGTTCTTATTTTCACTTCATGTCATGATACTTAATGCTATACTCTGAGTTATCTTAATTACTGAGGTGTTATGATTTAGTTCGCATCTTGGTGGAGTATAAGAGAGGTTAATAGCCAAAAGATCTCTATGTTAGGACGTGATGCCCATATATTTAAGTAACTTGTTATCAAACCCTGTGTTGCAATCTCATATTTAACTTTGTGTGTTTCATTGTCTACCACTTTATAAAGAGAGAGTGCATTTGTGAAACCATGAACCCCAGTCCATTTTTAATCATAAGAAACACCTTTCCAACACCATATACCACTTTTCTATTTTCAGCCATCATTAAATCCGAAAATACAAAAATACTTTTCATCTTGCATACATCATTCAAAAACCCAAAAAATCATTTATCATTGCATCCACCATCATTGCATATTTATTTCTTGTTTGCATTGCATAACTATCCTGATATCATCCTTACACCTTGTGCTTGACAACCACAGGTGAGGTTGAGGACCAAAACATCTAACCTTGTTTTGTAGGTAACCAAAAGAAGGATAAGAAGATAAATCTACCACTTCAGATTCCCCGAGAGTTTGATATTAAACCCTCGAGTCACCCCTCGTGGGGAAAACTGTCTTCCACTTACTACACACTCTGCACTTCGAGTCTCAACCTAATCCCGTTTATTTGTGCAGGCATCAAGACTTGCTCTTCGGGATCATCAATAGGCGATTAAAACTTTTCCGGTTTAGGCTTGATAATTGCGGAATAAAACTAGGTGTTTAAATTAACAAGCCAACAAACTAAATAAATTAGGTTCACCTAAGTGCACCAACAACTTATGCTAAGCAAGACAAGCAAAAAGGTGATAGCAATATAGAATACTTCAAGCACGAAGGCTATCACAATGTAAAGTGCATAAGTAAAGAGCTCGGGTATAGAAAGAACCGAGTCACGCGGAGACGAGGATGTATTTCCGAGTTCCTCCTTTTTAGGGAGTACGTCTCGTTGGAGAGGTGTGAACCAACACAATGGTTCAACAACCACAAAGATTTCACCTTCTTCTCCGATGAACCGCACCACAAAGGTTTGGTTTACCTTCCACTATCGGAATCCTTCGAGGCGGAAATCCGGAGCCTTTCAACAACGATCCGGGGCACAACCCACAACGGGATTGGGGGCTCCCGAACAGCTACAAGTGACCACACAAGGGTCTCAACCCACCACACGGGCGTCTAGGGTCCAAAGACCCAAGAGTAACAAGTTCACAAGCTTTCAACTTCCACGAATCCTCGTGAGAGCACACCGATGCACCAAATGCAAAAGGCAAGAGCACAAGTGCTCAAATCCTTCACTCTCAAATACCACCACAAGCAACTAATGCTTATGGGGGAGAAGAGAGGAAGAACAAAGTAGGAGAAACACCAAGAACTCCAAGACCAAGATCTACTAGGTTCCCCTCACTTAGAGGAGAGATGGATTGGTGGAAATGTAGATCTAGATCTCCTCTCTCAAATCCCTCAAAGATATGCAAGAATCATGGGAGGAATTTGGAGAGGGGCAAGCTTTCCAAGGTCAACAATGGAGGAGAGAGAAGGGGAAAACGTGCTTGGAAGAGCTAAGTGGCTGAAGATAGGTGGAGGGGTATTTATACCCCTCCCAGAAAAAGAGCCGTTGCAGTCCACTTAGTCCGGAGTTTCCGGTCTGGGAGGCCGGAGACTCCGGCCGGGGCGGAGACTCCGGACCAAAAGGGCGGAGACTCCGGACGCAGAAAGTCAGGAAAAAGCCGATGCAGAAAAACTCATACCGGAGACTCCGGACCACGAGGCCGAGACTCCGACCGGGCGGAGACTTCGGGGATACTCCGGACCAACTCCGGACGCTATACCGCAAGCGCCGTCCGCGGGGCACTTCGCTCCAAAACCAGGGAGGCCGGAGACTCCGGCCCTGAGCACCCCTGAGGCCGGAGACTCCGGACAGGAAGAGCAACACAGAACAGCAAATCCTGAAATGCAATAACTTTTGCAAGGAAGCTCCAAACGAGATGAAACCAACGAGGTTGGAAAGGTAGCGACAAGAGCTTTATGTCTAGAGGAGGACCGGTAATATTTCCAACACCGAGAACGCAACAAGTTTTCCATCCGGACTCCGTTTTCAATGATCTTGGGCTTGCTCCGAAGATAATCACAAGCACAACAAGATCATGCATATACACATCATAGTCCATCATGTGAGGAGGATAACACAAGAGAGAGTTTGACCTCTCTACAAGAGACGAACCAGTAAAACCTCCAACATCAAAAACACCACAAGATATTCAAATGAAATCCGTTTTTGATGAACTAGAGCTTGGTATGGAGATGAACACAAACTCTAAATTCACACATGGATAAAAGCCAAATAAGAACCAAGAAAGATGATGATGCCAAGTATGCAAAGGTTTGAGCTCTCCACAAAGATGCGATCAAGTTACTCACTTGAGAGCCCCTCTTGATAGTACGCCGTCTATCCTATAACCCTATCAAGATCATACATTTGCCTTGCGCATTCCACTTGAACTAGATGATGACGATCTTGATCCCTTCAAGTGGAACACCTTTCTTGATCATGCTTGCTAGCACATGCTTGATGAAGACTTCTCCAAATACTCCCCCATACCCCATTATGGGAGAATCTCGCTTAGCTCCGTCTTCATGTATCCACTTGCACTTTATCTTTTCTCTTGATATAGATGATGGCTTGGAGATAAACATGAATATTCACTCAATCTTCTTTTCCAAGCCATGCTGGCAATAAGCTCAACTCTATATGACCATTCTTCATATAAACCCATTGGATAGAACCTTGGTCATAATATAATCTTCTAGAGTCCAACACATGAACTCCAATCTTTTCCTATGGACAAGATCTACAAGAATATCTCAATGCAAACATTAGTCCATAAGGATTGTCATTAATTACCAAAACCACGCATGGGGCAACACATGCACTTTTAGCTACGACATTACTGGGGGGGATCTCACCCGCGAGTAGCGCCAAGCCCCTAGTGGGACCCACGTCGTAACCTAGAACGGTATACCGCGCAGTTCTAGCATCTCCCCGACGAGGAGATCAACCACTGGGACGGCCCGAGAGCGCCGCCACGGGACAAAAACGCGCCTAGCGCGAGTCCTTCTGGGGCGTGTCGGGGTGCACGCTCCCTGACATGATGGCGCACATCTTCGCCGGCGGCCCCACTGGTAGCCCCCCACGACATTCATGCCGCCTCTGCCATCGCCGATCCGTTGGGCACCGAGGAGGACGTCCTCCTCCCGCTCCCTCTCGTCATTGTCTTGCTCGGCATCATCGTCGTCGCGCTCGGCACCACGCACCCCCAAGGAGGAGCCACACACACCCCCACGACGGCGCACATGCGCCCTCGTCATCGGAGGGGCAGCTTCTCCATGCGCTCGCCGGCGAAGAAGCAACAAACGGTGGTGACACGGCTGCTCCGTGTGCATGAGGCGATGGGATACCCGGACGCCGACCCCGAGGACACCCTGGGCTGAGCCAGGCGCTCGAGGAACGACGTCCCGACGCTGTCATAGGCCGACGACCTGGCGTGGTATCTGAGGAACCATGTCGAGTTGACCGGCACAGCCTTCGCCGACCTCACCCACGACGACGACGAGGTAGGGCCTAGCGGCCCAGGGCGATGACGAAGCAACCGGCTGGTTCATCAAGGAGGAGGACTATAACGTGTTCCGGTGGCCGTAGATTAGGTTTGATTTTTTAGTTTACCTAAAATTCGTTCAAACTTGTAAATTTATAAATGTTTGAATGAATTTCGTTAAATTTTGAGTTTGAATCTTGTTCTAGAAAACCTATTGGAGTCGCTATGGGAATGTGACGCCCCCCATAGACGCCAGCTCGTCCGGACGGGCCCAATAAGGTCGGTTCGACGCTTCTGAACGCTATATGGGTGTCGTGAGTGAAGATGCTCTAAGCCGAGCCCGGCGAGGAAGGACCACAAACAACCATTGTTAAAAACACTAGTATTCTACGTGTATATACGAGCATCTGAAGAACGTCCTCATTTGACATGGGGCACATCACATGTCTAGTCGATCTAGCGTCATGGTTGGGTGAAAACACACCAACGCTCGTCCCAGCAAAATTCGTGAGCGTAGAGTGAAATTATGGAGCATAGCGATGGCAGCCACTAGAGCTGGAACCAACGAAAAAAATAGCACGCTATTTCCCGGTTAATAGCACGATATAGCGTATTTGGAGAGGTTACGCTATATTTAGCCTAAAGTTGACGCTAACGGCGCTATTTTCGTCTTATACGCTCGAAACCACACTAAACGTGGTAACGTTATAGCTACGCTAACAAAAAGTCTGCAAATAACGTTAGGTGATGATGATGGCGGGCAATCTGGTGGTTCTTCTAGTTATTCTGAAGATGATGTCAATGATTCTGATTAAAGTTTAAAATATTTATCTTTTAGTTTATTACTTTTTCATGGTTTTAAGCCTCATATTTGTATTCGTGCCAAGGATTTGGCCTTGACATTTGAATATGGTTACCTGGTTATGCATGTATTGTTTCTGGAAAAAAAAATAGTGCTGAAATCCTTAATATTTGGGTTAATTCTTACAACTTTTTCATCACGCTATTTTATATGTAACTTCGCTATATCACGCTATATCTTGTATAACTTCTGGAGGAGGGCCACGCTATTTTTGATAGCACGCTATTTTTTTCCTTGGCTGGAACTAAAACTCGAAACTCGTGAGCTAAACGAGTAGCTCGTGACTCGGCTCGGCTCGAACTCGTGTCTCACGAGATAAGCCGAGTTTTAAATCTAAACTTGTTTGTTGACCAAGCTACTCGTGAGTAGCTCGTTTACCACATTCTAAGTGTTCGAATATGCTTGCATATGAAAAAACTAGTAATTTTCATGCTAATTTCGAACAATATCGATCATTGCCCCTCTATGATTTCACATCTCTAGTCAAAGGATAGATCAATGTTGAAAGAAAGAACCTCTACACCATTATCGGTGCAAACAATATTGACAGTTTGACATTAATATATCAAAAAATCCACACTTTATATTTGCACAAGCTAAACGAGCTACTCGCGAGTTTGACGAGTTGAGCCGAATTTTATTTCAGGACTCATTTGTTAAACAAGTCAAGCCGAGCGTTGAGCGAGTTTAAGCGAGTCCGAGCCGAGCCCAGCTCGAATTCCATTCCTAGCAGCCACCCGACGATGATGAGACAAGCGCTCGTGGTCTCGTGATCCCGGGTGCCCTCTGCTCTGCTCCATTCCCGCCATCGCCACAGCACACCACGCCTCCAGCTGTTCCCGCCATTTCTACCCGCACCAAACCCCACCCCATCCCGCCTCCACCGACACCCGGGGTCCACCTCTCCCTACCCCACATGTCACCCCAGCCACCATTCCCTCCCCGCGGTAAACCCTATACCACCTCTGCACCCAGCGGCGGAGCCAGGAATTGAGACGAGGGGGGGCGAACAGTAAAAGGTGTGCCACCGGCGATTTTTTTTTTGACAACACATGTAATCCACAATTGTACGGATAGAACAACGTAAATAAGTCGAAGTCTCACAATATTATAGCTCACAACCAGACCTCGAGGGGCATCTGTTGACACTGATTTTGTCTCAGATTATATAAAAAAGGATATCATGAAATTTGATAAAATAATTAAATAAATTCTACAAAAAAAAAATTCATGTTATAACAAACAATAAATAAAAGGATTTATTTACATATCGACCTCATCAATGACAATGGTCGGATATTGGCCTAAATTTCCAGCGGTCAACAATACCAAATGTTCAAAGAAATATCAAACACTCGAACAAATCATCGGCGTTGCCCGTCGACCCTATGAAATAAGTCGAATTATATTAAATTGCCAACTATTTCATCAAAATGATTGTACATTTCATCAAAGTCATCGTACAATATGTATAGGAATTAATCATTTGCTAGCCACCGGAGCTAAAAAAAACTTGTAGGCTAGCTAACTTAAAGCCATTGGGCTATACGTGACAAGAAGAACCCTACAATGATCATGCATGGATTACCCGCGTCATTACAAAGTTAATCTTTACTATTAAATATGGGAGTCGGTATACGTCAAAGCGAACCGTGGCTCGCTCGCTCGATCCCCTCACTCGTGCGCGCAACGGAGCCCATCTAAGTTGACGCTTCGTCCGGCCCAGCAAAAGTATCACGCCCGGCTGTTGTCGACGCTGCTCGTTTCCTTCCTTCTCCCGCAGGACATGTTGAGCGGAGGAAGCTAGGGTTAGGCGCCGCCGCCCCCACCCATCCTTTCGGCCGCCGTCCGCCCCGCCCATCCCTTCATCCGCCACCGATGCCTCCGTTCGCCCATCACCGAACCTACGCTCGACCCTATCTTGTGTATGCGAATCAATATCCGGAGATGAGCGGTGACGAGGGAGGATCTTGCTGATCCTGTCGGTGGCTGGATATAGGGCAGGAGGGTAAAGCGGGCTTGCTGCTGCGGCTGGTCCCCGCCTGCGCGCCGTCCGAGAGGCTGTCCGCTTCTTGCTGGCCAAATTCTCACTGCTGCTTGCATGCGCTCTATTTGGTGGAGACAGGAGCATGGGATACACTCAACTGCATGGCCTACATGGAGGACCAGGAGTCTGTTCTTCTCTGATGCAGACATAAGTTAGGTATTTATGCTTGGCTTTAACGAGAGATCTGACTACACTGAGTGAGTTGGAGTGATCTGTTGGTAGTGCAGACAGCTTGTGCATGGTGAAATGTTCGTTTGCTTATCTGCTGGTGCGCTCCCCATGTAATTATGTTTAGCTTCAGTGTTCTGCCAATTGTAATAAAGCTCTCAATGTGTTATCCTTGAACATGTTGTATTCTCTTTATTGTGGATTAGTTGGTTGTACAACATTAAGCATCAGCTATATTACTTTGTTGTTTAAACATAGCTTTTCTCAGTATGTTTTGTCGTTAGAATTTTGTGTCTGAATAATTAGATCTTTCAGTTTCCAGGCTCCTTGGAATTACAGCACATGTATGGAGCCACACTCTCCAGCTTTGATATTCATCCAAATTTTACAGTAAGATATTCCTTCCCTTTTGACAATTGTATTGTTATCAGGAAGCGTTCCTATTTTATGCTGAATTTACCTTCCTTTCTGATAGTGGGTTGGACCATTGTGTTGGTACTGACCAAATGCATAGCAGTAGTTGATTACATGCAGTCTAACCCAGTCAAAGCTCTTTAGTTTGTAATATTTAAAACTGCAGCACTGTGTTTTTTCTGTCACTCGTGTAAACCTGTGCTTAAATACCTAAGATGAATTTGACAAGCTCAACAGCTCAAACGTGAATCACACGATATAAGCATAGAATGGTTATATCTTAAATGTGTCCTTTTTATGAACAAATTATCTTAAGGGAACTGTTGGCCTGGTTTAGTTGAGGGATGTACTTGCTCTAGGGCACAGTTACATCCATCTCGGATGGAAAAGAGACACACAACAGATTTTGTGGACAGAAGGCTCATTTAACAAATACTGTGGAATGCATGTCACAAATCAAGTATTGTTTTCTCTTTTATTGTTGCAAGGATAATTCCGTTCAGTTGTACTAACCAAACCAATCTGATTGCATCTGGTGATTGCTTTATATTACCTGCACGATCCTCTCCTGACGCATATGACACTTTCCACATATATGTGTGAAAAATGTTGTATTACTTTCGAAGCATATGCCACTCTCGGTATGAAAGGTCAATTTTATATTTCCCCTGTTGCTTGCCAATCAATCTTTTTCTGTTTCAGGTTTTTTATTTCTCTATATTTTCATTCTCATTCTTGAGCTGGCTTTGGTGTTCAAGAATATCACTTGTGCAAGGGATCTCATGGACGTTTTGGAGAATCCTGGAAGACAATGAATGTCTGGTGTTATGTAGGATAATTCTAGCAAAGCTTTTCATCACCTGAAGCATAAGGTGAGGGAAACCTTCGAACTTGCACCTCCATGATTATTAATACTCCTCAGTCTTGAGGCCAAATTGGTACCGGCAGACGGCAGCTAAGCCGCTAGCACACCATTCCCCTCTTGAATCTATTGTGAAATTTCCCCTGCGAGTAGAGCTGCACTTGGAGGATTTCGTTCCCTTATAAGTATTTTCCGTTCCTTGATTGCTCTCATTTTTATGAGACCATGTTATTTTCATTGATCCGTCCCTTTCTCCAAATACAAGTATAAATGTGCATATTTATATTAAGGAGATCAAATTCATCTTGTCACTGAATGTAAGGTTACTTTTAGGATTGATATCGTTATGTAAATACCAACCCTTTTTTTTCATTCAAATTTTAAGGTTCAAAACTAATTCGAGGGAATTGTATGAGCAGATTTTGAATCTGAGAAAGCACTTCCATACTAAATTTGAATCATCCAAGGGAATTACTAGCTGTAGAGATTGAGATGGCATAATATCGGCACAAATAAATTAATAGATATCTTCACCAAGCGTACTTGTAGTTCTCTAGACACATTGGGGCCATTACACATCTTAGAAGAGTACCAGAGGCAGAGGACAATGCTCGTAGCAGAGGTAGAGCTGATAGGGCATTGCAGCTGGTCTCTGTTGCTGCAGGATCTTTTGATTGAAGTTGAATTTGACTATTACATAGATTTATTATGATTATTCGTTGTTTTGGGGTTCATTGTGATGCTTTACAAAAAAGGTTGCATCAGCAAAGACGAGGCGAAACCAGACGCAGAAAGCGGTCATTTGCATGTTAACTAATTCATTTCGGAGGCAACGATCATAACTTTGTTTCTTTATCTTCTACATTTTATGTTATCGCCGGTTCATTTTGTGTTTGCTTTGTTCACGTGTTGATTGTTTCACATGAGTTCTAGGTGGAGTGAGGAGAAGCAGACCCCAACACTTTATTCAGCATACAAGTGCAACACCTTGCTTTTCACTCCATTCTTGAATTAAAAAATGGAAAATGCAGTTCTTTGCTTTTTTCCTAATTTATGTAATTATTAGGGTACACCAATTATAAACATGTTGTGTGTATTGTGTACCGACAGCGGGGAAAAGACGTTTGGTTGTGACGAGTGGTTTTTCAAATACAATGCTTTGACTGTATTTAACACTTTCTGTTACCTTGAGACTATGAGCCTTAGAAGCTGATAACATCGCCTGGAGGCGCATCATGGAGAGAGTGGAAAGGTTGGAAGAAAGAGTTTAACAAGATATATAGATATATTATGTGATAGCGAAACGAAACACTGAGTCGTCCTTGTGAGGTGGGATTCAAGCATTTTTTCTTGAAGTAGAACAAAAAACTTAAGCACTGTATTTGTACGTTTTCAAACTGCAGCTATGCACTGGCAGTGTGAGAATATCTAAAGCGTGCCAAATAGTAA